>CM069231.1:24819436-25414436 GCA_035582765.1 Acer negundo | reverse complement strand
CCAATGAATGGACTCTCATTCTATAAAATCATACCAACTGAGACCAATCCAAGGAAAACCACATTTATTCAAAAGTTCTGTCCATATGGCTTTGCCATACGAACTCTCAAAGAAAAGGTGAGCATGAGTCTCAACTTTAGAGTTGCAAATGACACATCTAGCAACAACTTGAGGGTCGTAGCACTGAACATGATCCAAGGTAGAAAGCCTCCCTTTAATAGCCAACCAATGGACAAAACCCATTCTTAGAATATTCTGAGGGAACCACACAATTTCATACCAAGAAACAAGTGGATTAGGTGTTATAAAAGACTCCATAGCAGAAGCAGCTGAATAAAATAAATTTGAAGAAGGAAGCCACCGAATACAATCATCCAAATTAAAGTTTGGGTTGTAAGAAAGCATACGACTCCTTATTGTTAACCGCTAAAATTGGCGAAGGACCAAAGAAGAATTTTGCACCCAGATACAAGGAATAGACACATGCCAAGATACCATCTAGCTACTCTTAGAAAGAAGAATGTTGTATCAAGTCTGAATACCTACCTCCTCCCTCGAATCAAGCCAGCAAGCCCAGCAATCCTGATAACCCCTAAGTTTCCCGGTACGGAGTTTTACTCAAAATCTTGTCACAAAACTCAATGGGATACCCCACTGCGGCATCAGACAGGTATCCCGCTACTAGACCAACATGGTACCCCGCTGCCACATCAGATAGACATCCAGATTCTACATCCAGCCAGGTACCCCGCGGCAAGAATAACTGATATCAGGATACCACGTCGACCAAGCACCTAACAAGGAAAGCATAAAACTAGCAAGAGGCGGGGTACACAAGAACCCAGATACCTCCTGGGATCCTCTCACCAGATAACTATAAGAAACACTCTCAGAATTTCAAATCCATATGTCAAGACAGACAAATCTTGAAGTTCCAAAGCAAGGGGGTTGAAATGATGTCATTCAAGTCCCGACAAAAAGGTAAACTCTTTCTCGTCGAATAAGGAGCCCATTTTTACTAGAATCCTCTTCGAAATGAATCACTTGATTGGATAATTAAAACTCCTACGAGATTGTCTCCTAGAAGGAAAGAAAGTCATGTGATCGCTAAAACCCTAGACCGAAAATTACAGGAGTGTATGGCAAGCAACGAGACCTATATATATGACACTACGTTCACCAGAAAAAGGGTCAAAAATTCGCCTTCTAAAGCACTACACTCACGTTCAGTTCTACTTATCAACAGGCACGAGCACGCCATCTCTATTGCCCACCAAAACCTTGAATATCGTCGTCTATCGTCATAACTCTAGGTTTATTAATTGTACACAAGTTTCTCCTTAATAAAATCGTGTCTATTAGTCTTTTCTTGTGTAAGCTCTTGTTTGGTTTAACAGGAGCCTTGTTGGTATCGAACTACGTGATACCCCTCCTACCAGGATCTATCTCGATCTTGGTCCTTAAAGTTGTTATTTGGAGATTCATCCCAATGACAATTTTCCAGTAACACTTATTTTAGCAAGATCAATGGACATAGCAACATGCCATCTCCAATTATCACCTACAACACTGACATTAACCTTAGCATTGATAGATAGGTCAAAATCATAAATTACATGGGAGCTCCATTTTGAACAAATAGGGCCATCCGGGTGCCAATTATCAAACCATAAGGAAGTTTTCAAGCCACTACCAATGATGTGCTGAATTAAAGAACGAACAAAAGGCCTATGATTAAGAATCTTTCTTTAATTCCATGAACAGCCACAAATTAGTACCTTTGAGGTCATAAGCTTTGATCCAAGATGTCCAAAGATTATTAATTCCATAAACCAGAATCCATATGTGTCTAATCATAAGCGCATTGTTCCACGAAGAGTGGTCCTTAATTCCAAGACCACCCTTTTTCTTTGGAATACAAATATCGGGCTAAGCAATTTTAGAGCCTTTGCTATCAACCTCAACCCCATTCCATAAAAAACTTTGGAATTTCTACTCAATGCTCTTCAAGATTTTCTTAGGAAGACAAAGGTGACTAGCCCAAAAGACTTGAATACTTGTTAAGACCGAGATAATAAGTTGAAGATGACCAGCAAAAGAAAGACACCGATTGAGCCAAGAAGAAAGCCTCTCGAAACCTTTTCCACAATGGGAGAGCAATCATGAAAATTCAACTTTGAAGAGATGATAGGAATTCCCAAATAACGAATAGGAAAATAGCTAACTGGGTAAACCAAAAAGGTTGATAAGCTTCTGACTAATAGTATAGGGCACTACTAAAATGAAAATATTGCTCTTAGAATGATTAGAACAAAGACCCGAAAGCAAAAAGAACTCATCAAGCGCTGATTTGAGAATAAGAGCTGAATGATAGTAACCATGGCAAAGCATAATCAAGTCATCTGCAAAGGAGAGGTGGGATAGCTTTATTTTGTCACACCTCCAATAATATTTGAAGTTAGAAGTGTTCGTAATATGTTTGGTTAGAAGCTTAGAGAGAACCTTCATAGCAATAACAAAAAGATATGAAGACATAGGGTCCTCTTGCCGAAGGCCCCTCTTTTTAGAGAAGAAACCAGCAAGCTCACCATTAATAGAGATGGAGAAATTGGGAGTAGTAAGGCAAGCTTTAATCCAATGAATGACTTTCAAAGGAAAGTGAAACACAGCTAGAGTGTCAAGAAGGAAGCCCCAATTCACCATATCAAACGCTTTTATCAAATCCATCTTAAGTGCCACCTTTGGCGTACTAGCATCCTTGTGATAATTCCTTATAAGCTCTTGAACAATAAGGATGTTGTCCCCAATTATCTTACCTGCCACAAAAGTTAATTGGGAGGGGCTAATAATGTCTGGAAGACAAGGTTTGATTATATTGGCTATGATATTAGCAATGATCTTGTAGAGAGTGTTGCAACAAGAGATTAATCTAAAGTCCATCATCTTAGAGGGATTAGGGACCAAAGCAAGAATCGTAGCATTGAGCTCTTTAAGAAGAAAACCTGAGCGAAAGAACTCTTGAATTGTGTTAATAATGTCGTCACCAACTATGTGCCTCGTCATCTTAAATAAATGAGCATTATAGCCATTGGGACTAGGTGACTTATTAGGGTGAAGAGAGAAGCAAACCTCACGATTCTAATCATTTGTAACTTTTCTACTCATGAAATCAGCTTGATCATTGGAAATGTGTTTATCAATAACATTTTTTTCGGCAAGTAAATAGTATCATAGAAAGAGACAAAGAATGTGCAAATACATAGGGCATATGATGAGAATAAGGGAGTTGCACTAAGGGATCCATTACATGTTCCAGCTGGACCAATAACAAGGGCAAGGCCCAAGAGATTCAAACAAGCACTCAATGGCCTGATTCAAGACACTTGGGCTGATTCTGAAGGGTTAAAGTCCAAGATGAGCCCACATGAAGACCAAGGCTTAGTTAACGACATCAAGGCAATTGATTGGGCCGAATAAGAGAAGATTTGGGCGTATGGCAGAAGCTTGGGCGTGAAGCACAAGCTAGGCGTGTGGAGGAGATTAAATTTCAGCCTTTTCCTTTATAGTTTCCATTGAATAAGAGTTGATTTGTTTTCCAAATTAAGGGGCTGATTTGTTTCTAGATTTAGCCTTCCAAATAGGGAGCAAGTCAATAGTTGCGTGTTTTAGTTTTTATTTTCTTTCCCGTTTTTTAAGGAAATTAATGCCCTTTTAATTTTCTAGTTGTAAGGCTTTAATGGCCAAATATTTTTATTTCCTTTCTAGAGATTGGCGTGTTGCCTTTCATGTCCATTAGGGTTTTAGTTTATAAGCAACCATTTGATGTATTTTTTGGGAGACTTGAATTTAAATCAAAAATTGAGAGAATTTTCTCTTTCGTTCTTTGAGAACTACTTGAACTTATCAGATTTTCTCTGTGGCGTTCATCCTTAACTTATCAATCAAGTATTACATCCTTGATTGTGGCGTCCTCCTTATACCAAGGTTCACATCTCTTTATAGGTGTTGGGTCACCGTTTCCATCAACACAAGTTGTCAATGAACATGGCAAGGACACTAAATGCAATTAACAAATGCAATCAATGAATCCTACACATCAATGTCTAAATGAAAATCATATAGACTTAGCTAGAGGGCAAAATGGTCCTAAATGCTAGCTATCAACAAACAACTCATCTCAACCAAACATCAAAGACTCAATCATATTATAAATAACATTATGTAAAGAGTCATGCATTTAATCAACAACTAAATGCTCATCCTAGGTAAACATGTCATAAATATGAAACAAAAAGATTTAGAACATGTAGAGATTACCTAGTCAAAGAAATCAACACAACCCATGCTTGAATGATACTAGGAAAATGCTAGATGCTCATGGGAAGGAGTTCGGATGAGTAAAGGTGAGTTCTTGGGAGCTTTCTCTTTCTAGGGTTTGGTTTCTCTCTCTAATATGTGTATTTTGAGCTCATTGATCGACCAAAAGAAGAAAAGAATGCATTTATACTAGGGCAAGACGAAACCACATCGTTTTGGAAAAGAATAGCCTAAATCCCATCAATTGTGCTGGTCTGGCGCTGGTCGACCAACACACGACCAGCGCAGACCTGCTATCCAAGTTGTGCTAGTGATCTGTGTATGACGACTTGCACTAGACCAGCGCTCAGCTTCTTGGTCCAGATTCAAGCGCCCCAAACCATGACTAAACTACATCGAAACCTTTCTTATGATATACCGTTGGAAAGGTATGGATGTCTACTTTCTACTCGTTTTTGTAGAATGGCATTTAGGTGTTTATAGAAAAAGTTATGGTCAATTGAGTGACCAAAGGTCAGAAATGGACAACAACAGAGCTGCCCTGTTTTGGTGGTCACTTTAGAGATTTCAAAAATAATCCAAACGGTCATGAAATATTATGAATAATATACCGTTGGAAAGGTATGGGTGTCTAGTTTGTACAAAAAATTTCAAAACTCATTTTAAAGCTTTGTATAAAAAGTTATGGTCACAAGACCATACAAAGGTCAGTTTTGAAAATACTTAAAACATTGAAATCCAATCTTTTGAAACTAGACACCTTACTCCAATCAACCAAACCAAAACTATAACTTATCCAAGAGAAGAATGAGACCTTCTCAAGTGGCCAACTATCGCACTAAGACATGCACGTAATCGTGCAAGCGCGGTCGTTTCTGATCACACAAATGGAAACAAATTACACCACACTTAAAACTAACAAACATAAAGTGCAAGTGTGGGAATTGAATGCATCCAAATGCCTAACATGTCATGGCATTGTCATTGAGCAAGATGCACTCAATTAAAACATGCATGGATAGAATTCATGGCTTTGCATCCTAATGCCTAAACATGTTATGACATTTCAATGAATAAGATGTAATCATTTTAATATGCATGAAGAGACTTCATGAATAATCACCAAGCATGTGACACACAAAAGATATGTAATATAAGAAAATGCATAAGTGTGATGATAAAACATATAAGCACACAATTAAGAGAAACACAAATGCAATGAAAGTGTGTGTGTGCTAAATGACATAGATGCACGAAACAATGAAACACACATGCATGGCAACAAATGCACGATAGATAAAGGTGCATGCAAGTGTGTGTGTGTGTGTGTGTGTGTGTGTGCACCTAATCTCTTTAAGAATCAAGGTCAAATGATATACCTTTTGGAGCTCTTGATCTTGAAGTCACTGGGATGCTTGGAAGCTTGCCTTGATAATCATCAAAAAGACCTAAGCTACCCATTACACAATTATTCCCAATGTGATATGTCATGAAATAAGCCAATCATAAAAAAGTGATACTTACACATTGTCTCGATCTTGTCAAGTTGACAAGTTTTTTGGGCTAGTTAATTTTGCCTCCCTATCAAGATTTTGAAGATTATAAAACGAAAATTCAGAATTTTCTTGTGGAAAGGGGTTGATGGTGATAGTAAGGGTGCTAAAATTTCTTGGTTTGATATTTGTCTCCCTAAGAAAAAGGGTGGTCTTGGAATCATGAACCTCTCTTCTTGGAAAAAGGCCTTGATGATTAGGCATCCTTGGATTCGTATTTATGGAACAAATAATCTCTGGTCTTCTTGGATCAAAACCTATTACCTAAAAGGCTCTAACATATGGGAGGCTAAAACTCATAATATATGCTCTTGGAATTAGAGGAAACTCCTCCATCTTCGGCCTATTGTTCGTCCTTTAATTCAGCATTTTATTGGTAATGGTTATAGTACCTCCTTATGGTTTGACAATTGGCATTCAGATGGTACTCTCCTTTGGAAATAGAGCCCCTTATGTGGTCTACGATTCTAGCCTCCCTATCAGCGTAGAGGTTAATATCATTGTTCTTAATGATTCTTAGAGATGACCAGCTGCTATGTCCATTGATCTTGTTGAAATTATAAGTCGTATGCCTACTTAGAATCCTGACTCCAATCTAGAGAATAGTATTCGGTGGCTCCCTTCTTCCAATGGTATTTACTCAGCCTTTTCTACTTTGACTTCTCTTAAAGCCAGTCACCCCCATTGTTCCTTAGTTCAAGCTGGTTTGGTTTCCTCAAAAATTCTAAGAATGAGTTTCATCCTTTGGATTGCTGTTAGAGGTAGGCTCTCCCCCCGTGACTGCATTCATAAACATGACCCAAGGGCTGCTACTACTTGTGTTCTTTGTAACTCTCATAAAAAAATGCTCACCTATTCTTTGAGTGCTCTTTTAGTAGAGCCATTTGGACTCAACTTCTGAATTATTGTGGGTCTCCTTGGAATAGCCTTTGTTGGAATGCTTTTTTGTTGGAGTGTTTTTATTGCTTGGGCTTCTGCCTATTTGAAAAGGGACACATTTATTATTGTCACAAAGAAGCTTTGTCTTGTAGTGACTGTTTATCATATTTGGAGAGGACATAATTGTCGAATTTTTTAAGGCACCAAAAAGTCTAGTTCGGTTATTGTTCGTTCAATTATTGACACCATTCGCTGCCAGCTCTCCTCTATCAATCTAAAGGATCACCCACTTATTACTTAAAATTGGATTGTAAACACTAATTAATTTTAGTGCCTTGCTCTTGTTTGTTGATTGCTCTTTTCTTTGAGCTTGTTTTGAGCCCTTTACGTGCTCTTGCTTTCTTGTTCGCTTGTGTGTTTGAGATTGTTTTAAGCCTTTGTATAGCTCTTGCTTTGCTTCTTGGGGTATGCCTCTTGTATTTGTACATTCTTTCTCTTTTTTCTATTATACTATTGACTTTGTTAGTTCTAAAGGGATTGGGGTTGATGAAGAAAAGGTTAAGGCAATTAAGGAATGGCCGAAACCTACAAATGTGGGACAAGTGAGGAGTTTCCATGGGTTGGCTAGTTTTCATAGGAGGTTTGTGAGAGATTTTAGTAGTCTAGCCGCACTTTTAACTGAAGTTATCAAAAAGAATGTGGGTTTTAAGTGGGGTAATGAATAAGAAAAGGCATTTAACTTGATTAAGGAGAAATTAACTAATGCACATTTGCTTGCTTTGGCCGACTTTGCTAAAGCTTTTGAGATTGAGTGTGATGCTTCAGAAATAAGTATTAGAGCTGTTATAATACAAGAAGGATGTCCCATTGCATTTTTTAGTGAGAATATAAGTGGAGCAGCCTTTAATTATTCTACCTATGACAAAGAGATGTATGCTTTGGTTAAGGCATTAGAAACTTGGCAACACTACATTTGGCCGAAAGAATTTGTGATTCACACGGATCATGAGTCCTTGAAGCATTTAAAGGGACAACACAAGCTAAATAAGCGGCATGCCAAGTGGGTGGAGTTCATAGAAACATTTCCATATGTGATCAAGTACAAAAAGGTAAGGAAAACGTGGTCGCTAATGCTTTGTCTAGAAGGTATGTTTTACTTTCTACTTTGGATGCTAGATTGCTTGGTTTTGACTATAGTAAAGAATTGTATATGGAAGATTATGATATTGGTAATGTATTCAATGCATGTGAAAAGGTTGCATTTGTCAAGTTTTATAGGCATGATGGATTTTTGTTTAGAGAAACTAAATTATGCGTGCCTAAAGTTCTTTGCGTGAATTGCTTGTTAGAGAAACTCATGGGGGAGGTTTGATGGGGTATTTTGGTATAGCCAAGATACTAGATGTTTTGCATGAACACTTCTTTTGGCCTTATATGAAACATGATGTAGAAAGAATTTGTGACAAATGCATTACATGTAGACAAGCTAAGTCTAGAATTAAGCCTCATGATTTGTATACTCCTTTGCCTATACCTAGTAGACCTTGGATTGATATTTCTATGGATTTTGTGTTATGTTTGCCTAGGTCAAAGAGGGGTATGGATTCTATATATTTGGTTGTTGATAGGTTTTCTAAAATGGCACATTTCATTCCTTGTCATAAAACTGATAATGCATCACTTATTACTGATTTCTTTTTCAAAGAAATTGTTAGATTGCATGGCATGCCTAAAACCATTGTTTTTGATAGAGATGATAAGTTCTTAAGCTACTTTTGGAAAACTTTGTAGGGCAAGTTAAGAACTAAACTTTTATTTTCTACTACTCATCATCTACAAACTAATGGTCAAACTGAAGTAATTAATAGGACTTTATCTGCCTTGTTGTGTGCTATAATACAAAAGAACTTGAAAACATGGGAGGATTGTTTGCTGCATTTAGATTTTGCTTATAATATGAGTGTGCATTCTACAACTCATTTTTCACCTTTTGAAATTGTGTATGGTTTTAACCCATTGACTATTTTGTATTTAATTCATTTACCTTTGAATAAGCATGTTAACTTGGATGGGAAGAAAAAGGCAGAATTTGTTAAGCAAATCCATGAAAAGACTAGGCAAAACATCGAAAGGAGAACTGAGCAATATGCCAACCAAGCTAATAAAGGGCGTAAGAAAGTTGTTACTTTGCCACTTCTCTGATTGACTCTGTTGTAAGTAACTTGGCAACTTCTTCTCTCATGTCTGCACTTCTTTCTGGATTGAAGCTCCTCCTCTTCTACACCACTGGTTTGCTTTTGTCATCTATAGCCAGATAGTGTGAAATCACATTTGTGTCGATCCCTGGCATATCTTCGTGGCTCTAGGTTTATATTCCTTTATATTCTTTTAGCAAGTTTGCTATGTCGATCTTGACTGATTCGGCCAACCTCGCTCTAATCTTAACGGTTCTGCCAAGTTCTTTTTCGTCCAAGATGGCAGACTCGGTCGGCTCCTCTTTTTCCTCGTTTGTCTTGTCTCTTGGATCGAGCTCGAAAACCCCTGGTACCTCTTATTGTTTAGCTTGGCTAAGTTCAAATATGCTCATTGCTTCCACTCCAGCTCTATCCTTAAAGACTGACAGGTTTGCCTAGTGAGCCATCTCTAATGATCCCTTAAGTTCTCCGATCCCAAATTCTGTTAGGAATTTTACCTTTAGTGCATAAGTTGATGTGACTGCTCTGGCTTTGTTCAGAAATGGTCAGTCGAGTAGAGCATTATACGACAAGTTGTAAATGTTGACAACCGCGAAGTCCAACAGGATTGTTCTTCGACAAGACGTTGTGCCGAATCTCACCGACAGATTCACAGTTCCCAGGGACCTTACCTCTGCGCCCTAAACCCTTTAACGGTAAGTGAAATGGCTCTAGGTCTTTTCTGTCCAACTGCAATTCGTCGTATACCATAGCACTTAGAATGTTAGTCGAGCTTTCATTGTCTTTCATCACCCGGGGTACTTCCTTGTGTGCTATTTGGACCCATACTACAATTGTGTTGTTAGGTTTTGCATCAATTCCTTCTGAATCTTTGGTCGTGAAGACTATCGGGTCTCATCCTTCCTTGCCTCCCTTAGGGCTTCTCAATATGGAGTTCACTTCCGTACTTCTGTTTTTGTTCATCACTTCTCGGACTTCGGACATTCTTTCCCTATTGCTCCGATCTGTATAGGGTCCGTCGAATATAATGTTTATCGTGGCGCCAAGGCTACTCTTTCTCGGACTCTTTTTATCTTGTGTGTTCCCCTGGTGGTTGTCTTGGCGACCAATATGTTTATCTCCTCTAAAGGTAAAATCTTTAAGGTGTCCATCTCTAATCAAACTTTCTATGTGGTCACATAGTTGGAAGCACTTAGAGGTGTCATGCCCGTGATCTTTGTGGAAGTGACATTATTTTGTTATGTCCGTTCTAACGTTGGCCGATTGTTGTTGAGGATACTTGGTGAACCGTTTATCTTCTACTACTGAAAGTATGTCCTCTTGGTCGCTTGTCAAAGGAGTGTAGCTGTTATACCTACTTCAAAACCCATTGGTCCGATTGCTTCCTCGGTTTTCCTTAGGTTGATCTTTTTGACTCTTTTCATCTCTCCGACGGTCACGCGACTGCGTTTTTGTTTTTTCGCTTCTAGATTCTGGTTTCACTTCTAGTCTATGGCTATATACATAGCTACCCCCTCGTGCTATCTCTTTTTCTTCGGCTAGAGCATAATCACCGGCTATGTCCATTATCTCCTCATAAGTTTTTAGCCGGTCCCTCTATAAGTCAAAAGACAATCGACCACTTTGCAACCCATTGGTGAAAGCGGTTATGATGGCTACATCATTAGCGTCTTCAATCTAGGTGACTTCCTTACCGAATCTCGTCAGGTACTTTTTAAGGGATTTACTTATTTCTTATTTTAAGTTTGAAAGGTGGGCGAGTGACTTCCTCCTATGCACGCTACCCATGATTTGTCTTACGAATGCTTTGTTGAAACCTGAAAAATTGCTGACGCTTCTGGGTAGGAGCCGCCCAAACCATTTAGAGGCGAGATCCCCGAATGTTTGTGGAAAGGTTAGACACAAGAGTTCATCGTTGGATGCGTATTGTGCCATGACATTACGAAATCGCCTGACGTTCTCCTTCGGGTCTCTGGTGTCTTTGTATTGTTCAATGGTTGGCATCCTGAATCTTTCCGGGAATTGGGTGTAAGCAATCTGGTCAATGAAAGGGTTGTCTGATTCCTCGTTTGATGAGGAATTATGCCCATATCTCCGAGCCATTGCTTAGACCTTTTTTGACAGTTCTTGAAGGGTAATGGTTCGCCGACCTGTGGGTTCTCCTCTAGGATCAAACTGGCTCTTAATAGTCATCTTTTGGTAGCCGTTTTCCTGGCTGTCTATACTTCCTCCGGACTTTTGATCGTCTATGCTTTCAAATCTCCTCTATGATGAGAATCAAGAAGCATCATCAAATGATCCATTGCTTGTTCCAATTGGGCCAATTACAAGGGTCAAGAGGATCAAAAAAGTATTTAATGAGGGCTGATTCTGAGTTCCTGAAGTCCAAGTTCGGCCCACATGAAGACCAAATCCGGACTGAACTTCGTGGTCCTTTATAGAGAGCATATGAAGTCGGATTGCCTATTATAATATGTTTTCGGAAAGCCTATGACGATCTCTACAGATGTTATGAAGACTCCATCCTCCAAAACAGATCACAATGGGCTCAAATTTGGCTATCTATTTGAAGGGCTGATTTTGTTTCCCAAATGAAGCTTTCCAAATAAGGAGCAAATCAACTAGTTGTTAATTTTAGTCTTTATTTATTTCCTAAATTTGTTTGTATTTATTTTCTTGATTGTAAGACATTAATTACCAAATATTTTATTTCATTTATCTTTCTTTTTAAGGTTTAGATATTTTTAGTATTTAAAGGACTCATTGATGTATTATTAAGAAGACTTTGGAATGAAATAATTATTTAAGATTACGTTTTCTCTTTGGTTCTTCATTGAACTATGAACTTATCAAGGGTTATACCTTGTGGCGTTCAAAACCCTGACCTATCACTCACCTTCTTCTCTTTTTGAGTGTGGCGTCTAAAACCTTCTTGATACCGTTGGTTCTTATCTCTTTATAGATAACGGGTCGCGGTCCTTTATTTTCTTTATTTTTTATAAACTTGAATTTAGAAAACGATTCTTTGAGTCCATATATTGGTTCCGGGTCTCACTATTCTTGGTGAGGTTCATATCAGTTGGTATCAGAGCTTAGGCTTCTAAAATCAGGTTTGATCTATCCCCTTTTTTTTTATTTCTTTTATTTCCGTGTCATCAAAAAGAAAAAAAAAATTGATGAGATTTCGTTTCAAAAAAAAAAAAAAAAATTGAACAGATCTGTTATCAAAAAAAAAAATTTGTGTAAGCTCATCAGAGGGTAAAAGCCAAAAATCGAGTGAACACGAGTGTGAGTGTCATCTTTATTGAGAATAAACACGTGAGGGAGTGTTTGTGAGGCTTACTAATTTGTTTTTGCAGGTTAAAAAAAAAATGTCTGACGATGCACCAGAAAAGATTGATTTCACGCTTTTAGTTGCAAGAGAAGATGATGAGCTACAACGTGACAATGTCTTTCACACCCAATGCCATGTTAATGATAAAGTTTGTAGCTTGATTATTGATGGGGGGAGTTGTACTAATATGGTTAGCACTACTATGGTGGAAAAATTGAATTTGACCACTTTGAAGCACCCAAAACCGTATAAGCTATAATGGTTGATTGATAGTGAAGAAATCAAGGTGACTAAACAGGTGTTGGTGTCTTTTTCCATTGGGAAGTATAAAGATGAAGTCTTGTGTGATGTGGTACCGATGCATGCGAGTCATATCCTTTTGGGGCGACCATGGCAATTTGATAAGCGTGTAACTTATGATGGTTATACAAATAGATACTCCTTTTTACTCAATAAAAAATGAATCACTCTTGTACCCTTAACCCCAAAACAAGTATATGAAGATCAAGTGAGGTTAAAAGAAAAGAGAGATGTAAAAAAGGAGAGTGAGAGTTCAAAAGAAAGAGAGACAAAAGAAAGAGAGATTGAAATAGCAAAAAAAGAAATCACGGCTGATAATAAAAAAAGAGAGACAAAAGAAAGAGATATTAAAATAGCAAAAAAAGAAATCACGGCTGTTGAGAAAAAAAGAGAGAGAAAGCAAGTTAACTTTTATGCAAAAAAAAGTGAGTTAAAAAGACCTTGTTTTCAAATCAGTCAACTTCTTGGCCTAGTGTTCTTTTTTCACTTTTTCAGGGCATTGATGAAGTGTCACAGGCTATTAACAACATTATGGTGAAGATTCGAGGACAAATCATTTTGAAGAGTGGGGGAGTGATGAGAATCAAGAAGCATCATCAAATGATCCATTGCTTGTTCCAATTGGGCCAATTACAAGGGTTAAGAGGATCAAAGACGTATTTAATGAGGGCTGATTCTGAGTTGCTGAAGTCCAAGTTCTGCCCACATGAAGACCAAATCCGGACTGAACTTCGTGGGCCTCTACAGAGAGCATCTGAAGTCGGATTGCCTATTATAATATGTTTTCGGAAAGCCCATGACAATCTCTACAGATGTTAAGAAGACTCCATCCTCTAAAACAGATCACAACCGGCTCAAATTTGGCTATCTATTTGAAGGGCTGATTTTGTTTCCTAAATGAAACTTTCTAAATAAGGAGCAAATCAACTAGTTGTTAGTTTTAATCTTTATTTATTTCCTAAATTTGTTTGCATTTATTTTCCTGATTGTAAGACATTAATTGCTGAATATTTTATTTCATTTATCTTTCTTTTTAGGGTTTAGATATTTTTAGTATTTAAAGGACTCATTGATGTATTATTAAGAATACTTTGGAATGAAATAATTATTTGAGAGAACATTTTCTCTTTGGTTCTTCATTGAACTATGAACTTATCAAAGGTTATACCTTGTGGCGTTCAAAACTTTGACTTATCACTCACCTTCTTCTCTTTTTAAGTGTGGCGTCTATAATCTTCTTGATACCGTTAGTTCTTATCTCTTTATAGATAACGGGTCGCGGTCCTTTATTTTCTTTGTTTTTTATAAACTTGAATTTAGAAAATGATCCTTTGAATCCATATGTTGGTTCCGGGTCTCACTATTCTTGGTGAGGTAAACTCTCTGTAGAGGCCGTAAACTCTTTCTTGGGCAAGGGCTTTTATCTTTAGATGAAACAGATCGATGCCTCCGGCGGGTTTTTTGGTGAGCATCGTTGGGGATTGTTCTATACGTCCGACCATGGGTTTCACTTCTCCAATGATTCTCCCTCGCCTAGCAAACCTTTTCTTTGCTTTTGTCTTCTTCCTTTTAGGGCTTCAAGATGGTCTCAGAGGGTTTCCTCTACGGACAACTTTGTTTGGGCATCCGGGGTTGCAATGTGAACCTCTGACCGCAGCCTTCCTAGTAGATGGTTCCCGGGTGTACTCATTGTTAGGTTGTAGGGAGAAGAAATCCCTAAGCCGACGTGGATCGCTAGCCCCAACTTGTTGGCCTCGCTAACCAGGTTTATCAAGGCGGTTTGGAAGTGCTGTAGAGTTCTTGGGTTAGCCACTCTGGTTTCTAGTGTCACTATCGACTGCTCCCCTTTCATCAACGTTCCAGCCCCTACTAGTCCGGTTGTTTCAGGGTCCTAGTGTTGATTATCACTACTGGAATTTTCGTCTTTGTCGTTGGTGTTACTCATGTTTCCTAGGTATATTTATGAGGGTTCCTCGAAGTTTTTCGTTCACCCCTTTCTTCTAGTGCCAATTGTTGACGGTGATTTATGGAATGCCATGCGTCCAACAATAATGTTACGTTAATAAAAGCAATAATGTGAATAAAAACATGTAGAACACATGTTTTTTTTTTTTTTTTTTTTTTTTTTTTTTTTTTTTTTTTTGGAAAACCCTAGGAATGGGAAAAAACCACTGCGCCCCTTGAGGGTAGGGAAAATAACACTATGATTTGCTTTATGTTACACTTTTGATATTGTTTCTTTTCTCATACAATAGCTCTCAACTCTCTAAAACTCAAAACCCCTCACTACGTACTGTCTCGTCCTATTTATATTAAGTTGATTAGGGTTTTCTCCTTGCCATTTGATGTGTGGGTGGCGGACTTCCTCAATATAACTATTTTGGAATTGTAATATTATAGACCGATTAGGACTCGTTTCTTGTTTGATGTCTATCATTCGTCCTTTCCCATTTGGGCTTCTTCTTTGAAAGGAAATAAAGATATTTCCTTACTGGGATCTGAGTATTGGAACCTTGAATCTGGGAGTTCTCGTTCAATGAGGTTTTACTTTGGTAAAGTTACTTCGCTTATGCTGGCCAAATAAAGCATGGCCGAGCAGAAGTTTTTGGCAAATTTGATCCTTGTTTTGGGTGAGTAACCTGGCAAATATATGCGGTTTTTATTGGTTTTGATGACGTGGCGTGTGGTCAATATTCTCCTCATTGCCATTTGATAAATGACGTGGATTTATTCTTCCTTATTTCCCGTGTATTTTGCTGATGTGTCTTCTTGGTTCAAAATATATATACAACAGTAACCATGTAAAAAAAAAAAAAAACCTGCGCCCATCCCCATGATGGGCTTGTGATTTTATGCAATTCAAAAGTATATCTTGCTTATATTTTTGTAGTGCATGCAGTACATATTGTATATATATATATATATTTATACACATAGGTGCAATAACAATGGTTTAATGAAGAAAGGAAATTGTCTCTTTTCTGCGAAACAATTATTGAATGTGGGGAATTTGCTTTGTGATCATGAGATGTTTCATATTGGTAATAGTCTTCTAACTAGTTATCAATTCATGATTCCGTTTTTGTATTTAGATTTCTTGTGAACAATAATATTATCAAAACCAAAATATATAGTTAAATGAACTTAAGAATTTATCATTTATGAAAATTGAGTGTGCTAATAACTTAATAGGGTTTATAAATAAATTATATTAAAATGAAAACATTCATTTAAATAAAGGTATTATTGGTATTAACATGGGTGTTTATAGTAATGTTTTAATTTTAAATTTTAAACATGTGTATACTTATAAATATGAGTGTGCTTATCATATTTATGGGTGTCAATATCCGCACCCTAATAGTTTTTAGAGACAAGTTCATTTCTAGCCATTTAGAATATTGAGTAATCGTTTATAACCTACTTTCAAATTTTAATTGTTTATAACCTAGTTTTTGCGCTATTACCATAATGCCCCTATATAAAAGCACCCATCTACAAAAAACCTTCTCTCCACTCTTCTTCTCTTCCACGACCTCCCTTCTTCTCCTCTTTCCTTCTTTCTCTTCTTCTTCCATTTTTAACTTCAAAAAAACTTTGATTCCGACTTTTACAAAATCAATTGGAAGGGAAGTTTGACTCCGACTTTGATTCCGACTTTTACAAAACTTTGATCCGACTTTGATTCCAACTCTTCCGATTTGAGGGAGATTGCTTAGGGAAGTTTTTTGAGAAAATCAATTGGATTAGCTCTTGAAGTGGTTATTGTGTGTAAAATCTTCATGTTTTTGCATTATTTTTTATAATTATAGTTTAGATAAACATGGGTTTTGTGTTTTTGTAAAAATTTAGGTTGGATTTGGTAAGATCCATGAATTTTTTATGAAATTGAAAATTTCCAGAAGGTTTCATGAAAATTTGAAAAATTTCATAAGGTTTCACGAAATTTAAAAAAAAACCCAAAGGTTTCACAAAATTTTGAAGGTTTCACGAAATTTTGAAGGTTTCCAAATTTTCGTGAAATCTTTGGGGTTTTCCAACATTTCGTGAAACCTTTGGGTTTTTTTAAAATTTCGTGAAACCTTTGGGTTTTTCCAACATTTCCTGAAACCTTTGGGTTTTTTTCTAAATTTCGTGAAACCTTCTGAAATTTTCCAAATTTTCATGAAACCCTTTGGAAATTTCCGATTTCGTGAAAAATTCATGGACCTTGCCAAATCCAACCTAAATTTTTACAATAACACAACCAAAACCAAGTTTACATGATGATCTCAGTTTCCAGGACAAAGTATTTTGTAAAAGTCGGAATCAAAGCTTTGTTAAAGTTGAAAATGGAAGAAGAAGAGAAAGAAGGAAAGAGGAGAAGAACATTTCTCGTGGAAAAGAAGATGAATTTGGGAAAAAAAAATTAAAAATTTTAAAAAATTATGTTAATGGGGGTATTTATGTAATTTTAACTAAAAATTGAAAAAATTTATTATAAAATAGTTATAAACAATTAAAATATAAAACAAAGCTAAAATCAATTTTCCAACAATCTATTTGTACATAAACAGCAATTTTCACTAGTGGGTATCAAAACATGTGCATGGATTATAGGCTAGTTTAAAAATATATTTAGATAATATTACTTTAATATTATTATTTTTGCAGGCTGACAAGTTTAGGAGTTACCGTACAAAAACGCATCATCTGTTTTTGTTGCGTACATTGTGTGCACACTGCATAGTGTACCAGTCAAAATCTGAAATGGGGAGGTCTCTACTCTCCTTGGCCTACAATGGTGTTCCTCTGAGATGCTCTCGCGCACCCTTCAATTTTCAGAGAGCCAGTGACAACAATTCTTCTTTATCAAAATCAATTGGGGTTTTGACAGTTTGTTCAAAAATGGGTGCCAGATCGACTGGACCTGTTCCTCCTAGTCGGCTCCTTAAAGTTGTTGAGACTGCTGCCACAACTGGTGCTGAGGTATTTATTTGCTCGTTAATGTTACCATAATGGATAATGGATTGATTGTTTTGTATTTGAAACCCTAATGGATTGACTGTTTTGTATTTGAATCCAGGTTGTGATGAATGCTGTTAACAAGCCTCGTAATATTACATATAAAGGAGTAACTGACTTGGTGACCGAGTAAGGAATCATAATTTATATAATTTTGGATGCTTTTCGTAAATTGATTACATTTTGGTTAATACAAATTTGCTTGCAGCACAGATAAGAGCAGTGAGGCTGCTATATTGCAAGTTATAAAAAAGAATTTCGGAGATCACCTCATTCTTGGAGAGGAGGGTGGAATTATAGGAGACACGTCTTCTGATTATCTCTGGTGCATTGATCCATTAGGTTTGTCTCTTAAGCTTTTCCTTGTTTGACTGACATAAATATAATGCATGGAAGTTGCCTTTGAAATGAATTTGACATATGATACATGGAAGTTCCCTTTGAGATATATTTGACTATGATACATGGAAGTTGTTTGTTAATGGATTTGTGCTCGATCATTAGTATACCTTTTGTTGAAATGGGTTAATTTGTGAAACCACTTCTATTCTTGTAGATGGAACAACAAATTTCGCTCACAGTTACCCTAGCTTTGCTGTTTCCGTGGGAGTTTTGTTTAAAGGAAATCCTGCTGCTGCTGCTGTGGTAATAATCACTTTACTTTGTTTTTATGACAATTGCATAATTTTGTATCCAACCTTTTTATCTTACATTTCAGTTGTGAATATTTGTTAATATACACTCAATGGATATTTCTTCCAATGGAAAGTCATGTGGAGGAGATTGTCTGGGCTCCCTTGCAGAAGTAGTTTATCAAATTGTATCTTCTTTTGTGATTCTGTCTATATGTTCTTAGGTTTGTTTTTGAAGATCCTTCTGCTCGGCTTTTGAGTTTGTCTTTTGTGGTGGGCTTGTTAACTCTCATTGTAATGACTTGAATATGTGAAAACCACAAATTTTAAATGAGAGAAAGAGATGTGGCTATTACATTTTATTCTAAATGATGTCTTTTATTTTTATTTTTATTTTTATTTTTTATCTACAAAAAGAGTTATGCCAGGTTTTACTGTCTTATAATCACGTTAGCCTTAACTAGCTGAAGTTTTATTTTTGATTTAATTCTTTATAAGCTTTGAAGAAATCCATACAGTATACATCTGTGAGCATCTGAGCTCTGCTTGTGTTGGGGAATGTCAAACCCTTCCCTAGGTTTGTCCTTGCTGCATAGTTGTTAAGAAACGTGCGAAAGTAGCATTTTTATCATAGGCTTAACCGTAATGTCTTCTAATGTTGGATATGGCTCGTATTCCTAATGGTTACCAAATGTGATTCAACCAATGCGGAGACTTCCTGGAGACGTGAGAATGTTTGAAAGTAGAAGATTGTGTATGAGGGAGGCTTGAAGATCAAAGAAGAACTGAAGAAACGGATTTTGAAGGGAACCGCGGCGCTGCGCTGCGCACCAACCGCGGCATAGGGAGCGGTCAATTTCAGCAGGTATCACGCAGTGTAGACCGCAGCGGAGGCAAAATGCACCAACCGCTGTATTCTGAGCGGTGGACTTTAGTGGCTCTCCACGGTTGAGGCCACGGGTTGCAAACTGTGACCCAGATCGTGGTAACGGTGGATTTTGCCCAGATTAGGAATGTTGTGCGAAAATAGGAAAGGTTTTTTGTCTTTTGAAAGTTCTTGTGCATAACGGAAAAGGAAAAAGAATTTATCTTCACGCAGATTAGGAAAGCCTTGTACTTGAAGGAAAAAGATTTTTTCTTTAAAGAAGACTTGTCATAAATGGGAAATAGTATTTATGTGGAATAAGAAATTCTTGTACGTATAGGAGTAGGATTTCCTTTTATCTTAAATTGTGTGTAATTCATATAAATACATCATAATAGCTAGGTCATTAGGTGTGGAGTAAAATAGCAAATACTAAAGAGATCTCAAAGTGAGCATTAGGTGTAATTGGGTTTGGGGTATTTTTAGAGAGAGAATCCTAAGTGTGTGGTTGTATCAATTTACTATATTTTGGAACTTTCTCTTGTCGTTTGACTGCCGTAGTTTTTTCCCTGATTTGGGTTTCCACGTAAATTCTTATGTTGTGTGTGATTGGATTGATTACTTCTCTTCATCTTATCTTTCTTTATTATTGTGTTTGTTCGTGTTCTATCCGGCAACGTTTTCGCGCGTAATAGTGACGTTTGTTCACTAACATCTAAAACACTTTATATTGCCATAGGCGCATTCAATGTTGTGTTGTAGAGAAGAAACTTTTAGCCAACTTTCAAGTTTCATGAGCAACTACTGAACTTGATGCAAGGCGCTTTTTTAATTTATCAATTATCATCATAATTATTTTTCTTTTCTTTTGGGTGAGAGGGGGCTTTTGAGTCAGAATTCATCTTGTCACTAGCCAATGTGATGTCTCTTACTCTAATACTCTCTATGAGCATGAAAAGTGATGGTCAAATAAGGGAAATCTTTACCTTCTATGCTGCTAAAATGAAAGAAATTATCGACATATAATGGTTTTTTTAGCCGTACAATCTTTAATCTCAAAAGATTATGTGAGAAAGGTACTATGCTTCATTTGTGATATAAAAGATAGAAATGACAACGTAGTTTCTCTTTGCAGGTAGAGTTTGTTGGGGGTCCTATGTGTTGGAATACTCGTCTTTTTTCTGCAACTGCCGGTAAAAGAATTCAAACTTTTCCCCATTCTTTTCTTTCTTTTACATTATTTTTTTAGTTAATTATAGATATATACATGTGGCTACTCTTCGCACTTACAGGCGGAGGCGCATTTTGTAACGGCCAACAAATTCATGCGAGTCAAACTGATCAGGTGAGTGAATAATTACAAGTTGGATACTTGGGTATCTGTAAATGTAATATATATACACACACCAAATTTTCTTTGATAAAGATTGTTGATTCACCAATCATCACAACATTATGTAGAAGCATGTTTTGTGACATTAGCTTCAAGGAATTTCCCGAAGCATTAGCCTTACAAACTTGTTCCTGATTTCTGCATACCCGTTCAGAATTTTATCATTATTGATTCTCATTGTTTTATCAGGATTGATATTGAGAAACTATATGCTAATCTTATGCTAACGCTTTTGAAAGTTGAACTTTTTAGCTTTATAACAGCATGCCTTGTTCTCGTTCATAGGTGGAGCGATCTCTTCTTGTGACTGGCTTTGGATATGAACACGATGATGCATGGTTGACGAATATAGAATTGTTTAAGGAATTTACTGACGTCAGCCGGGTACTATCTGTTGTTTGGCTCTTTTCCCCTTCCTGGACTTAAGCTA
Source organism: Acer negundo (assembly GCA_035582765.1). Classification (NCBI taxonomy): domain Eukaryota; kingdom Viridiplantae; phylum Streptophyta; class Magnoliopsida; order Sapindales; family Sapindaceae; genus Acer; species Acer negundo. The sequence continues at coordinate 25,393,534 of CM069231.1, read as the reverse complement.
GTGTTTTCTAAATTATATAACCGATGCTCTCTTCGTCTCCCTCTCCCTCCCCCTCCCCCCATCCGCCTTCCTAAATTGTAATGTTTAGGGTGTGAGAAGACTTGGTGCTGCTGCAGTGGACATGTGCCATGTGGCTCTAGGGATTGTAGAAGGCTACTGGGAATATCGTCTAAAGCCATGGGATATGGCTGCGGGTGTCTTGGTAATCACTTTGTCTCACAAATGCTTTTGCTTGAAATGCTACAGCATAATTTTGCTTTGAAATTGGTTACCTACCCATAGAAGTTGGGCATTTTATTTCCACTATGTTTTTTGCTCATACACCTTAAGAGAATTTGATGTACTGGTTGCCTGGTTGGCATGGTGATTGAAAAATGATAATTTCATTAGGCTTCCAAACATAATTTTTCTATCAGTTATCCCAATTTTGAACATGCTCAAATATTAGATTTGCTTTGCTTTGCTGAATGTATAATTCCATGGGTGAGAAACCAAGATCAAGTCTACATCTTGGACCGAAGGTAACTGGACTAAATGACTAATGCCTTTATTCCAGGGAAAAGAGGTTTGTTTCTTTATATGTTGTGTTCAGCAAAAGTTATGTTACGATGTGTAGCTTAAAACTAAATTTGGTCGGTGGAACCTTTAATTTCAACTTTTGAGCATGTTAAAACTTTAAACCTTATATAAGGCCTAGTTATAAAATTTGTGCTCTGCAGTTAATATGATGTATAATAGTGGTAGAAGCTACCACAAAGAGTGAACATGCAAACTACAAAATAGACAGCCTCTGGAGCTGACTAGATGGACTTTTAAAGCAGCATCTCAAAAACAGAATGATGGGTTGATAACATTAACAGTTTCCTGCTTTTTCTAGTATTATCATGTTGATATTTGGACTTCTCATCTTATTTCCCCCCATTTTTATTTCTATTTCTATTTCTTTTAACTTTTATTCTGTCTTTTTTTTTTTGTCTTGTTTCCTTCAGAACTCTCAATGGTGACTGTGCTTATCTTTTATTAGATTCCATTGAATGTGTTCTTGCTGAAGAAGCCTTGATAATAATTTAGCTTATGAGCATGATGATTAAAGATTGCAATGTTTACTTTCCAGAAAAAACAAAAAATATGATTTTTTTTGAGGGACCAATATGTTGCAAGTTAAAGTTTCAGGTATTAATTCCATTTATTTTATTCATTTTCAAGCAGATGGTTGAAGAAGCTGGTGGGACAGTCACTCGCATGGATGGTGGGAAATTTTCTGTATTTGATAGATCTGTTTTGGTGTCAAATGGTGTACTGCATGCCAAGGTTAACCTTCATTTTCCCTTTCCCCGAAATGTTGATCGTGACAGTACCCCATCTTTCTTTACTCCCCCAAAGGTATTGACTTGACCTTTTCAATAATAAGGAAGATGTAAATTCCATAAAAACCCACTACAGCCATGCTGCAGAAAACAACTTATTCCTCATCTTTACGGCCACCAGACAATGGACAAATAGATTTTCTAGATTTCCTTCACTGGTCTTGTACTTAATGCACAATGAAGGAGATGGACAAATATTATGATTCCACACACACACACAACAACAACAATACACAGAAAAACCAAATACCCACAATTTTAAGTAATTGCTTCAAATTTACTTAATAGGAATTGTTAAATACAAAACTCAATACATAGCTACTAATTAAACTAACGAACCCAAACTTCTCTTGGAAATTTTTTTCAACATAGAATGCCGGTTTGGATTAATTTTTCAAATCAATCAAATCCTTAAGGATTTGTCAAACACTCACTCTCAAGCTAGTGAATAGATGTTGTCCATTCTCAGCTCGCTTATAATATGTTGAAATGAGTGACTTGATAGTCCTTTGGTGAGGGCGTCCGCAAGTTGTCCATTTGTTGAGACATAGGGAGTGCAAATTAAACCACTATCCAAGTTCTCCTTCTCTCTGTGTCAACTAAATTTGTGTTACCTGTCGTTTCTCCTTTTAATTCCTTAAGAACAGATAATGTATCAGTGTCACCTGCCTTTTCTTCCAAGTCATCATTTCTGTCTGAACCTCTTGTTTAACAAGCACCTTTACCACACCAAAATACACATCATATGCATACTAGATTTAAGAATGGTATTTTTTGAAAGGAATGGTATTTTCAAACCCAACGTGTACACCTCTTGTCATACTTCTCCTCCTGCCTTTGCTGTTGAAACTGAATCTGCTGCTGTAAAGGAAGCTTCTTCCAACTCTAAATGGAAAGAAGCAATGTAGAATGTGTTTAGGCATTGAAAGCAAACAAGACATGGCAGCTAGTACCTTACTCTTCAGATATGAGTGTTGTGGGTAGCAATGGGTCTTTAGAATCAAATACAAACTAGATGGGTCTATATTGAAGTGTAAGGCAAGGATGGTGGCTAAGGGGTTCCATCAAGTACTAGGGGTTGATTTCTTTGAGACCATTAGCCTTTTAGTTAAAGCTTCAACCATAAGAGTTATACCTTGGCAGTTTCATTTGGCTGGGAATCTGGGATATACAGCAGATTGACATTAATAATGCCTTCTAATTGAGATCTCCATGACTGCTTTTTATGGCTCAACCTCCAGTTTTTTAAAACAAGGTATTTCCTACACTTATCGTTTTACTAATGGTTTGTATGGCCTAAAACAGGCTCCTCTAGCCTGGTTTCACAAATTGAAGCCTGTCCTACTGGATTGGGGTTTATAGCAATTCAGCTTCTGATGTGTCATTGTTCATTAAAAGGAAAGGCAGCTAAGTTGTTTTTCTTCTAGTATATATGTTTTCTTGAACGGCTAAATTTTATTAAAAACAAGGGAAAACAAAGAGGGCAAACACCCCAAACAAAAGAGAACTACAAAAAGCTATCAACTGTTGGATGAAATCCCCATTGTTACTGGAACCCCTTTTAGCTAGTTGGTCCGCAACGAATTACAAGCTCTAGAGTTGATGATAACCGATGCCCCACCTAGGTGGTCTAGATTGCGAATGTCATAGATCACATCTACGTGAGATAAGCTGCCCACTCCTTTGTTGTTCACCCATGAAACCACAACCTTTGAATCACTAACAAAAATGATGTCTCTCCCAACCAAGTCCGACCTCAAGAAACAAAGATCACAAGGTGGATGAAATTGATAAGAGGGAGTACTCCTTTAATTTCTTAGACTATTCATGATTTGAACACCAAATTTGCTCTTAAAACTTTGGGTTATTTCGATTACTTCTTAGGATTTGAAGCTTCTCGAAATGCAGAGGTTTGTTCTTAACACGAACCAAATACATCATTGATCTTCTCCAAAGCCTGGCTTGACAGACTCTTAAGCCTTGTGTATCTCCAACAAGCAGCAGTGTTAAGTTGTCACTTTCCTCTGGCCAGCCCTTAACAGATCCTACTTATGATATCTAAAGGGCACAACTCATCTTGGTTTGTGGTTCAATCTCCCTAGTTTAGCTTGTGGGGGGATGTGAAGACCATCAGCCTTGATAATCTTAATGATTCAGAGCCACAAGGAAATCATAAGTTGAAATTAGGTGCTACTATTAACCTACATCTCTGATCTCGATCATACAACTGATCAATCAATCAACTATTCTCCAAAGTTGTTAAGAGTATGAGAAAGTTAGGAGATTCCAGGTGTTGACCTGATAATTAAGTTAGTTATTGATCCTGGATTAACGGGAATTCTTGGGAATTTTTTTAGACATGCAATATGTAGGTGCTGGTGTCTAGATTGTATATAAATACACATCTCCATATTCTTTTACAAATCAATCAATGAAAAAGCAAGTTTTCTCCTCAATTAACAAAGCTTGAAATGCTCTCTTTTGTTTTTCTTTTCTTGCTTCAACTATCAGATTTTATCAAACACCTTTTGCTTCTAGTTTTCACATGGTATTAGAGCTACTTGACTAATTTCAATGGCTTCTGATTCAACTGGTTATTCTTTCCTAGTAGCAAGCCTAAATCGATACTTGGTGTCTCCAACCATGGATTTCCGGTCTCCGGTGAAAACATTAAATTTCAGTCTATCTATTAAACTTGATCGCAACAATTGGCATGCTGTTGTTAATCGAATGAATTTCTTGTATCTTTGTAGTTTGCTGTTTTGGTGGAACACTGGCTCACTTTTGTATTTATTTTCTTCATCTTGAATAAAAGTCCTCACTGTTCATCTTTTCTTTTTCTTTATAATCAGTATCATCTTTTGGTAGTAGGTACATTTGGCTCTTAAATTTGTGGACTTGCTATGTTGTTTAAGTTAAAGTCAACTATCAATTAGTTGTCAATTAGATAATAGATTGAGTTGTCGATCAACTCTAGATTGATTCAATTAGCATTAGATTGATCGAGTCTTAGAATGATATGGAACAGGCATTTCCAAGCAAAAGAGGATACTTTTAGCTTCTGTCACTCAAACTGAGATCTGTTTCACTTATTGCTCCACATGAGGTGTAGTGTTATCTGAATGTTAAACTTTAATTTCATGATTTTGCAGCTTTTGGAGAGGATTGCACCAGCAACAGAGGAACTGAAGAGCAAAGGAATCGATTTCTCACTCTGGTATAAGCCAGAGAATTACAATACAGACATTTGAAGGCTCAAAATCCTTTTCTCATCTGCCTAGTCTATTAGAAGGATCCATGCAGCAAGCAGGTGCTGCCTATTGTTTTGTTTTATTATTTATTTTATATCTTTATTTATAGATTTGAATTTTGGCTGTTTCTGTTGTCTCCTATTGTCTTACAACAAAGTGCTTTGGCTTTTTTTTTTTTTTTAAAAAAAAAATTATTCATTTTTTTTTTTTTTAATTTTAAATTGTAATCAAATGGTGCTTATGCCTTATAGTAACTCACATTATAACTATACACACCATTTGATTAAAAGATTTCAAAATTTGATCAAAATTTAATTTTTAAAATTTTTGTAAGTTTTCTTTATAAATGGAAAGTAAATTTCTAATACTAAATCTGATGTAGGACAAGAAAAAAGAATAGAGAAGAGAGAAATAAATAGAAAGGGAAGAACTTTAGAAGAAAGGAGATTAGGAGAAAAAGAAAGGGAAGTAGAAAAAGGACTATTCAGAATTCACAATACAGTTTATAAAATGTTAATATAGTCAAATTTCCAACATTGAAAATATTGACATCATAATTACAAACGATACGGTATACAGTGTGTACCAAATCAAATGATTCACGCATGTCGGTGAAAAGCATACTGCTTTACAACTATGTGTATACACTTGCATGTTATTCTAATTATAGGCTTCTTTGGTACAGATTTGACCAACTTGAATGAATTTACTTATACCTGGGAACCAGACCGGCTTGGGTGACAATGTCAATGTCATAACACTGATTTACTAATAATTGGAAGCATATTGACGTTGGAAATTTATTTATTTCTTTCAAATGTAATCCCAGTCGCCTGTTGTACGGAGATGGATATACAAGCAAACACAAACATTTTTTGGTTGAAATCACAATTAGAATATGAAGCATTTTGCTAATGCAGAGGAGAATCCATCTGACTGACGTTGATGTAATAAAGATGATATTTATTGTTTTTCTGCTTCCTCTTTTCTTTTTGCTCCTTTTCACTATTTTTAACTTATAGTTACATGGAATAATCAGATGAATCGATGTTTAGCAGATATTAATATATATATATATATATATATTTGGTAACAAGGAGGGCAACACGCCTAGAACAAAGAAGAAAACTAACAAACAGGCACAAGCCTAACAGTGGCTAGGCCATTAGAATCATTATCCAAAAGACCAAGAATCTGATAAGGGGGGATCATTAAAGATTGTGATTCCTAACTATAAAGATTGTCCCATCTTTGCCAGACCATCGGCAACTCTATTACCTTCCTTGAAAATATGCTGAATACTGCAACACCAATTGTCATCCATCAAGGCTTTACAAGATTGGATGATGTTGAAAAGAGGGTGGTTTATAGGGGTGTTGTTAGTCAATAGGCAAACTGATGTATGAGAGTTAGTTTCTACTATAACTTTCTTGAATCCAGCCTTCCACATAACCTGTAAACCTTCAAAAATGCCCCATACTTTAACCTTAATTATACTACTATTTCCCCAGTTCAAAGCAAACCTACCAAGCCATTCCTTCATATGATTTCTGATCACACTTCCAGCAGAAATTGTGCCTAGCTCAGGGTATAAGCTACCGTCAACATTCAACTTAATCCAATCAATATCAGGAGGAGACCAAGCAATGGGACAGCTCTTAGCCTTATTTTTACTGTCACTGTTAGCCTTAAGCCAATCAATAGTAAAATTGATGATTTTGCCAGCACAATCAGGCACTTTAAAATTGATGTCAAAAACACTTTTGCATCTCCACTTCCAAATAAATCAAATGGTAACAATAAAGGGAAGATAAGCAGGAATTCTTCCCATGATCAAAGCGTTACACCTCAGATTTTCCAGCAGCCACTCATACCAATCCACATTGAAGGACCTAGTTTTAGTGATTCCCTTGCAAATATCTTCCCATATTTTCAAAGCAGCCAAACACTCTCTAAAAAACATGATTCAAATTCTCATAGCCATCCTTACAGCTGAAGCAGGTAGTATCCAAGGTCAGTCCTCTTGCATTGCGATGATCATTTGTAAAAATCTTACCATGCAGCAAAATCCAAAGAAAAGTCTGAACTCTAGGAGGCATTATAAGTTTCCATAAGAATTTTCACTTCAAATTGGGACACTGATCATTCTTAAATAAGCTCATATAGGCACTTTTCACTGAGAATTCTCCATTGTTAGACAAACCGCAAATAATTCTATCATTTCCACTCTGAAAACTACCAATATGGATACTAGCAATCTTATGGATAATATTCCACGGGAGAACCAAACTAAGTTTTTGAAAGTCCCAATCATTATCAGCCATATAATCACTAACCTTCTCAGAAATCTGATTAAAGGAAAGGGGAGAAGTGGCATGGCTTATAATTATGCCTACATCAGGCACCCAATTATCAGACCAGAAATCTATTTCCCTACTATCACCAATTCTCCAATTCAAACCTTCGCACAAAAGCTTCGCTCCATGAGTGATTCCCCTCTAAGTACTTGAGCAATCACTAACATTTATGTTACCAAACTTCACAAAACCGTCATCTTTTAGGTACTTATGTTTGAGAAGCTTGCCCCATAAACTGTCCTTATTATTGTACAGCTGCTATCCCACCTTAGCTAATAGAGCTTGATTCATCAGCTTTGTTTTCTTAATTCCTAGACCTCCTTTACATTTTGGGAGGCACACAACATCCCATTTAACAGAATGCAGCTTCCTGTTTCCATCCGAATGGCCCCAAACAAAATCTCTATTAAGTTTGTCAAGTTTAGAGCAAACCTCAGCATGAAACTTAACCGACTGTATGGCATATATAGGTATAGTAGCTAACACAGCTTATACAAGGGTGCATCGTCCAGCAAGTGAGAGGGTGGCGCTTTTCCAAGTGGCCAACCTACCTTGAGTCTTCTCAAGAATCTCCTTATAAGTATCCAAAGTGATACGTCCATGAATAAGGGGAACACCAAGGTATTTCCCAAAATTCTTGGTAATAGGGGATTCGCAGACATCAGCTAAAGTTTTCGCAAATATATTACTGACATTATTAGAACAAAGAATTCTAGATTTAGGAAGGCTTACTTGCTGCCCTGAGCTATCACAAAACTTGTCCAGACACTCCTTCATAACTTGGGCTTGTTGAAGGGAACTCGAGCCTCTTGTTTCATGAACTCGAGCAGGACATGCCCATAAGTTTTGATTTGAAACTACCCACAACTTCCCTTCTTGGATTATTAGCGTAAACGTCATTCCGTCCAATAGAAGCAATCTCAGCTCTAGCACGTTTGGAAGTTCCTCCAACTCCTAGATCCAAACCAGATCCCTCACTCACACTACTCTTGAGAGTTTGTTAGGCAGAAAACAGGAAAACCTCACTCGAAACCTCCATAACCAAAGGAAATCGGCGAAAAAAAAAAACAAAGAAAAAGGAATAGAAAACAGAAAGAGGCGGGGCGTGAACTATACTCGATCAAACACCAGAACCACACAAGCGTGTACAAACGGCTATCCCCATGCGTTCATTTTATAATTGTTGCGAATTTTTTAGATATTAATACTTTGGGTGTATAAAATATATAAGAAGCACATTCTATATATGTATTTGTAATTGCTGTTACCTGTAGATGTCATGTGCTGTATTTTTCAAGTTTTACCGATGAGATACTTGAAAACAATTTCAAGTGATTTGTTATACTAGTTGAAACTAGCTGCTCAAATGAGTTGTAACTAACACATCATCTAAGATGATTTATATGGTAGTTATAACATCATTTAGCTGTGGGGATTCCTATTTACTCTTGTTCCGTTTTCATACTTTTTCTTGATGCTTGTTTTTCTTCAATTGAAAGACAGTTGATGTAGCTAATAAGATTTTATTTAATATATTAATTGGGTACCTTACAAAGATATGTATGATGAGTAAGAGAGAAAGCTGAAACTTGAAATATTACAAATATATGTATGATGAGTAAGAGAGAAAGCTGAAACTTGAAATATTATTATACTAGTTTGAGCATAATATTTAGAGGTAGCTTATATGTTATGGTGTTTCTTGGGTTGAATGGTAACAACTTTGATAATAAGTCCTGACTTCCAGTTTCCGCCTTCATATTCATCCATTGAGATATCTATCTCCCCTGTGTTTTGAGGCGCAAGTGTAAACTCGTCGACTGGGATGTCGATCCATTCATTCTTTGGCTTGAGTCTAAAATTCTGTTTATGTTGCTTGACGGTTCCATCAGGGAGACAGAGCCTGACGTTCACCGGATGATCCCATCCATAGCAAGACTCATCCATCTTGATGTCAAATGCAACCTGGTAGAGAGCTCCTTGAGTGAGGTTTGTGGTATCGAATTTGGCATGTATTTCAAGCCAGCACACTTTTTTCAATTCAGCAACATCCATATCCGCATCACTAGAAATGGTCTCTTTAACACTATACCAGTGCCAGTAATGACGGTCCTCCGCCTCAGGTGATCAAGAGTTGTCTTGCATACAAAATAAAGATATTGCTTCCACACTCCTTATCAACCAAATACTTCTGCAACTAATATGATTAGGAAATTAAATATATATCCATCTTTTGAAATTAATTATAAACTTAATATACATGCACTTGCCTGTCTCTTCTGTTTCAGGAAAAATCCATCTTCCAGCTGTTTGTAGAGCAACTCCGTAGGCATGGAGGAGTACTTGTCAATATCAAAGTCTTCATCAGCATCTTTAAGAATGGCTTGATAGTTATGAGGTAGCTTTTCTGCTTCCGCCGGAGGAGCTACTGCTTTCATATCATCACTATCATCGCTCTCAATTTTGATACCTCTCACGATAAAAGTGTCCTGTGAGAGTGAGTCACTTCCAGTTGCACATAGCTGTTCATCTCTTGAACATTTTGATCCCATATCTTGCATGGCTTCTTCTGACTTCTGCTGCTTCTTCTTCTTCATCAAATGAAGTTTTGTGGTTTTATATATACCATCAAAGGGACTATTCATTGGCTTTTGAGGTGTGAATGTGTTTATATTTCATTTGGATTCTCATGGAAACACAAACATGTTATGGGAATAATTCAACAACACACTAGATGTTTCAAATGGGGTGTGGTTATTGCCACCCAAAAAAAAATAATGAGTTGAGCAATAGGCATCCATTTTTTAAAATATATATATTTTTAATTACCAACATGTCCTTGATCAAAATTACTTGTATGTACATCTAACAAACATGCATCTCCATCTTCTTCTTCCTCAGTAAATTCTCTCAATTTTCACTATTTTTTTCTTCAGAAAAAAAAAAAAAATCACTACCTTTTTTACACTATTGTTGGAAATAAATTAAATAATTTTAACTCATTCATTAAAAAAAAAATTGTATTTGTCTAGACATGATAGTTCTACAAGGAGAGTGGAAATAGGTCTAAATAACAACTTTTTAATGCTTGACTTTTGAGAATAACACTCGCTTATTAATTTAAGTTTATATAACAATAGAGTAAATGATTTTTAAAAATGTACTTCTTCTGTTTTTTAATTGTTTTTTACTTCAACTTTTCTCTTTCTTCAACCTCTCTTCCTCATGGTATCAATACAAATTCTCTCTCAAAAGGAATTGCATCTTCAACTCTCAACTACCCAAAATTGAAGCCCATTTCCCTAAAAGGGAAGATCCCCTTCTTTCAAGTTTGTAAGTGCTAAAAAAGAGATAAAACATAAATCTGTTAAAAAAAAAAAACCGAAAATAAGAAAGTAGATTTGGAAATATTTGGAAACAAGTTTAGAATTGAGACACATTTTGATTTTTTCTAGACTTATTTTGGTATCTCCGAGATTTATAGTATTTTCAAGAGTTATTTTAGTATTTCTGAGATTTATTGGGTGGTTTTACAAATTCGGGAATTAATGGACAAAATAAATTTAAAAAAAAAAAAAAATTACATCTCCTTCATTGACGTACATTGGATGTTGAACGAACAGATCTAGACCTTCATTGGAGGTCGAATAGACCTTCAATGGAGGTTGAACAAACAGCCATCAATGGAGGTTTTTGAAAAAGAATATTAAAAAAAAAAAAAAAAATTGAGGATATCCTTGTCCATCACAATACTTTAGTACCATTTAAACTCAAATAATAAATCTTTTGTCAGTCCCAAAAGTGTATCTAACTATCTTTAAGGAGTGTTAGAACTTTTTTGGTCTCTTCTATAGAATTCATCTTTTTATATTAATGAATGTTAGAAAATTGATAATAAGAAAACATCGGTTACTTTTTTTATTTATTTTTTATTTTTATTTTTTTGTTTTTATTTTTTTATTTTTATTTTATTAATAAACATCAATTACTTAATTCATGTTTGACAAAGAAGATAAATGGGAGATAAGATTAGGGTTTACACAAATTAAAAAATATATATTTACGTTAATATTTACAGCAATGAGTGTGCTAATAAATTGAATGTACATACACTTTTTTTTTTTTTTTTGTTGAAATATTTACCTACTATTTTTATTGGTGGCAACATCGGTACCCTTTCAAATATTGCGTGTTGAGTTGTATATTTAGTATTTTAGAATTAACTTGAAGATTGAATAGTTCTATTGGATCGAATAAAAATGATGTTTTTGTGGGTGTCGATATTGTCACCCATAAATATGATTTACGTATCATTTAATAAATATACCCATGTCTAAAATTTAAAAATTAAACCATTACTATAACTACACACCATAGTGCCAATAGTACACTTATTGAAATAAATATATTTATTTTAATACATTTTATTTATAAACCCTCTTAAATTATTAATACACCCATTTTTTTTTTAAATATTACTTTTGTTCATGCTTTGTTGAGAATTCACAAAAATTCGATCATTGTTCCAGCTTTGTTCGGATTAATAAGTCATCATTGGTAATTAAAGAAAAATAAAAACATACTTTCCTTGCAAAAAAAAAAAAAAAAAAAACTTATGAATAATGATATCTATGCCTATTATTAATATTTTTAAGAAAAAAATTCTTCTTACTTTTTTTGTTTATCGATAGAGTTCATAACTAAACGTAAAAAAAAAAAAAAAAAAAGACAAAAAAAGTAATGCAATACATACCTTTGTACAATCAGAGTTCTCTAAAATTTTATACTAGAAATAGAATTAGGTTTTATCATAATATATATATTTTTAATATAGTTTAAAATATGATAAGTGTAATTAATGGGGATATATAGTATTTTGTTTGTTTTTAATTAAAGTAAGTTGTCCTTATTTATAAATTTGTTTTGAGATATTTTTGTAATTAATTTTTAGGGATGGCAATGAGGCGGGTTCAGGGCGGGGTGGCCTTTCCCGCACCCCACCCCATTTATTTTTTGAAAACCCATCCTCTCATAAAACCCCACCATAGATGGAGCGGGGTGGGGCGGGGCAGGGTACAATGGGAGTGTTTTCCCTATCCCCACCCATTTACCCAATTTATAATTTTATTTATTATTTAAGTAATAAATATATAACCATTGAATATGATATAATATATAAAGTAGTAAATAATTCCAGGAAACTATTAAAAAACATCTCATATTCATAATTCTCACAAGTAAATTCAATCATTTTTAAACATAAACATAAAGTATGAAGTCAAAATGTTTGAAAATCGTAACGCTAATCATCTAATAGTTGCATTTATTTCTCTAGTTGCCTCTTATTTAGCTTGTTTCCACCCCATGTTGTTCTTGTATGTTTACACAATTTTCTTTTGATAGAATCAGTATTGGGTCTTTACTTTCTAGTGTATCTGTAGACATATTTGTGCCTACCTGAAATAGTGATTAATGAATTAAATTTAATTCAAGAGTTGAGAATTATTAAAGTAATAAACTTAAAAAAAAACTGTTGTTATTAAACTTTTAATTTTAAATGTTATTTCAGAAAGAAACTTATTGTATATTCTCTTATGTTTGAGGTTGAAGCTTGAACGGTGTACTTTGAGTTGTTTGAGGATTAAAGACTTAGAGTTGAAGTTAGCGTTAGGGTTTTTTTAATAGTATTTTGTTTTGTCACTATATGTTGAGTAACAGTGAAGAGATGTAAAGTTAGTGTTAATGCATATATACATATATATATATATATATATATATATAATTTTTCCAGATATATTTATTTTCTATGAAACTATGTAGTTTAACTAAGTATTATTTTAAGCGGGGCAAGGTGGGGTGTGGAGTATAAAACCTATCCCCGCCTCATACCCATTATGGGTTAGACTATATATCCTCATCCTCACCCCATCTCTACCAAATTGAAACCCATCCCTACCCCAAAAGTGCGGGTCCCTATAGGAAATTTTGCTAACCCCTTTAATTTTTTAATAAAATATGGGTGTACAAATAACATTTATAAGTGGCAAAATCGGCTTACCATTTAAAGTCGGAATATAAGTTTTGAATGTGTTTTCTTTTCAAGATAGAAACAACTTAAAACAAATAATTTATATATATAAATAATATATATATATATATATTTATATATATTATTGTAGTTACTAATTGATATGTATTTTTATTTGACATGATACAACCAACTAAAAGCAAATAGTTTAATAAATTTTAAGCAAAAATTTTCTTAATATTGATAATATTTCATAGATTAATTTTAAATTTTTTTTTTTTTTTTTATTGATACTTAAGTTTAAAAATAAGAATGAAAACGTACTTAAGCATTGGAGTAAAAATGATCAATTAAAAAGAAGAAAATATTTGAGTTTGAGAGTAAAAGTCTTCGTGGACAATATATTTGAAAAAGGAAAAAAAAAAAAAAAGTTAAATATCATCTTAGACAACATTAAAATAAAATAATAAATGTATGTAATTTGTGAAAAAATAGAAAACAAAACAAAACCTGTTATAAACGGTGGCTTTCCACACCATCTAGCCACCATCTTCCACTATCTTAGTTTCTTGGGTATCACCCACCCACGTGGATTATTGGCTTCACTTAATTCATGCTTAAGTAAAATAGGTGGCAATATTGGATATAAAATTACAATAAACACCCCTTGTTTGTTTGCCTATATATATGACCTTTGTATTTTTAATACTGCTGATACACTTTTGATACACTAATATATCTAGTCTTATTCTTCCTCTAATCTCTCTCTCGTCTCTCTATCTCATGTCTCTCACTCACTTTACTTTATTATTTATTAGCTCATATGTTCTTCATGTTCTTCATTTATTGTTCTTCATTAATTTACAACACGTTATGAGTACGATTGTTAGTAAGTAAAGAGATCTCCTAAAGAGTGATTTACTTACAACTTAATATTGTATTGCGACCCGGAGATTCTAAAATTAATATATGAGCTTTGCAACCTGAAGATTGTAAAAATAATATAAGAGCTGGAAGCTCTAAAAAATTAAGAATTTCAATCCAATAAGAACTGGAAGTTCTGAATTTTAATCCAGCCAGAACTCGAAGTTCTGAATTTTAACTAGAAGTTCTGGATTTACTAATACTAGAACTTGAAGTTTCTAAATCTATTTAATTATTACCAGAACCTGAAGCTTCTGGATTTATTACTATAACCTGAAGTTTCTAGATTTACTTATTTATTATCAGAACTTGAAGCTTCTGGATTTATTATCACTAGAACCTAAAGCTTCTAGATTTATTTTCAGAATCTGAAGCCTTTTGATTTATTCATTCCTATCGAAACCTGAAGCTTTTGAATCAGAACCTAAAGTTTCTGAACCAGAATCTGTAGTTCTAGATTTACTTTCTCGCATTTATTTATTATTACGCATTTTATTTACTTTTATGCATTTATTTAATTTTATGCAATTTATGTGCCTGAGTATGCCAACTGACTAGAACCTGAAGTTTCTGGATTTGTATAAATTATGTGTTGAGCCTAACTAGACAAATCGTTCAGAATCTGAAGTTTCTTGATTTATTTGCACTCGATTTATTATTGTGCAATTTAAACTAAGCTCGGCTAGACCTACTAACCAAAATCTGAAGTTTCTAGATTTATCATTATAATATTTAAGTTGGCTCGGTTTTACAAACTGATCAGAATCTGAAGTTCTAAATTTTAAATTTTAGTGAGAACCTGAAGTTATGGATTCATTGTTATATACATGAATGCCATACTCGGAACCTAAAGTTCCAAAATTCAAATTCAATGTAGAACCTAAAGATCTAATTTTGAATACAAAGTATTGAATTTGAACATGAAGTTCTAATCAGACTTGAAGCTTTGAATTCAATTTAAATTGTGATATTAAAACTTTTAATATCAAAGTTTATTAGAATCAGAAGTTTAAAAGATCGAATAGAAGATTTCATGAGTATCGTAAAAAAAAAAAAAGGATTTAAGATCCTAACGTATAATGAAATTGAAAATAGTATTTTATTCGTTTCATACATCTTGATGCTTATGAAAAACAATATTCAAAGAATAATCTACATATTCAACAGGATGTTGTGAGTATCACAAAAAGGATTTAAGATCCTAATGTATCATTCATTTGAGAAAAGAGGGAGTGTTGTGAATATTGTGTGGATTTACCACCAATAGTATCCACTGCATAACACATGATACAACCCCACTTGATCCATAAACACAGGTGGGTTCCAATATCTTCTCTTCACAGCTTCTTGGTCACATTAACAACATGTGGGAGCTTGGTTTGATTTTGCTTAATGCTCAAGTAAATTTGGTTGAAAATTATAACACTACCCTCTCTTTATTGCCTATATATATATGAACGGATTTGTTTGTAATCCTAATGCAAATTGTTGTGATCTCTCATAAATCAATACAAGTCCCTCGTCTCACTCTCTCATTTTCTCTTCTTTATTTTGTTACTGATACTTCTACCAGCTCTCATCTCACTCATATATCATTTAATTATTTGTTACTTCATTTCATCTCATTTGCAACACGTATTTGTGATTTTGACAAAATTTTGGGTCAATTTCTATCTACCAAAACTTATTAGTCCAGTTTGCAATTTTTAAAGAGTTTTGGGGGTGATTTATAATTAATAAAAAAACTTGAGGGCATTTTCTATAATTTTGTAAAATCAGGGGCATTTTTGTAATTTACATACATATATCAAAAGGAGGGTGAATTATTATCATTTCAGATGAGATATAAAATGACATTACAAATAATGTCAAAAAAATTCCTAGACGGGAAAATATGTCTTACCGATAATGCAGTGACTCATACATTTCTGCGGAGTCAAATATTTTATGAACTTGGCTTTGTTAAGAACAAATGTTATTTATGTATCAGGTCCAACATATCTGATAGATAGCTTTGGAAGAGCCACGATATTATTATCAAACAATACTAAAATTGTTTATCAATAATACTTTATATCATTCAAGCAGAACATAAAAAAAAATCCTCTTAGATCAAAGACATATAACTTTATTAATGTCGTATTAAGACTATGAATAATAAAGAGTGTTGAATATCTGTGCATGATTTAGGCCAGAAACTCATTATAGAAAAACCGTGTGATTTATTATATGGATTATATCACTTATCAAAAAAGAGGTGTATGTTGATATATTCATCCACCAAATAAACCATCTTATTCTAAAGTTGGTTTTGAATCCCCATCATTCAAGGGGGTATATGTGGATATATTCATCCACCAAATGAACCCTTCCATTATTTTATGGTACTGATTGATGCGTCTATGTGATGGTCACATGTTTGTGTATTATTAAATGTCTCCAGTTGAGATCGATGTTCAACATCTAGTTTTTCGCATGTACTCATAATTAGAATAGATTAGTAGAATCGCTTATCAAACGTCTCCAGGTAATTGCAAGAACTTTATTATTCCAATACAATTACCAATTTCTATATGAGACATTCTATATTACATGTTGATGCATTCATCTATGACTCACTACTTATCATCATTATTTACCATTAGAAATTATGATTGGTTATTGACTTGCTCACTTCTTAAAGATATTTGATTATGTAGTATATCTCCCTATTGTATCTTTGGCATGATCTAAGATAAGAATTCTATATCATTATGAGATTAATATTGATTTTGATTAATTTTCCAATTAGATCATTTAAAATTCCGATAGTTTATATTTCTACACATAATTTGTATATTATTATATTGATTAATTTCCAAATAAAAAGTTTCTCTAGAAGAAAAAAAATGAAAAGTTACTCTTATATAAATAAAGATACCCGTTTGGTTCTCTATATATATAAATGTGTCTCATTTCAATATTCGTATCACTCAAATACGAAAGATAATTGATCATCAGATAATTATTAATTTTTTACCTAATATATTAAAGGTAACAAGATTTTATAAGTTGTCATCGCATAAACCCCGCCCGGGTGATTGTTCCTGAAGAACGATCAAAGATAAGAGCATCATCTGATGCATATCCTAAGCTTATGAACCTTTGAAATGTATTATTATTAGGATCCTAATATAAACAAAACTCGAGTTATAAATAAATCCACTTTCTCTAAATCAACTCAATAAGAGTCTGATATATCTAAAGAGACACGAATCTATGAAATTACTAAATCCATTGAAAATGGAAATAAATCTCAACAAAGATTCAAGTATATAGAAATTGAGCAAATTTCTATAAAGTCTGTAAAGGGACTGAATCCATTGAAATAGAAGAAATCTCAACAGAGATTAAAGTATATTGAAATTGAGAAAATTTATATAAATCATATCAGAGAAATGTGGAATCATAAGGAAACAATTATTGATGATGTATTTTTATACACAGTAATGCTACTGAAATTATAAATGATAATTATGATATTCATAATATCAATGACTGTATACAAATGGCATGATTGACATAAGTGAAAAGAAGCAATTCAAGAAGAATTAACTTTGTATGCCAAACATAAAGTATTTAGACCAATAGTATTCCAGACACTTGGAGATGTCAAACTAGTTGGATACTAATGGGTCTTTATACGGAAACCAGCTTATTTCGGTGACAAACCATAATTGGGGTTTGAAATGTAAGGGTAGCTTAGGTGTTAATGATCAAGCTTAAGGCCCTCTCAAGACCTCAAGGTGTTAAGCACTCCAAAGGTAAATCTCTAGTGCTTAGTTTTCTTTGAAGAGATTTAGTTGCACACATACACACACACACTTGTCTTGATTGCATATGTATGCATTGTTCTTATGCGCATTCTCTTCACATGTCACCTTTCACACTTGCACCTTGTTGTTGTATATTTTTGTGTGTTAGTGTGTCTAGTAATTCGTTTCACGAACATTGTTCGAAAACGTTCGCACATGTACGATGGTGTGATTGGTTTAGTGTGAGGATCGCCTTCGGAGAATGCCGTTGGCTTCTCCTTTGGTTTCACTACAATTGGTGAAACAACGGGGTTGATCAGTGGCCATAACCGCCGAATGAAACCGTCGTTTGATGCCAGAAGCCTCTGGACTAATTCTGCGGTTATGATCGGCGGTTTCCAATCGCCGTTCCAAACCGCCGTTCCAAACCATCGTTTATACCTGATCAATTTCATCTCTCGGGTTTATTTATGCGGTTGAATCGGCGATTTCGAAACCGCCGAATGAAACTGCCGATAATCCCCTGTTCTCTCGAGATTTAATTTGGCAGTTGAATCAGCAGTTGGTGGCCGCAGAATGAAATCGCAATTATCCTTTGTTCTCTCAGGAATCAATTCGACGGTTTTGAAATAGCCGGTTGAAACTGCAGAACTTGCGGCTTCAAAGGCAAACTTGTTTTTCACTTGGCCTTTTGTTCCTCTCTATAAATACACCATTATGTTGCTCTCTTTCTATACACTCTTTGATCATCAAGAACCCTAAAAGAGAAAGAAAGATTTTTAAGAGAAAAAGCATCAAGATTGCTTCTTTAATTCTCTAAATTCATTTCCATATGCATCAATTATCATCTAAGCATCATCTAGGATCACTAGTATGTGCTAGTGCATGGGTCTTCTTCAACACACATATTATGGTAAGTTGTTCACTATTATTTTACATAATTAGTGTTCTTACTTATCAATTTATCTCATTTATTACTTGTATGTTCTTAGAGTAATTTCTATATACAAGATTGAGATTATGTGTTGAATGTTTGAGTGTTGTATTTTGATAGCTATACCTAGGATTGACATATCTCATATAGCTATGCTTTATGCAATATCATATAGCAATTAATATCTATGATTGATTTAATTGACATTTTATAATCCTAGATAAGCATTTAGTGTAACTAACCATTATTCGTATATTTGCTTATTCACTTAGGTTGTTTAATCTCTTCATTGAGAATTGAGACTTGTGGCTAAGATTGCTTAGGCTGTAAGCAAATTGGACTAGTTCCACTTTTATAGGCCTGCGGAGAGTAGTGGCGGGTTATAGACCGTGAGAGGTTGAGGTCAACCTAGGTTGTAAACGTCATTGCAATTAGTGGATTTGAGGTTCGTGTGTGGCTCACATAACAGCCTGTGGTTTTTCCTTGTTAAAGGTTTCTCCTTGTTGAATGTTTCCACGTAAAAATCAAATGTTATTTACATTCCCCACTTTACACTTGATTTATTGCTTTAACTAGATTGGGGTATTTTCGTAACATTGACTAATCATAAAAATTGGTAATAATAGTTTAAAATATATTCACCCCCTCTAGATAGTTTTATACACACCATGCATTATTAGTTTCAACTGGTATCAAAATAGGTTCCTAGATATACTTAGGTGATCCTTTGCTCATTTTGGTGTGTTTTGCATTTTCTGTGATTTTTGATCATCCATATATTTGCATTCATTTCATTCATTCATAAACACTATGAGTAGAAACGGTGGAAATGGTAGTGGCAACGAGGGTGCTTCTAGCACTAGACATCCCCTACTCACCGGGTTGAATTATGCCTCTCTAAAAGGCAAGATGGAGTCGTACATTTGCCAAATTCTTGATAGGGTATGGATGGCAGTTGAAGATGGCTACATATCACCGATGAAGACTCCTATGGGTGGAGGAGATGATGTTCTCAAGCCTAAGGAGCAATAAAACGCACAAGAGTTTGAAGCATCAAAGTGGAATAGGAAGGCAATGCATGCCATCCTATGTGCAATGGATAAGAATCAATATAAATTGATTCAAAACACTAGGATAGCTAAGGATGCATGTGACATCCTAGAAGTTACACATGAGGGAACCAAAGTGGTTAAGGACTCAAAGCTTCAAGTTCCAAACTCAATTTGAGATGCTTAAGATGAAGGAGAATGACTGCTTCAACGACTTTTAGATCAAGTTGATGGACATAGTCAATCAAAGTCATCTTGGTGACCCTTACTCGGATAGAAGGATCAAGCAAAAGATTATGAGATCGCTTCTTGAGAGGTTTGAGTCCAAGGTAATGGCTTTAGAGGAGAATAACATCTATAAGGATATGAAACCGACTGAGGTGATTGGGAGACTTCTAGCTTATGAGTCTAGGAAGGGTCCTACCTCTACACCTCCTAAAAAGAAAAAGGGAATTGCTTTGAAAGCCTTCAAGGTTGAGAAGGAGGAGAATCATGACTTAGATGAAGACATGGCCTTATTGATGAGAAGGTTCAAGAAATTTTTCAAGACCGAGAAGAAGGGTTTTGGATCTAAAGGCCAAGACTTGAAGAAAAAGACTCCTTTCAAAAGGTTTATGCCTAGGCAAGAGAGAAGTGAAAGGAAAGGGATTCAATGCTTTGAGTGTGGTGGCATAGGACACATCACTCCCGATTGTGGAAATTTGAAGAATAAGAAAGTAAGAGTGATAACCCCCATTTGGAACGGAAGTGATGACTCTAATGAGAGAGATGAGGCTTTGGATGATGACGAACTCATGGCTAACTTCATAGCCTTTGCCTCCTTCTACAAGAGCAAATGAGTTAGTGAAGAAGAGGATGAGAGTCAACAGGAAAATGACTCAAGTGATGATGACTCTTCATCTCACTCCACAAATGGAAATGTGGATAGGATGGACCTCCAAGACTACATAGTCAAGTTTGAGAGTTCAAGGTTAAAGAACAAGAGAGAAATTAGGAGATTGAAGGAAGAAAACCTAGAGCTTTCAACACAAGTTAACCATTTAAGTGAAGAAGTGGTGAGAACCATGGAGGATGAAGATAAGCTAAGAAAGGAGTTAGACTTATCTAAGAGGAGTGAAAAAAGGAAGAGGAGGGAGCTTGAAGATGCTAGAGATTTGATAGCCAAGATGGGGTCTAACACTAAAAAACTTGACCACATGTTAGATGTAGGGAAAAGGCCAAG
Organism: Acer negundo; assembly: GCA_035582765.1. Taxonomy (NCBI): domain Eukaryota; kingdom Viridiplantae; phylum Streptophyta; class Magnoliopsida; order Sapindales; family Sapindaceae; genus Acer; species Acer negundo. The sequence continues at coordinate 25,372,608 of CM069231.1, read as the reverse complement.
TGACAAGAGGGATCTTGGGTTTAAAGATGACAAGATGTCTTCCACTCCAAGCAATACTATATTTGTTAAGAGCATGAACCTTAAGGAATCACCTCCTGGTCAATTACCTAGTAAGAAAATTGACCTAGGAGAGTGTTCAAGAAGCGCTCAAGTGAAGGTGGCTCTAAGAAGTCCGCCTCAAGCACATCCTACAAGAGCTCCTCAAGCTAACTTCCCTCAACCTAAAGTCCTCAAGGGAAGAGGCCTATCATGCAAGCTCTACTGAGGAAGCAACCAAGTCTTGGTCAATAACAAAGAAAGAGAGATCCTTATCAACAACCAAGATAACCATAAAGACATGGGAAGGCTCCAATGCATTCTCAAAGTTATGGTAAGATTCCTAACTTTATTCCTACATGTCATTTTTGTGGTATTGATGGTCATATTAGACCAAATTGCTTTCGTTATATCAAAATGCGTAGAGTTGAAAGCATGATAGGAAAGAAAAAGGCTAAAGCCAAGATGCATGTCTCTAGGAAAAATAGAACTAATTTGCTTGATTCGAGAATATCTAGTGCCCACATGCCGTTGACCACTAGGAAAGAAAGTGTTTCACCTAGGTGGATTAGAAGAGATGCTTATTTTTGCCATGTTGCTCAAATTGCCTTGAAGGTAAATTTTAATGGAAAATTATCACCGGGGTAAATCTCCAAATAAAAATTTTAAGGACCAAGATCGAGATAGATCGCGGTCGGAGGGGTATCACGCAGTTCAATACCAATAAGATTCCTATCAGACCGAGCTAAAAACTCATACAAGGAAAGATTAACAAGTACGATATTATTGATAAAAACCTGTATACAACTGATGAAATTTTTGGGGTATGGTGATCTGTGGCGGTGTTCAATGTTTTTTTGTTAGGTGATAGAAATGGCATGCTCGTGCTTGTCGATAAGTAGAACTGAATGTGAGTGTAGGGTTGGGGAGGCAAATTTTCGATCCCTTTCTTGATGAATGTAATGTTGTATATATAGGTCTTGTTGCTTGCCATGCATTCCTATAATTTTGGTTTAGGGTTTTGGCGATCACAGGACTTTCCTTCCTTCTAGTAGATAACCTCGTAGGAGCTTTAATTATTCGAATCAAGTGATTTCTTTTAGAGAGGATTCTGATACTAGTGGACTCCTTATTCTAATGGAATTCTTGAGAGGCGGGAAGGAGTCTACCTTTTTATCGGGAGATGAACGACAACGTTTCATTCCCCTAGCCTTGGAGCTTTAAGACCTGTCTGTCCGAACATATGGATATATAATTCTGTGAGTATTTCTTATGGTTATCTGGCGAGAGAATCCGAGGAGGTATTTAGGTTCATCTGGGTTCTCGTGTACCCCCGCCTTTTACTAGTTTGATGCTTTCCTAGTTAGGTGTTTGGTCGTCGGGCTATCCTGATATCGGCTGTTCTTGCAGCGGGGTACTTAGCTGAATGTAGAAGCGGGGTACATAGCGGATGTAGTATATGGATGCCTATCTGATGCGGCAATGAGGTACCCTGCTGACGTAATAGCGGGGTACCCTGTTGATCTTAGTAGCGGGATACCTAACTAGTGCAATAACGGGGTACCTTACCGAGCTTTGTGATAGGAATCTGAGTAGAACTCCACATCGGGCTACTTAGGGGTTACCAGGGTTGCTGGGCTTGCTGGCTTAATCCGAATGAGGAGGTAGGTACCCAGATTTAATGTAGCATTCTTCTTTCTAGGAGTAAAAAAGTGTTTCTTCCTTGTATCCGAGTGGAAAATTCTTCTTTGGTCCTTTGCCATTTTTGGTGGTTAACAGAAGTCCCCCTTGACTCGAACACCACTATCTTGTTAGGGTTGGAGTCAGGATTCTATATTACTTGAAGGATTTTCCACCTCATCCGTCAACTGTCTGGTTAGGTATCATAGCCGGGAAGGAAATCCTCCATAGATACGCTAGTAATCATTTGTTTTTACCACCTGTCAAATGGTGATAGGCATGCGGATTTAAAAAACGAGCCGTTTTGGCACGATTAATGTAAAACCGCCATTGGCACATTTTCTAAGCACTTTACCGGTCATCACTCCTTATCAATTCCGATTTCCTAGCACGTTACCGATTACGAACTCCTCATTAATTCCGGTTTCCTTATGCGTGACCGATTGTCTCTATCTATATGCAACCCCGAATTTCTGCTATTTTTTCTCATTACTTTAAAAATCCAAAAGCTGAGAAAACCCTAGCCTTCCCTTCCTTTCATCTTCTTATCAGCAATCTTTCAAGCTTTCTTTTTCCTTCTTCAATGACGTCTCCTTCAAAACTTCTGACTCCTTCCCTAGGTTTTCTTCCAACTTCCTCTGAACTTCGTCCAGATTTGCCTCTTTCACTCAATAGTCTCGATAATCTTTTTGAGGGGGGACTAGAGGCTAGTTCTTTAATACTGAGGGGGAAGAAAAAAGGTCGAGGTGATATGGATGATTCTGGCGATGAAAAAACGCCGCAGCGCCGTCGTTCTACAAGGACCCCAAGAATCGGGTTGGGTTTCCATAATAGGTCAGAGGACCCGGTTCAACTCACCGATGAAGATGATACCGGGATCGTTGGTGAGGTAGAGGAGGCTGGTGATGCGCCAGTCGTTACCTTGACCGGGGTGCATACCGGTTCTTTCGCCTCTTTTCATGGTAAAAGTATTGTTCCTGATTCCGTATGTACGGTGGAAACCTTGACTAGGCTGTGGGAGGAGTATAGAATCCCGGATGACATCGATCTCTCCCTTCCTCATCGGGGATATGATGTCTACACCCCGCCGTGAGATATTCTTCTCATACAAAAACTAGCTTTTGAGTGCGACGTCCAGCTCCCCTTCCACCCGACTCTTCGCCGGGCTTTGGTCTCCTTTGAATTGGCACCTCTCCAGATTTCACTGAGTTTCTAGAAACATCTGACAGGCTTTTTAGTGCTCTGAAGGGAGCTGTGTGCGAGAGACAACATAGATATGGATACGGGCTTGGACGAGTTACGCTACTTATTCTAGATAGCGAACCTAGTACCACAGGGTCAGTGCTATTTGAGGGCCTCCAATGAGATAAAGTTCATCGTTCTTGGTGCGAATGTGAAGTATGCTCCACCATGGAAGGAAGAGTGGTTCGTCGTAAAGGGAGAATGGGGGAATCCAGCCTACATTAGGGGATTTGTGTACCCTATCCCAACCCAATTCACAACTAAGGACAAATAGGTGAAGGGGGTGCTCTTTTCAGAATCCCGGGATATTCTGGGAAAGATTTTAAGGAGGAGGTATGTCAATGTGCAATATCCTACTCTGGATCCCTTCGAAGGAGCCTAGCTAGAGAAGTCTTTGAGGATCTCCTACGCCCTTCTAGGTATAGAAACTTCATCCGTCTTCTTTGTTTGTGTATGTGTATTTTCAACCCTCCCTTTCTTACTATGTTTATTTTTTTTTTAATTTTTTTTTACAGTCTCTGCTTCCCTGCTAGTGACTGGTTCTCCTACTTCATCTGGGACATGGACAGGAGGTGTGGATTTGCCTCATTTTTCTTCTCCTGTTCCATCTCTTCCCCCTTCTCACTCCAATACTGTCCAGGCTACAACAACTCAGCCTGACGCGGTCCTTACCCCTCCTTCCACTATGGCTAAAACTCCCACCAAGATCCTTTCCCCTCTTTCTGCTTCTGTGGGATCGCTTGTCAAGACTCCTACTCGTTCCTCTACTCGTGCCCCAGGACGCCAATCCATAAGGTCAATGCTGGCTCGAGCTGCCAAAGCATGGGGCTCATCTGAACAATCTTTAGAGAAGACCAGAAAGGTTGCTACTCCTTCTATTGTGGGCACTCTTCCTAATCCTTCTCCAGCAGTCTTGCCTTCCAGGGAGTAGCCTGGAATTACAGAGAAAGAAGTTGCTCCTACCTCTGCCGTTGATGTTCCTTTGGGATCGGGGTCAAGAGGTGCTTCCCACGACTAGGTTGTATCCCGGTTCATAGCATCCTGCCTTGGAAAGAGCTTAATGAACATGGCGAAGCTTCCTACAAAAATTTTGGCGGCCAAAGGGGCTTCTATATTGGCTGAGGTAGCATTCTACTTCTTCCCTTGTTATTCTCCTCTCTTTTCTATAAGTATTGACTCTTCTTCTTCTTGCAGGGTTTTAAATTTGCTTTGGCCATGGAGAAACAACTGTTGACTCTAAAGGAAGCCTACATAGGGCTTCAGGTCAAGCTGAAGGATACCTAGCAGGAGCTGGCTCAAGCCCAGCGGAGCATGGTCCCTCTACTCCAGGTTGCTAAAGCATATGAAAATGGTAGGCATGCTGCCATGGTGGAGGCACAACGCTACCTACGTTGCCTAGATACAGAAACAGTCTAGTCCCTGTGTCGGTGTAAGGAGAGGGAATGCTTGAAAATTGAGAAAAAGCTGTTACAAGATGAAACCCTTCTTTTAAGAGAGATAGTGCAGAACTTGGAGGCCCAAGAAGGTCCTTCATTTGAAGATAGGTATTTCACTGCCTGCTATGAGGTGGCCACGGCTTTACCTCCTCGATTTGATCTTCAGGCGGCCTTGAACTGGGACTGAGAACAGATTATGGTGAAGGCTGCCCAACTTGCGGGTGAGGATCAGGCTTAGGAAGATTCTCCACATGACGATACCCATCCAGGTCGGAGGTCTAGTCTCCCTACTCAGACTGACCCTCCCATTACTCAGGAAGGACAAACACAGGACCTCGTGCCTCATTCAGAAGTTATTCTAGTAGAGGAGGAGGAAGAAGAAGATGCAGTAGGAACCGGGGTTCCAGAAGTTGAGGCAGACAAGAGTAGTTTGACAACCGAGGGAGAAGAAAATGCTTCAGTTGGATTTATGGTTTCAGCAGTTGAGGAGACCCAGCCTGATACTGCAGCTGAGGTGTCTAGGGAAGGAGTAGCTAGTCAGGGAGAGAACTTGGAGGAGAAGGAGGACGTCTGACTTGTCTTTCATATATATATATATATATATATATATATATTTTGTAGCCTTTAAGAGGGAGTTAGTCACCCCGTCAGTCTAATAAAAGATTTTCATTTGTTGAAACAAATTATATCTTGCTTGCTCTTTTGATTTAAAAGGAAATTGACTTAGAAAAATATGGACTTTAGGAAAAATCTTGACTTAGGAGAGATCTTGATTTAGGGTGGATCCCACAGCTTCCATACTTGCAAACGAATGTGTTAACCACCAAAATCGGCAAAGGACCAAAGAAGAATTTTTCACCTAGATACAAGGAAGAAGCACAGGCCGAGATACCATCTAGGTACTCCTAAAAAGAAGAATACTTGATTTGAATATGGGTACCTACCTCCTCCCTTGGAGTAACCCCAACAAAGCCTAGCAATCTCGAAGACCCCTAAAATGTTCCAACGCGGAGTTCAACTCAGAATCCTATCACGGAGCTTAATGGGGTACCCCTTTACTGCATCAAACAGGTATCCCGTTGCTAGATCAACAGGATACCCCACTATTGCTTCAGCAGGGTACCCCGCTATCGCATCATATGAACATCCAAATACAACCTCAGCTGAAATATCCCCCTTCTACATCCAACCGGGTACCTCGTTACGAGAACAACCGATATCAGGATACCCCGTCGACCAAGCTCCTAACTAGGAAAGCATCAAACTAGCAAAAGGTAGGGTACACGAGAACCCAGATGAACCTAAATACCTCCTGGGATCCTTTCGCCAGATAACCATAAGAAATACTCACAGAATTATATATCCATATGTTCAGACATACTGGTCTTGAAGCTCCAAGGCTAGTGGAATGAAACGCGGTCGTTCATCTCCCGATGAAAAGGTAGACTCCTTCCCGCCTCTCAAGAATTCCATTCGAATAAGGAGTCCATCAGTATCAAAATCCTGTCAAAAAAGAATCGCTTGATTCGGATAATTAAAGCTCCTACAAGGTTGTCTCCTAGAAGGAAGGAAAGTCCTGTGATCGCTAAAACCCTAGACCAAAATTATAGGAGTGCATGGCAAGCAACATGACCTATATATACAACATTACGTTCATCAGAATAGAGGAGAAAAAATTCGGCTCCCCAAACCCTACACTGGCATTCAATTCTACTTATCGATAGGCACGAGCACGCCATCTCCATCACCTAACCAAAAATATTGAATACCGCCACAGATCATCATACCCCAAAAATTTCATCAGTTGTATATAGGTTTTTATCAATAAAATCGTGCTTGTTAATCTTTCTTTGTATGAGTTTTTAGCTCGGTTTGATAGGAATCTTATTGGTATCGAACTACGTGATACCCCTCCGACCGAGATCTATCTCGATCTTGGTTCTTAAAGTTGTTATTTGGAGATTTACCCAAGTGATAATTTTCCATTAACACTATTGGCGCCGTCTGTGGGAAGGTATTTTTCCAACATTTATAGAAAAGTTGTCTTATCTCTATCCGGGGAAGCAGAAAGATGATACTACGATCTTCTCAGGCCCATTCGGCTCCATCGGGACCCTTGTCACTCGCTTCCACCGAAAGAGCTCAAAGAAGGGGTAGAGGATCCAGGAATGACAATCCGGCGCCAATACCTCCTCCAGTCACATCCGAGGCCCTTTGCCTTGAGATTTGGTTGGGTAGGAGATCAATTGGGATATTCTAGAGCAACAGGCTGTTACCTATGTAGAAGCCATTCGACTAAGAATGATAGCTCAAGTCATCCCCTTTGAAGCAGTTGGGATCACAGGAGACATCAGCCCAAGTATCCGAGTATTAGTATTTGACAGACTAGGACCATCTCCACCAAACCCAGTCCGCCAAGTTAATCTCAGACCCCGATTGGTAAAGTCAGCGATTGAGATTCTACCGAGGAGGGTCCAACCTCTAGCAAGGCCAATGGGAGAGAAGAAAGATCCACAGCCAGACTTAGAAGGAAGCGCCAGATCCCGAAAAAACCCTAGAAGTAGGCACCAAAAAGCTAAGAGGAAGGAAGTGGTTGTTGATTCAGAAACCTCAGATGAAGAAGGCTCAGTAGCCCGATCTGGAAACGTTAAATCCCAGCGCCTGGAGAATTAGATAGCCAAAATGGCCAAGGAGTTGGAGGAATTAAAGAAGGGAAAGCACCAAGGAATCCGGAAGAACCCCCTAGGTGAGATGAATGCACCATTCTCCAAAAGAATCAGGGAGGCGGGGCTCCCCCCAAATAAATTCAGGATACCCTCAGAAAAGTACTCCGGAACAGAGGATCCTATCAGTCACCTGGAAAGCTTTGTTCGCTAGATTGAAGTCTAGAATGCAACACGATCAGCCATGTGTAGGATGTTCCCCTCGACCTTGATTGACTGTGCTAGAACGTGGTTTAGGAAATTGCCGCCAAGTAGTGTTGATTCCTTTTCTAAGCTCACCACAGCTTTCTATGCACGGTTTCAGGGAATCAAGCCTCGTCCCAAGGACCTTATCTTGCTTCAATATGTGATCCAGGAGCAGGGTGAAACATTGAGGTCTTATATAGAGAAATTCCATAAGGAAGCGATCTAGATGAGAGTATTCGACGAAAAAGAAACCTTGGCCAATTTCCAAAGAAACTTGTGGGCAGACAGATTATTCCGCTCTTTTGCAAAGAATTCACCAAAAACTTACCAAGAAGCTTACAATCGAGCTTTAGAACAGGTGGACATAGAAGAGCAACTCCGGATCAAGGTGGAGCATGAAGAAGCCCGGCCGACCCCGCGTCCTAAGAAGGAGGCTCCAAAGCTTGCATCCGTCTAGAGATTCCAAAATCATCCCCCAAACAGGTCAACCTACAGGCCGCCTCATATTCCCTCATACCAGGAAAGGTACCCGAATAGGAGATCCCCTCTTAGAAGATCGCCCCCTAGGGCGGCCCCTTTGAAAGAAGTTGCCCGAATGGCAAGAGAGGAAGATGTATATAATCACTACACCCCCATCAACGCTTCAAGGGAAACCATATAACTCGCCATCCCGGACAAAGGCCTACTTAGGAATGCAGGTCCCATGAAAATCCCAGCTGACAGGAGGAACCAGTACGAGTATTGCGATTTCCACGAGGATGTCGGACACAACACTTCAGAATGCTACAGCCTTCGCAATGAGATCGAATGATTGGTAAGGGGAGGCCTGCTAACAGAATTTCTACAACAGGTACGGGATAACATCAAGGAGGGGAAAAGGGTACAAAACGGGATGCAAGAGGCGACAGATAGAAGGAGGTATGGGGAGAAGGATTTGATGCAGCAGATTCAAGTGATTCATACCATTAGTGGAGGCCCCACCCTGGCTGGAACTTTCAACAATTCTAGGAAGAACCAGGCAAGAAAAATTCCTAGACTCAACGCAAGTCATGAGATATTCAAGGTCAGCAGTGGGTCCAGTGATCCATCCCTTGTTTTTGTAGAGAAAGATGTCTACAATACAGTCCAACCACATGACGATCCCATGGTAATCTCGGTATAGATAGCTAACTGCCGGGTTCACCGTGTTTTGATCGATACAGGTAGCAGCGTCGACATCCTTTTTAAGGGAGCTCATGAGCAACTTAACTTGAAGAATTCTTGCTACAACAGTTGCAGATAGCTTTTGTATGGTTTCACAGGGGACTCTGTAATGCCCATGGGATCAAAAATCCTGCCGGTGATAGTCGGAGAAGCTCCACTTCAACAGAATGTGATGACGGAGTTCATCGTGGTGGATACCCTGTCTACTTACAATGCCATTCTGGGTAGGTCCTTCCTCTTAGGGATTAGGGGGTACTATCCGTTTATCACAACGTCTTAAAATTTCTAGTGGGAACAGAAGTGGGAGAAGTGAGAGGGGATAAACAGGTAGCACGCAATTGCTATGTGGTATCCACCAATCTCGCCACGCTAGCATGACAATGCACACACGTGGCCAGTGAAGTAAACCCGGATACGCTGGAACAATGTCATTATGACATGGAAGAAGGAAAGGTACCAGACATAAACATAAAAGAACATGAGGATGAAGAGCGGGGTTGGACCAGTGGTCATCTTGGGAATCAATTAGAAAAAATATCCATTAGAGGAAAAGATCTCACTAAAGTGGTGAAAGTCGTAGGGGGGTTGGATCCCGAAGTCAAAGAAGACTTGATAAAGCTCCTCAGAGAATACAACGATATTTTTGCTTGGACCCATGAGGAAATGCCTGGCATTCCTCTTAGCTTAGCCACTCACAGGCTGGCAATAGACCCAACCGTCAAACCAGTGAAACAGAAACGAAGACACTTCAACGCCGAACGGAACGCCGTAGTCCAAGAAGAAGTGGATAAACTACTAAAAGCTGGGTTCATAAGGGAATCTCGATATCCCGAATGGATTGCTAATGTCGTCACGGTAACCAAATCTAATGGAAAATGGCGTATGTGTGTGGACTACATCGATCTCAATTGGGCTTGCCCCAAAGATAGCTTCCCGCTGCCTAAGATCGATCACCTCATCGACTCTATCGCGGGAAACAAGCTTCTAAGCTTCATGGATGCCTTTTTGGAATACAATCAGATCATGATGCATCCCTCAGATCAAGACAAGACCAACTTCATCACAGGGCAAGGCCTCTACTGCTATAAGGTAATGCCATTCGGACTTAAAAATGCAGGTGCTACATACCAGTTATGGTCACATGACCATACAATGGCTAGTGTTGAAAAATAATTAAATCATTGAAATCCAATCTTTTGAAACTACACACTTTCTCCAAATAACCAAACCGAATCTAACACTTATCCAAGAGAAGAATGAGACCTTCTCAAGTGGTCAATCATCACGCTAAGACATGCACACACCATTGTGCAAGCATGGACGTTTACGATCACACAAATGGAAATGAATTACACCACACTTAAGACTAACATGAAGTGCAAGTGTGGTTGTGAATAAATAACGTGCATGGAAATGAATAACATCATGAATAATCACTAAGCATGTGACACACAAAAGATATGCAATATATGAAAACGCATAAGTGTGATGATAAAGCATATAAGCACACAATTAAGAGAAACACAATTGCAATCATATAAATGCAATGAAAGTGTGTGTGTGCTAAATGACATAGACGCATGAATCAATGAAACACACATGCATGGTAACAAATGCAAGATTGATAAAATTCCATGCAAGTGTGTGTGTGCACCTAATCTCTTCAAGAATCAAGGTCAAGTGATATACCTTTTGAAGCTCTTGATCTTGAAGTCATGTAAATGCTTGGAAGCTTGCCTTGATAAATATCAAGATGACCTAAGCTACCCATTACACAATCATCCCTAATTTGGTATGTCATGAAATAAGCCAATCACAAAATAGAGGTCCTTACAATCTCCCCCTTTGGCTATTTCATGAAAAAAATACCACTCACAAAGTCCTCACAAAAAAAAAGCTATTGTCCATTCTACGTTACAAAAAGAGAAACATAAGATACTAAGTCTTCAAGGTCTTCAATCTCTTCGTAAATCATTATACCTACACCCAATATCAAGAAAGCACTTCCCAAGAACAAGTGCATGTGAGGTGAACAAACAATAACAAGCATTGCCCTCAAAAAGAATTACAAAATACATGCATGTGCAATGGTCCTCCTAAAAGGTTACTCTCTTTCAAACTTCTCTCCCTAAAGCATACACAATGCTCCCCCTATATCTCTCAAGACTTCTCCCCCTTTTTGTCATGAGATAGGCAAAGGAGCTCCACCTATCGGGTTGCTTTAGCAAAAAGAGCTATTAGTACAAATGACATTTGCATAATCATATACACCAATTTTATGCAACTCAAGTAATAGAGAGAGATTCAAGGAGATTTTATTCATAGAAATGTGTGTGTGTGTGTGTGTGTGTAAAAGTTGCTTAGCATGCATAAGAATCAATCAAAGCAACAATCAATAGGCTTTCCAAATGAAGTCAAACGAATTAAAACCCTGTTGTTATGACAAGAAGATATATATTCAAGCATTTGTGTGCAGAGTGAACTAATGACATCAATAATATATCATCTTTTCTACATTACAAGACACATTATCAATCAACAATTTTGAGGTCTTTATTAAGCAATGCATCACACACATCATTACAAACATAACAACTTTTCTGTTTTTCTCCTTTATCCTAGCAAGCATGTATTTCTGTTTATCATGCTAATGTAACTCTATTGAAGGGTTTCACTCGGTTTCAAATGAGTAGCCATTTCCTACATTAGGCGGCTGCAAAACATATTGCCAGTAGCCCTTTTTCTAGAGAGCTTAAGAATGCATATCAAATAATGATGAACATGAAGAATAATTTGAGGTCAATCATATGTACTAACAAGTAGAACATTCCTCAAATAGATAAGCATACTCAAGCAAAAATAGAAATCATGCATTACATGCTAAGCAACCGTGCAAGGTGTTATTAAAAAAGAACATTATTAAAACAATAATCAATGGTATTCACCAATCACTCTCAAGCAATCATAAAAGAGCATAAAATAAGTCAACTTTTTGCACATAGCAAATCATGCAAGTTTGCTCTCTTTTCTTGAGCTCCCCATATGGGGTAAAAACCGTATCGTATCAGGGCGAGGGACAAGTCCCAATAGACATACTAAGTCCATCGGACTCAATAGGATCCAAGGGTGCCATATTAGTACAATTGCAATTGGGTTCAGTTTTTTTAACCCACCTAGGTTCCACCTTTTCCTTTTTAGTCGTCATAGACATATTTCTAGGATCCCTAGGTTCATGCAAATTAGCCTTACGGTTCAACCGTTTTTCCCTCATGCTCTCAATTCTACATTTTCTAATGTAGTTAAAACACTTTGGTCTTAAGTGACCAATCATACCACAAAAATGACAAATAGGTACAAAGAAAGTATTCATACCATTACTTTGAGCTCTCATCGAGGCATTGCCATGTTGATGAGGTTGTCTTTGATGATGCACCGATTGGCTTCTCCTTAGAGCATTCGCCGAATGTTGGTGCCTTTGTGGTTGAGCATGCTTCGGTTGAGCAAAGCTTAGGTGTTGAGCTCTTGGATGTTGAGGTTGAGCTACACCCTTTGTTGGCATCTTCACTTGGCCATTCTTGGATGACTTTCCAAAATCAAATTTCCACCTAGGATGTTGAGGAGGTGAAGCTTTGCACTTGCCTTGAGCTTGAGGTTGCAAGATCTTACCCTTCTTTAATTCTTGAAGGTGCCTCTTCTCTTTATCCCTAAAAATTCTTAAGGAATTTTCCTTGCAAGCAAGTTCATCCTTCATTGCCTTCATCCTTTGATGGCAATCATCAATCTCTTTTTTGTACTTGGACACTTTATTCAAGTCTGTTTTCAAGAAGTTATCTATGTCCAAACCCAAAGTCATATTAGCAAGTGAACTTCTTGCCTTTTTAAGTTCCATCTTTAACTTGCCTTCACTTTCTTTTGCACATCTCACTTTTTCATCCAAGTGAGTCACTTTGGCCTTTAGTTGAAGGTTATCCTTTTTCAATTCAAGGATATCATTTTCCCTTATCTTCAAACACTTTTGAAGGGAGTCAATAACGTCTTGATAATTCACCACATTATCAAAAGAGATTTTGGAGCATTTACTTTCTTGATCGAAGCTTCTCCTACTAGTGCTTGAGTGGCTCATATCATCAAGGCTTGCTTCTCTCAAGCTCACTCCACTTCGGTTTCCAAGCTTCAAGTCACCAATCTTGAAATCTTCACAAGGCAAACATTTGGTGACTTCTTGAATTTCTTCTTGGTAGGAAACCGAATATGTGAAGTAGTTGTTCTCACACTCAACCGAGCATATGGAACATACTTCAACTACATTAACTTCGCTATCTCTCCTCGTAGTGATCATACCAACTCCTCCATTCTTGTCATGCTTCAAATTTTTCAAAGCAATATTCTTCTTCTTCTTAGGAGGTGTAATATTCTTCTCCTCTTTCACCATAGAGGTCACCTTTTTCTCCTCCTTTCCTTTGGAAGTCATCTTCAAGGTACCCAAAAGCTTATCTTTTTCCTTCACGGTACCTTCGTGGGCGATTCTTAGAATCTCCCAAGCTTCTAGAACATCTCGAGTGGTTTAGATGAGTTTGGCTTGAATCTCATCCATTGTACAGGATAAGGCATGAATGCCCTTTGAGTTCCATTATGTAATCTCGAGTTTGTCAATAGACCATTTTGACTTCAGCTTAAGCACACAAGTCCCATTTTCTAGTCTCTCTGTGGGAGGTGAGTATCCCTCTTCCAAACACATCCACACATGCTCATCAATGTCACATAAAAAGAATTCCATCCTTCTTTTCCAAGAGGAGTAGTTATCCTTGGTGAGCAATGGTGGTTCAGAGATCAATGCACCCTCTAGCCTCTCAAATCCACTCATAGTGTTTGAGTAAAATGAATGCAAATGAATGCAACAATCAAAATGCACACAAATGCAAGACACGTAAAAATGGCAAGGATCTCCTATGTATGTCTAGGAACCCGCTCTGATACAAATTGAAAATAAATATAGCATGCGTCTAAAACAACCTAAAGGGGGGGAGGGGTGAATCGGTTGTTAATTCGTTAATTACCAAATTTTTAGGATGAGTCAATTTAACCGAAATAACCCCAAACACACAAACAATAAAATCAAGTATAAAATGCAGAAAATAAAGAACACTTGATTCTTATGTGGAAACCCTAAAACTAGGAAAAACCACGGGGTGATATGTGCGCCACACATGGTCAACAAAATCCACTATATGAAAAGGAATTTACACCCTCAAGTGATTCTCGGACTATCACCCTAGATAACCTCAGGCTATGGACACTACCACTTGCTACTCTTGGTTCAATCCATAGTGATATCGCCTGATACACTACTTTTGGCGTAAGCAACTCCTAATCAACCCCACGGGACTTTTACAGTGGAATTTGACCATTTGCTTGAGCACTACGCACTAGTAGTCATAAGACTTTACTTACTTGTGCAACTTCATCTAGAAGCCACAAGACTTTGACTCATGAAGAGAATTAAAAGTCTATGTGTATATCATAATGATGCTCAAATGCAATAAGTGCTGGACAAAACACTATATGCTTAACTAGATGTTATAAGGCAAATCAACATCCTAGTTATCAACAAAACCTACATGCACAAACATGAGGTGTCAATTAGTTGTAGAGATTTCTAACAACCTAATTGTCAACAAATAAAGCCATTTCAACACAAGTTGTCAATTAATCATGGCAAGGCCTTAAAAATACAATTAACTAATGCAATCAAGAATTTGTCAATCAAAATGCCAATCAACACAAGTTGTCAATGAGCATGGCAAGGACACTAAATGCAATTAACAAATGCAATCAATGAGTCCTACACATCAATGTCTAAATGAAAATCATATAGACTTAGATAGAGGGCAAAATAGTCCTAAATACTAGCTATCAACAAACAACTCATCTCAACCAAACATCAAAGACTCAATCATGTTATAAACAACATTAAGTAAAGAGTCATACATTTAATCAACAACTAAATGCTCATCCTAGGCAAACATGTCATAAATATGAAACAAAGAGATTTAGAACATGTAGAGATTACCTAGTCAAACAAATCAACACAACCCATGCTTGAATGATGTTAGGAAAATGCTAGATGCACATGGGAAGGAGCTTGGTTGAGTAAAGGTGAGTTCTTGGGAGTTTTCTCTCTCTAAGGTTTGGTTTCCCTCTTTAATTTGTGCATTTTTGAGCTCTAGTTCGGCTAAGAGAGGTAACAGATCAATATATATGATGCCTTAGATGAAATGAAGCCGTTTTGACAAAACAGGTTGCAAAAATGCATCAGACGACTGCCCAAGCAAGTGCTTAGGCAGCTGCACAGGGGGTAGAAAAATGGCTGCTCTTTACTGCTGGGTAGGACCGTTGCCCATGCACTTGCCTAGGCGGCGGTAAAGCATAGACAATGCACCAGCTCAAGATTCGAGCGCCCTTAAACATGACCAAACGACATCAAAACATTTTGTATAATATATTGTTCGAAAGGTATGGAAGTCTACTTTCTATTTCAATTTACAAAATAAGATTTTGATGTCTGTAGAAAAGGTTATGGTCATTTGAGTGACTAAAGGTCAGATTCAGATAACAACTGTGATGCTCTGTTTTAGTGGTCACTTTGAAGATTTCAAAACCAATCCAAACGGCTATGAAATATTACAAATAATATACCGTTGGAAAGGTATAGGTGGCTAGTTTGTCCAGAATTTTACAAAATAAAATTCATCTTTTTATAAAAAGTTATGGTCACAAGACCATACAAAGGTAAGTTTTCAAAAACATTTAAATCATTGAAATTTAATCTTTTGAAACTAGATACTTTCACCAAATAACCAAACCGAATCTAACACTTATCCAAAAAAAGAATGAGACCTTCTCAAGTGGTCAATCATCGCTCTAAGACATGCACACCATCGTGCAAGTGCGGACGTTTCCGATCACACAAACGGTAACAAATTACACCACACTTAAGACTAACATGAAGTGCAAGTGTGGTTGTGAATAAATAACATGCATGGGAATGGATAACATCATGAATAATCATTAAGCATGTGACACACAAAAGATATGCAATATATGAAAATGCATAAGTGTGATGATAAAGCATATAAGCACACAATTAAGAGAAACACAAATGCAATCATATAAATGCAATGAAAGTGTGTGTGTGCTAAATGACATAGATGCACGAATTAATGAAACACACATGCAGTCATATAAATGCAATGACAGTGTGTGTGTGTTTGTGCACCTAATCTCTTCAAGAATCAAGGTCAAGTGATATACCTTTTGAAGCTCTTGATCTTGAAGTCATGGAAATGCTTGGAAGCTTTCCTTTATAAACATCAAGATGACCTAAGCTACCCCTTACACAATCATCCTCAATATGGTATGTCATGAAATAAGCCAATCACAAAATAGAGGTCCTTACATGGTACAACCTGGATACTTGGTTAACAACGAGCTGCGAATCGCTCTTAACTAGGAGGAAGTCTGACCCCAATTCTCCTACCACCTTCATTGCTGCCAGCAATGCTTCGTACTCCACCTTATTATTGGTAGCTCTGATTTCAAACCTGAAGAAATGGCTGCATTCGATCCCTTCTGGATCAATATAGATAACTCTTGCTCCATAACCCATTTGATTTGATCCCCCATCTATATACAGTGTCCAAACCTTGCTATCATTTAGCCCCTCACGGGATTTTGATGCCAGGTCTGGCATTGTGTTCATGGTGGTTTCTTGGTTGGAAATCATGCTGAATTCTGCTACAAAGTTTGCCAAGGCATGAGCCTTGATAGTCGTTCATCCCTTGTATTTTATATCGTATTAAGTGAGCTCGATGGCCCATGGGACCAACCTGCCCAACAGGTCTGGCCTCTGAAGGAATTGTCTCAATGGTTGATCTGTTACTACCACGATCGTGTGAGCTTGAAAATAAGGTCGGAGCTTCCTAACAGAAGTTACGAGTGCATAGGTGAGCTTCTCTAGGAGGGTATAGTTTTTCTCGGACTTGGTTAGGGCACGGCTGACGTAGTAGACTGGTCTCTGGACCCCGTCAGTGCATTCCTTCACTAAGGATCTGCTAGTAGCGGTCTCTGAGACTGCTAAGTAAAGTTGCAATTCTTCCTCAGGTGTAGGTTTTACTAGCAATGGCGGGATAGCTAGATACCTTTTTAAAGACTAGAAGGCATCCTCACTCCCTTAATCCCACTTTATCTTCTTACCCTGTTTAATAATTTTGAAGAAAGGAAGGCATTTATAAATAGATCGGGATATAAAATGGTTCAATGCTAGCACTCTTCCAGTCAGCCCTTATGCTTGCTTGAGGGTGGTAGGAGACTTTAGGTCTAGAATGGATTTGATCTTCTCAGGATTGGCCTCAATCCCCTTCTCATGTACTATGAATCCCAGGAATTTTCCTGCTGCTACCCCGAAAGCACGTTTAGCAGGATTTAGCCTCATCTGATTCTCTCTTATTATCTGGAAGGCCTAGCGTAAGTCTTTCGGATGCTGATGTGTTGCAGGAGATTTGGTGATCATATCATCTATATACACTTCCATGGATCTTCCAATTAGCGGCTTAAATAACTTGTTTACCAAACGTTGGTACGTGGCACCTGCATTGTTTCCTGCGGTAGAGTCAATTAGTTAATCTAGGGGAAACTATCCTTGGGGCAAGCCCGATTTAGGTCAGTGTAATCTACACACATGCGCCACTTTCCATTAGACTTAGTAACCATTACCACGTTGGCGATCCACTCGGGGTAACGAGATTCTCTGATAAACTTAGCCTTCAGAAGTTTGTCTACTTCCCCCTGTACCGCGGCATTTCGTTCAACATTGAAGTGCTTTCATTTCTGTTTGACTGGCTTAAAAGTTGTATCCACCGCTAGCCTGTAGGCGTCCAAGCTAAGAGGAATACCCAACATTTCATCGTGACTCCAAGCAAAAATACCATTGTATTCTCTGAGGTGTTTTTACAGATTCTCCCTAACTTCACGATCTAGTGCGCCACCAATTTTCACTATCTTAGTTGGATTATTCTTCCTCACGGGTATCTCCTCCATCTGTTCTGCGGGGTACCCATTGGTCCAACCATGTTCTTCTTCCTCTGATTCTTCTACAACCATGTCTGGTACCTCGCCTTCCTCTAGGATACTCAAGTGGTTAACTAGTCTTGAAAGCTCAAGGTTTTCTTCCTTCAAAATTTGAATCTCTTTCTTATTCTTTACCTTATAGCTTTCAAACCTTTTCAAGTAGTCTTCATGATCCATACTCTCCACATTTCCATTTGTGGAGTTAGATGACAAATTCTCAATTTTTGAGTCATCTTCAATAATCTCCATGTCACCAATGGAGTCATCTACTTTATCAAGATCATCAAATTGGTCTCTTGATGATGTATGAGACATATCCAAATTAGTAGCTACACCAATCACCTCTAGAGCTACTTCTTCATCTATCTCTTCTTTGGGATCACTAATCAAGTCATTCTTGCCATCAACTTTAACTTCTACATGAGTGGCACCAAATGCCGTGTAGTTTATGGCAAGGTCTTCATCACTTGAAGACTTATCTCCCTCACCGGAGTCATCACATCTACCACTCTAGGTAGCGGCCATCGCCTTTCCTTTTTTCTTGTCCATGTGATTAGCACATTCAGGGGCGAAATGACATATGCCACCATAATCATAGCATTGGACCTCTTTCCTTTTGGAATCCTCTTGCCTAGGCTTAGACTTGTTGAATGGATCATTTTTCTTCAAGTCTTGGCCTTTTGATCCAAAGTCCTTCTTCTCGAACTTGGCAAACTTCTTGAACCTTTTCACAAATAAGGCATAGTCTTCGTCCGAGTCATCCTCCTTCTTCTCCACCTTGGAGGTCTTCAAGGCTAGATTCTTTTTCTTCTTAGGAGGTGACGTGGTAGCCTTTCTTGACTCATAGGCTAAGAGTCTTCCAATGACTTCACTTGGCTTCATATCCTTGTACCTATCATTCTCCTCTAAAGCCGTTACCTTGGACTCAAACCTCTCGGGAAGTGATCTCATTATCTTTTGCTTGATCCATCTATCAGATCGGAGTCATCACATCCACTAAGTTGATGTCTTTGGTTCACAATGTCCATCAACCTCACTTGGAAGTCAATGAAGTGCTCATGCTCTTCCATCCTAATGGTCTCAAAACAAGTTTGGAGGACTTGTAGTTTTGAGTCCTTGACCACTTCGGTTCCTTCATAAGCCATTTCTAGGATATCCCACGCATCTTTTGCGATCCTAGTGATTTGAACCAACTTGTATTGGTTCTCATCTATAGCACATAGAATGGCGTGCATCGCCTTTCCATTCCATTTGGAAGACTCGAAATCATGAGCATTCCATTATGCCTTTGGCTTGAGGACATCATCTCATCCTCCAATATGAGTCATCATAGGTAGAGCATATCCATCTTCAACCGCCATCCATGCCCTATCATGGATTTGGCATAAGTATGCTTCCATTTTCCCCTTCCATGAGGAGTAATTATCGCTAGTGAGCAACAGTGGTCTCACGCTCGACGCTCCCTCTTTGCTCATCCCAAAATCACTCATAGTGTTTGATGAATGCAAAATGTATGAGTAAATCAAGAAATCACACAAAATGCAAAACACACCAAAAATGAGCTAGGATCACCTAAGTATATCTAGGAACCTGCTCTGATACCAATTGAAACAAATAATGCACAATGTATATAAAACTATCGAATATTAATCTAGAGGGGGGTGAATAGATTTTAATCATTATTACCCAATTTTTTCGATTAGTCAATATTTACGAAAATACCCCAAACTAGTAAAATTAACAAATCAAGCATATAAGTGTGGACATTAAAGAACGCTTGATTTTTATGTGGAAACCCTCACGGGAAATACCACGGGCTAGTAAGTTTGCTACACTCGAACCTCAAATCCACTAATTGTGTTAGCGTATACAACCTAATCCCTGTTTGACGGCCTAATCCTGGGCAATATCCTGCTACCAATACCTGCTGGCCTGTAAAAGTGGACCTAGTTCAATTTGCTTGAGAGACCACCTAATCCAGGTGTAGAGACCTAATCCCGGTCAATCTCACATGACTTACTTCTCAATAAAGAGATAAAACATCCTATGTGAATATATGATAATATTCAAGGAACAAACAAGGCTGGGGAACCTTAGATGCTTATCTAGAATGACAATATAACAATTAATTAATTCCTAGATATCAAGAGCTAAATGACATGTCATAAAGCTTAGCTAAACATAGATTAGGCAATCATATGAAGCTATCAAAATACAACACTCAATCATGTCAACACAACAATCTTTATTTTGAATCTAGAATATATTCTAAGAGCATACAAATAATATAAGAGATGCCTTGATAAATAAAACACTAATTATGTATGATATTAGTGAAGAACATACCAAGGGATGTGTGTCGAGCAAGATCCATGCAAATAAGCATCCTAACTATGCTAGAAAATTCTTAGATGATATTTGATGCATATGAAAATGTGTTTGAGTGATTAAATGAACAATCTTGATTGCTGTCTCTCTCAAAGGTTTCTCTTTTAAGCTTATGGTTCTTGATAATCAAAGAGTCACCCATAGACCATGAGAAAGTGGTGTAATTATAGAGGGCCATAAAAGTTAGAGTGAAAAGACAAAATTGCCCTTGAAAACACAGATCAACAGTTTCATTCGGCGGTTTCGAAATCGCGGATTAAACTGCCTTTTCAAACTCGAGAGCATTAGGTATGATCGACGGTTTCATTCGGCGGTTTCATCCCTGCCATCAAATCGCCGTTTTAAGACCTAAGATATTTTCAATCAGGTCTACATCGGCAGTTTCGAACGGCGGTCATGGCCATAGATCGTAACCGCATAATTGACCAAAGATATTTACAATCAGGTCTGATCAGTGGTTTCAAACGGTGGTCTGGCCGCCGATCAAACCTCCGATTCTCCACTGTAGGTGAAACCAAAAGAGAAGACATGGCATTCTCCGAAGGCGATCTTCGTGCTAAACCAAGCACACATTCCTGCATGTGCGGATGTTTCCGAACAGTATTAGGAAACGAATTACAAGACACATAAACACACAACAATAATGTGCAAGTGTGAAATGTGACATTTGAAGAGACTGCACACAAAAGTAAAGCATACATATGCAAACATTGCTAGTGTGTGTGTGCAACTAAATCTCTTCAATGAAAAACTAAGCACAAGAGATATACCTTTGACGTGCTTGTCCCTTGAGGTCTTGAAAGAGCCTTTGAGCTTGATCCTCAATCACTAAAGCTACCCTTACAACAAATCCCAATATGTGGTTTGTCCACAAAATAAGCCAATCAAAATATGGGAATCCTTACAATATATATACAAGTAATAAAGAGAGATAGGAAGAATTAACATATGAGATTTTTTTGAAGTGGTAAAACCTCTAAGGAGGAAACATCCACTGGTTGAATTACAGCCATTGGGTACTATATATATATTGGATGTTAAATTAGAAATTTCACAACGTGACCAATCCTAGATAACCTACCTAGTGGAGTCTATGTCTACCCAACCCTATTGGAAAGTATGAAATCCCTCAATGATGCGGAGCCACCATATATTGGACAATAATCCTAGATTACATCAATCATAGGATCAAAAAAAAAATTCAAGGCCATTTATCATCAAAATGATTCAATCAAGTCTCAAACAACCTTAGATATCAAACTAATCACAATACAACTCTCAAACAAGTGAAAATCATAGAATCAAAGAAACTAGTTCACATATGTCTATAATTAGACTTTGATTAGGTTTGATTAGGTTTGATTAGGTTTGATTATGAAGCTACCTTTCTCAATAGCATTCACCATACATATATATACATATAGAAGAAGAAACCCCAAGCAAATTGAAGATTATAAAAGAAGAAATCTCAAAGACATGACAACTATACCACACAATCACAAGCTGGTTCTGTTTTCTATGTAGAATTACTGAGAAAATCGATAAACAGCTACAAGACCACTTGGAAAAAGTAGAGAACTCGATTACTAACAATCTCCAACTTTAATCACTCAATTCCAACTTTGCATGAGAGAGTTATGGTATTTGAAAAGTAAGAAAAAGTTGAGATAAAATTCTGCACATGAGAAATTCTAATTTTTCTTCATTGAATGAATGGGAGGGAAATGAGAACTTTTGAAAGGATTCAAGAGAGGGAAACAAGGACCAATCAACATGTGCCACATCACATCCCATGTGTGGGGTGCATGTGGTACACATGGGCAGAGAGCCATGATGTCCGTGTGTCACACGTGGACACCTTGCTTGGTTTTTGGCCAAGCAAGCTCCTCCCGCGCTCCTCTCATGTTCTTTGACCGTATTCGAGCCTCCGAACTCTGATTTTGAATCCGTCTTAGGATTACAAATCATGACTCCCTCACGTAACACGAAGACTGCAAATCTTTGATAAAAGGTTGAGAATTCATCTCGAAAAACAACGACGTAGACAACTCAACGAATGAGAAGGCAAAGTAGCATAACTACATTATTTTGACTCGAAACCTAATAAATGAGTAACTGAAATGACTCGAAACCTAATAAAGAGATCATGTTCAAGTTAAAAAACAATAAAACGGAAATAGATAAACACAAAGTCACACATGTATGCCATTTCCTAGCCATAATCCTAGAACATGCAATTTACAATGTTTATCAAATTAAATATAATACATGTGCATACATTACCAAGTGTGTGAAAGTGTTATACAGATGGTGTAGAACTATGCAGGGACAAATATGAAAGTCATGTGTGTGTGTGCCTAAGCCTTGTAAGAGGAATGAGGTTTAAATTACCTTTATTGTGCAACTGATTAGGTCTTTTATGTGCTCAACAAAATACTCTTTTATGTTCTTTTGAAAACCAAGCTTAAGCCACTTAAAAATCCTTTGATATGTTAATATTTAGCAAGTGGTAAGCAAGATTCGTTCCACAGGGAAATAGAGTAATACGTTAGATGGATTGACTAATCTATTTTATAATAATATGAATAATAATGAAAGGATAGTTGTGTGGTTTAACAAACCAACAAAAGTGCATTTAAAATATGCATACAAAAGTAAAAAGAAAAAAAGAAGACTCAACAATCTTAATAAGAGGGATGATGAAAACAAATTGAATAGATGATAGGGAAATGATGGATTCACAAGTGATAGGGGTAATGCTCTTTAAAGCTTCAGTAATGGCCAAATCTCTTATATGCTAACCATTTATTTCCTATAGTGTGTTTAAGTAATTTTAATGAACACTAAACATCTTCCCACCCCAATGCCTAACCAATTAAGGAGAGGGGGTCAAGGTGGGATCAATATGATACAAATGAAGGTTTAGATTAATGGGGTTGGTATATCCACCACTAATCTATCCAGTTCACTAAGTTCCTTAACCAATCGAGGGTATCAATCCAAGATTGGTTTCACAAAAAATTATCCCACACAATAAAATGATCTACTAGTGATATACAATGCAAATCAAAATAATGTATAGAAACTTAAGATTAAGTGAATATAAAACAAGTCGATATTTAATTACACATGGCTTAAGCAAAAACCCATAACAAATGTTCCTCACATCTATCCCCTAGAATAGGGGTTTAATTACACATAGTTACAATCAAATGAATGGGAAATAATAGTTAAGGAAATCACCCTTGGGCCTCCTTCTTTAGAGCTTGCTTCTTCCCTTCCGTTGTTACTCATAGTGTCAAGAGTAGTAGATGAGGATGTCTAATAGTGAGTGACAAAGGTATTGAAATGTAGAGAATGGAAAAAGAGGAATGGTTGGGTGAAGTAATCAAGACATTGGTGTTAAGGTTTTAGATGAAAAAGATCTTGAACCGATGTCTCATTCTTAATTGCAAGTGCTTTGTTGAGCTTCTTCAACTTGTGATTCTTCTTAGATAGGACTTCAACTTTCTTCTCAAGCACATATTTTTTCGCCTTGAGTACCTCCACTTCAAGTATGAGCTCTAGATTTACATTTTTGAGCCCCTCAATCTCTAGATCACTTACACTTTCTTCATCCTCTTGGCTACTCTTTTCATACAATTGGACCAAGTCATTCACCTTTCCGCCCATATTCCTTGGTGGTTGCACATCCACCACATAACAACTCTTGATGCTTTTTAGGTCATAGTTGCTTGTGATAATCTCAATCTCAAGCTCTTTCTTAAACGAGTGCATCACGACTCTTCTTTTGCACACATCAATCTTCATTTGACCGGTAACCATGAAGGGTCTACCAAGTAGAACTTGCTACTTCCTATGACATTAGATTTGTCTTATATGTCTAACACCACAAAATTGGTAGGGATCATTATTCCATCCACTAGAATAGGAAAGTCTTGTTTCTCTCCAAATGGTGCTCGTAAAGTTTGGTCCGCCATTAATAACTTCTTCTCGGTTGGCTTCAAACCTACCAAACCCGATTCCTCATACATTAATAGTGGCATCATATTGATGCTTGCTCCTAAATCGAGCGCCCCCTTAAGCAATCCGCTATCTCCAATTTTAATGGGAATCACAAAACACCCCGGATCATCAACCTTGGTTTGGAAAGTCTCTTCAAACATCATAGCTTCATCTCTATTGACAAAATTTCCCTCCTTAGCTTGCTCGGTGTGGCTTGGAAACTTCCTCTTTTCTTGCTTTTGGAGGGCTTCAACAATTTACCCATTTGAGCCTCCAATTTTTCAAATGAAGCTTCCAAGTTGCCAAACCTTTGGCCACTTGCTTGCATGAAATTTGTTAAAGTGTGCTCGTCTCTTTGAAACCCTTGCATCATTCCCCTCATTTCTTCATCCACATTACGGCGAGGTTGAGAGTTACTAGATTGAGCATTGTTGTTATTGGACCATTGATTTCCCTCCTATTGGTTTCCTCCTAAGGAGTATCCACCTTGTCAATCCACCTAGTTGATCCCCGCTTTGTTGTTCTTTTTGACTATATCCTCCTTGTTTGTTTCTGCCTTATTGGTTCCTAGGTTGTGGGTTCAATATGTTGTTGTTGTTATATCAAGTGAGATTTGGATGGTTTCTCAATCCTGGGTTGTAGTGTTTAAGTATGGGTTGTTCCCTTGGCCGTGGAAACTCATAGCTTGAACTTCCTCATAGCTCTTGCCCTTGATTCATGTCATTGAATCCTTCACCATCATTTAATTAATCACTAGAGCTAACCTCTTGCCTTCCTAGCATCTTCACCCCAGCCTTGGAAAATCCCATGCTTTCAAAGTAAGATGTCAAAAACTCCATCTTCTTGTTCATTCTAGAAATCTCAATGGCGGTTTCCGTGTTTGCACTCATATCAAACCTTCCTCCTCGAATACTATTAGCATTCCTTTGTTGAGAGTTTTGTGCTAACATCTTATATATCTCATAAATCTCCGTTGCGTTCTTTGTGTCATAAGAACCTCCGCAAGCATTATCCACCAAAACTTAAGAGAAGCGTGTGAGACCTTCTTGGAAGCAAGATACCTTGTACTCTTCCGTGACCATGTGAAGAGAACATTAGGACAAAAGAAGTTGATATCTCTCCCATGACTCATGAAAAAGCTCTCCTTCACTCTTATTGAAGTCCGCTATCTTCATCTTAAGCTCCTTAGCTTTCCTAGCGGGAAAAAACCTATTGAAGAATACACAACAAATTTGACCCTAACTTGTCAAAGATTCCAGCCTTAACCCCATCAATTACTTTATTGCCAAGTCCTTTAGGCAATATTGGAAACACCTCATGTGAAGTTGCTCTCGAGTGAGACACATGATAGGGAATGTCTCAATAATTGCACTAAACTCCTTCAAAAATTACAAACAATCCTCATTTAACTTTCCGTAGAAAGAGGGCAATAGGTTGATATGCATAATCCTTAGCTCATATCCTCTTGCAATCGGATCCATGACAATTGGTGAAGGTTGATTGCCAATTACGGGCAATGAGTACTCCCTTACTGTCATCTTTTGGCCTTGGTTAGTGAGAGTCTCTTGAGTCACTTCTTCCCTAAGAGGAGCTTCATCCTCCTTTCTTGGTTCTTGTCCTTCCATATTCATATCTTCCTTTAGAATTTTTTCGAATTCCTTTGCAATCCTTCCAACACGGCTAGATTCCTTTCGTGGTAGGTGCAATTCTCTTCCTAATGATCTTCGACCGTGCATGCACCCAAACTTTCACCTTTACCAAGGCCTCCTTGTCTTCCAACTCCTTCATCACGAGTTTTAATTTTCTTTCAAACTCTTCCCTCACTTCTTCCTTCTCTTGGGAGGTTTTCACTTACAATTTCTTCCAATTTCATGCTTCACTCTTGGTTCTTCGGCGGTTCTTCCTCGATTTCCACACCCTTCTCAAATACTTGTACAAGAGCGTGCACACGGCTCCTTGTCCTCCCTTGCTTGAGATTGACCGATTCTAGTGATTGGTCCGGCCAGCTAGGCCCTTTATTTTCACTGAAGAAATCCATAGAATCTTGAAACAAAAAGAAATAAAACTACCAAAGAAGTAAAAAGAAACTAAAAACACTAAAAGTAACTAAGAGACTAAAAATTATTAAAACTCAACTAACCACTACAAAGAAAAGTTAATTGATTCAACTATCTCTACTAATTCCCCAGCAGCGGCGCCAATTTTGATGCAGTCATTTTGTACAACAAAATAATGTTTTTATGTGTTCGTTTTGGAAACAAATTTTTACCACTTAGATGTAAAATTTAGTAAAATGGTAAGCAAGGATTTGTTCCACAGGGAATTAGAGTAATTAGTTGAATAAATTAACAATTCCTAAATGCAATAAAGTAAATCATAAGCAATGGATGGTTGTATGGTTTGTCAAGCCATCAAACATACATGTAAAATCAAACTAATAAAACTAATAAAACTAATAAAATTAATAAAATAGAATACTCAACAAATCTAGATAAGATATATATGGAATAAACAATTAAGAGAATTGATAGGGAATTAATGGGATTGCAAGTGGATTATGGGCTAAGCTCCTCAAGCTACCTTAGTGAGCCAATCTCACAAATGTTAACCAATTGAATTCTAAAATGTGTTTAGACCATAACTATGGACCCTAAACAACTTCCCACCGCAATGCCTATTCGATTAAGGAGAGGAGGTCACGGCGGAATCGGTTTGTTACAATTTAAAGGTTTAGATTATCATTGTTGATGTACCCTCCAACAATCTATCCTAGTCACTATGTTCTTAATCCATCAAGGGTGTCAATCCAATCAAGATTTTATAACAAATTATCCTAAGCAAGAGTATAATCAACTAGTGGGTGTACATGTCAATTATATAATGAATAGAATTTAATTATAAAATTAATGGAACACAAATAGAGATTAAAATATATTAAAGCTTAAGCAAAACCCAATCCAAATGTTCTCACATCAATGCCCTAGAAAGGGGCTTAGTTACACATATTACAATCAATGGAAAGGCAAGTAAAAGATTAGGAAATCACCCTTGGGCCTCCTTTTGTAGAGCTTAATCCTTTTCTTGCCTTTGATGCTCCTTGTGCAAAGAGTGGATGATGAGGATATGTCAAGATAGGTGGAGTCAAATGGGAAATGACTAAAGAGATATGTGGAGAAGATGGGAAGAAAGGAAAGATTGGAGGAAAATAATCTCGATGTTGGGTTTGGGATGGGGGAGAAATGGTGGGCTAAGGAATAATAGAAGAAAGGAGGTTTCTTGGTTTCCAAGAGTTGTCCAAAAGGGGAAAATAGTGATTTATTTATAGGATTTTCAAATTAGGTCACGAATGATCGGAGGTATAAAATTAACTATTTTGTACCCCCAATTCTTATTACTTTATGCTTGTTTCTCTAGTAAAACTGGGTATTTAGTGGTTTAAATAAGTGTTTCAGGTAATAGAGGAATTAAGGGGCATTTTAGTAATTCTACAGATATCAGGGGCTAAAGTGCAAATATGGGACATTTATTGATTATTCTGTGAATAAGGGAGAAGTCAGGGGTTAATTCTGCAAATTGTCGTGCAATGCACAGTAGCATGCCACGTTAGTTAGTAGAACGGCGTCGTTTGGGCAGTTGTGAGCACGTCATGCTGACGTCAACCTTCTTCAACCTTCAGCCATGTAGACGGGCCCTTACCCTTACCCCTACCCCAACCCGGACCACCAACTCGACCTATTGACCCGTCTTTAACCTGACCATATTTGACCCGTTTACGGTGGTTTTTTCGGGCCAAACTCAGTCAAGATTGCTAGCACTCCTCCTTCTGATCACGTTGGTACCACTTTGAGCCTCCCATGCAAACATTTTCTCTCTCTTCCAAGAAGCCAAGTCTCCATGAAAGTACAACCTTCAAGCTCACCAACTGAGAGTTCCTTCAGTGAACCAAAGCTTCCAAACACGCGGAAACTCCACGGTTTCATTCTAAGAGAAAGAACTCGCAAAGCAGAAAGCCTTATGTCACAGGACAATGTGCGAAATTTCCGGTGACTTCATACCTTGTGAATGAACCCGCGAGCATGGTCCATCGTATCCGCAAGCTTGACGTTTTAGAGGGATTTTGATGTCTTTTAACATCCAAACCTTGCCCAAACAGTTCCCCATATAAATATACTTCTTTTGCCAACAAAAACACAATCCTCAATATCCAACAGTTACACGAAATAGCTTAGAGAACCTAGAACGATACCAAGAACACCATACTTCACTTAGCTTGTAACTAGAGTGTAGGGTGTTTCCAACCACCAATCTTGATCCAAAGCTTCCACACATCGATTTTGAGCTTGGGAAAACAAGAGGAGTTAAGTAGCTTGAAGACTTCTCCAAGATCATTGGGTTGTCTTTATTGTCTCTCTTATTTCATTAGTTTATTATTAATGTGTAATTAAATAGCTATGTTAAGGATTTGGTGTATTGATGTATTATATCTATGAGACTAGTTGTATCTATTATTTGATATTGAGATTTAATAGATATATGCATGTTAATTGATTGTTCAATTTTTAACTTGCAAAATAGGATTTACTTGATTAATGCAAACCTTTCTTAATTTAGTTAACCTATAATTAAAGTGCTTAATTGTTATCAACTAGTAATTAGGTGTATTGCATGATTCATCATTTCCTTAATATATCTCATTACCACTCTTGCATAACCAGTGCATGAGTTGGTAAATAGTTTAGTTAGTTAGTTAATTTAGTTAATTGTAGTTGGTAAGCTTAGTGATTAGTTAGTTAATTGCCTAAGGGAATGACAACCCTTCGTTGTAGTTAGAATTAGTGTAACTTAATTGTAATTAGATTAAAGCCATCTTAGAGTAATCTTAGATTAGTTAGTTAATTTGCTTGTGACTACCTCCATTTACTTTTATTGCATGTATTTAGTGTAAATATATTGTATATATTATCTAAGACCTAGGACCAACTTAAGGTACCATACCTCCTTGTGGGAACGAACCGTATTTGCCGCTACGCGATCGTAACGATCCATGCACTTGCGGAAAAACAAGCGCGCATACATATTTTAGAACTACTAGGAGCACGTCAAAGTTTATAGTGCCACTGCCGTGGAGGTGTATTATCTTTTTTTAGTTTTACTGTTAGTTTTATTTTCATTATTTGTAAATTTTTTATTGTTCATACCGTATCTTGTTCGATTTGATTTTTGTTTGTTTGGTTTTTCATAATTCGGATTAAAATGGAGAACCTTACCATTGTGCCCGTTACTCAGTGGCTAATAAAGGACTTTGCTTTGCTGATTATGGGAGCTCAATGATCGTGCCTAAATTGTTGTATATTTAGGCCATCATTTCCTATTCCTTTGTCTCGATCCTGTGTGTATTTTATGTATATTTTCTGTCTAATAGGCTTGTTGGTGCTAATTGCAGGCAATAGATGTAATTCTAGTGTTAGAAGCGTTTTGCGGGTGTTCCGGCTGAAAAGGGGTCAAATGGTGCAAAAAGAGGTCAAGAACCAGTGTAGGAATTCCCGCGTTGGACCCGTGCACAACCCCGCACACCAAGGGATCGAAAAAGACAACAGCACGGCATAAAGTGCTGGTAGAGTGTGGGTCATTGAACCGCGCTCCACCCACACTTTATTAGAAACCCGAGAGCTGAAATTGTGAAAATATGATAAAGTGTAGGTAAAGTGCAGGTGCTTGAACCGCACTTGACCCGCACTCTACACTATCCAGCATTGGAGTGCAGGTGATTGCGGGTCATTAAACCGCTCCACCCGCACTATGTGCTTTACAGCTTCTGTTTTTCAGCATTTTGAACCTAATTTTACATCCCTTATACATAGAAAAGCATGAGAACGAACCAAAGATCTCCTACATCCTACCACACATATATTTCTTGTAACTTAGAGTTAGAAACACTTCTCCCTCTCATCCAAACCATCTTTACTCATCAAAGGCAACTTGGAGGATTGGATCAAGCTTTAAGGAAGGAGACACTCTTCAAGGGTTCCCTCTCAATCTCTTCTCTTAGTTCTGTATTTGTTGTAATAGAACATGAGTAGCTAAAATACCCCACTATGGGGTTGATGTTATTTGTTTAATGGATGTTTGGGCTTTGTAAATAAACTCTATGTTTTATATACATATTTATCCCTATGTTTTATTCATTGCTTTGAATGATTTCCTTATTGATTTGTTGGGATACACCCTCTTAGCATGTTAATTTGGAATCTTTATTGCTTATTGAATGAATAGGATTTTCGGAATCCCAGCTCAACAACCGCGTTCTTAATCTAACCTTGAACGAATGTCCGGCACTATACACTCAACACTTGTGAGAGGATTAGAAGCCTTCACTATACACCCTAGGTTGGCTGTTTTAGTGGTTTTATGAGAACTAACATTCACGTAGAATTCGGTTGAATAACCTCAAGCTTGTGAGGGAATTGGAAGTCATTGCTATACATCCTAGGATGGCTATGTTAGAAATAGGCTAAGCCATAGTTAGATAGATGAGCTTCATGGTTAGAATCCCAATTGAGTAACTAACCACTGTTGGTTATTTAGGAGGGATTAATCTCTAGTAGGGGGTTTTCACTATACACCCTAGGTTGACCCCTTGCTAATGATACATAGCCAACGTTATACACCCTAGGTTGGTTACATTTGTCATTACATGCTTAATTGAGAGTTTGCTGCAATTGCCCCAATATTCACTTACGAGTCCATCAACTCCATAGTTCCATCATCACACATTCATCACTCCATTACCATTCCATTTAGATTACATTCTTAGCTTAGTTTATATTATATTTTCACCTAACATATACTTTACTTTTATGCTCACTAGTTTTATTAATCCTAATCTTAGCACCTCTACCCCGATCTCAGTGGATGACACTCGCGCTTACCGCTTTACTCGTATTTATACTTGTGAACACATCGCATAGGTTTTATAAATTGTTTTGACGGACGATTTTCTAACGGCAAAAAAAACCTTCCCATCACTCAACTGTCAGCGATTCTGTTAAGTGATTTACAACGGAGCTACGAGTTGAAGAGTTCTCATTTCAACACGTTTCCAGTCTTTCAAGGTGAAACAGATGAGTATTCCCTTAAGTTCATGAACGAGTACTACAATACCATGACTACCATCTGACTCGTAGAACTCATAGAAGATTAGTTGAGGATGAGATGCTTCCTGTACTGCATGAAAAGATAAGGCAAAGAAGTGGCTAATGGCTTTACCCGTAGGTTCATTTACTACTTGGGAGGCGGTAGAGACCAAGTTCTTCTCAAGGTACTACCCCTCTTGGAAGACACGAGAAATCTAGGGTAAGATAGTAACCTTCGAATAAGAACCAGAGGAAGCCTTCCTTGAGACTTGGGACCAATATAAGTTACTTAATGCATAGTGCCCGTATCACATGTTCCCCTTCGTCCTACTAGTATAGTGTTTCTATGATGGATTGACGGGACTCATACAAGCCTCAATTGATAATGCTTGTAGGGGAGCATTGAGGGGGAAAACCGCCAGTGAAGTATTTGCCGCTTATGAGATTTTGGGCGAGAATTCCCAACAACGAAGCGGAAGGAATAGTTCTCATGAAGAAAAAGTCAAGGCGGAGATAGCAATGCAACTGGCGACTTGTCACAGGAAATGTAGAACCTCATGGCACACCGTGGGCAACAACTGGTAATAAGAGAGTACAAGCCGTGTTTCCGTATCAAGCAAGTAACCATCAACTAAGCAATAATCAATGATGGCAAGACCATCAGTGGGGCAGCCAAGACAACCCCTCGTTCACTGAGCAATGGTTTAGTAGCCTAGGACAATCTGTAAAGATTAAGGCAATAACCGATCTTCGAAGTGGTGAAGTGAATTCAATAGAGATCAAAGAACCAGAGTTCGTCTTTAAATCCTCAAAAGGAAAATATGACGCTTAGATGAACATATGCACATATTAGAGAAGGTGTTTGAGGAGGAGTATGGAGAGTATAAAGAGAAAAAGGTAGTAGAGGCTGTACAAGAGAATATCAATCTTTAAGGAAAGGATGCAGTTAATGGACATTCATTTTTATTTAAAATTTAGGACTTTTTAGTTTGTAATTATTTTGAACAATTCTTAGTTTATTTATCGACTTCTGATGTTGCAATTGTACGTAACCATAGATATGAGATGCATGGAGATAGATAGATTTGAGGGTTATACTCCTTACTTATATCCTTGCATAGCATATACTTGTGGTGTTTTTGTGTTTACAAGCTATGGAATCAAAGAGAAGGACTAATAGGCTAAGAATGCCTACTGCGGGATTATTCTTGCTCAACAAAGCCGCAGGGTTCTCTTGGAACCTTATGCGAGACACATCTAAGGGAAAGAACCCGCGGGACAGAAGGGATAAACCCAAGTGAAGATTAAGGAGCCTCCGTGATTTCATACCAGCAAGCATAAGCCCACCAGACAAAAGGCACAAAGTCGTGGCATTCTTTGAGGAATTTTCGCAAGACAAGTCCGTGGGAATAAACATGCGTAACAGAAGGAACAAAACCTGCGGTCAATTCTGGAATATTCCTCAGCGGGAATAAACTCGCGACACAAAGCCATGACACACATCATGCACCATAAGCCATACCATAAAGCCACCTCATCCTAGGAAGGTCCAATCTCTTACTTTTAAGCTTTTACTTCAAGTTGATATCTCATGTTTAGCTTAAAGGTGTGAATTGGTTGTTTTTGCCAAGTGACTAAGATTGATTGTGTAATGTGATTAGTGGTGGATATTTAGAATGTAAATATGTGTTTACATGTTAGCTATAAATATTAGGATTGTATATTATTTTATTGTGTACTTTTGTTTTTGATTTTAGTGTTTATATTCAAACCTTGTGAAGATGCCCTATTTTGAATTTTTTAGGTGATATGTTTCTTAAAAACTGCACTAATCGGTAAAGAAATAAATTTTTCCACCCACGTTATGTTCATCATTTTTTCAATACAATTCCAACGATACAAAGAACGTAAATTTTGGGCGGCAGTTTAAAAGTTATGAGTATTTCTTTGACCGAAGGTCATGAACGTGCCCTGTTTTCAAATTTCTGCACATGACCTATTTTCAACGTTTGTTTTCACACTTTTCCAAATTAAATTTTGAAATTTTTTTCAGCATGAAAAGTGTTCATTTGCATGTCTATATTCTTGTGTCAAAACTTGAGAAAGTTTTGTTGAGCATCTTTGAATATATGTATTGAACAGCAGACGTTATTCGAATTCGAAAAGTGATAGTTTTCTTGAAATATTGTCCTCTATGTTTAGATGCCATCTTAACACGGTATTTTTTTGTTGATTTGTTTTAAATTTTGTGTCATGTCATATATTTATTATGTGTGTGATTATTTGTATATAAGTGTTAGTATGTTTGTGTCTGGATTTCCAAATCATAAACTCTTTGTCCATGTTCTTCATTTTTTCACCATTGAGTACAAAGTCGAGTTTAGGTTTGGGGGTGTGGACACATATGTATCGTTTAGTTTTTGTGTTTTTGAATAAAATTTTCAAAATTTTATGAATTGAGCCATCTTTGAACAAAATTGTATGAATGAGATGTTTTGAGTTATGTCGTTGAGGAGTCTTCGCATGTGATAGTTGCTGAGTATTGTCAATATAGGATTGCTTCGCATGATGTAAATTTAGTCTCTTTCTCTTAGTGTCTAAGTGGATGAGACTCCGTACTCGGTTGTTATGATTAATAATGGAGACTACTCGTGAATTTTGTGCCTTAGCGTTCATTTTGAGGGTAAATTCTGTTTCTACTCTTAAACACATCCATTTCTCTTTATGCATGATTCAATAGAAAAAGGCCAAACACTTACCTAAACACATAAGCCTATCACACAACACCCTAATCCATAGACCTATAAACTTAATCTTATATAGCTACTAATCTTGTCAAGTTATACTAAATAGAGAATTCAACCGTTAAGCTCTAAATTGTAATAGCGTGTACTGAGGCAAATTCTGTAACTTGTGCTTAAATAAAGGCTTTAAAAAATTAAGTGTTAAAAATTAAGCACTTAAAGCCTTTAATCTTCAAAGCAGTGGCTACTCCAATGAGAGTAAATAGATAGCACAAATCAAAGTTCAAAATTGTAGCCTAGAAGCTTTGAAATGAGTAATCTAAAGTGAGCTTTGTTTTGAAAAATGTAATGTTAAACATCTTGACATGATTAGTATCTTGCATATACCATTCACCAAAAATCAACTTGGCCAACACAAGTAGGGAAGAATCTAATTGATCTTTTAGGAAGTCTATTTCGGGAATATGAGTATTAATATGCTCTACCACATTCATGGCAATTCAATTCCTTCATGAGATCAATTTACTAAAAATGTGTTTTATTTCGAATACTCAGAGGCGTTACATATTTGATTATATTTACATAACATTCCAAGTCACATGTGTTTGATAGAGAGTGAGCTTAGGACTCTGAGAGAAAAATAGAGTGAAATCCAGTGAGGATTATAGTCGAGGCGAATTACATCCGAAGCATTTGAGTATGTTGAATTTGATGCTATGCCATTTTGAGTGTGGGAATTGCATTGTGCATTTCAGTCAATTGAATGACTTTATGCTACCCTCCACTCGGTAGTTCTCACATGTGTTGCTCCTCATTTGCACAACTCTTTTGTTATCTCATTTTTGTATGGATTTCGCAAGTTGTTTTGAATTTTAGTTTTTAATTTTTAGCATTACATTTGTGGGTATTGTAGTAGTAAGCCCTTAGGAGACTACACTCTTCCTACTAGGGACACTTAGGGGTTTAAAAGGCTTGTTGCAAGTGCTAAGTGTCATCATTTCTCCCACAACAATGGACTAATTAGTTTATGTTTATCTATGCTTTAGTGTTTTATTTATTTGTTTTGTTTTGCTCAAGAACTAGCAAAAGTTAGGTTTGGGGGTTTGATCGGGGTAAAAAAGTATCTATTTTATACCCATAATTCCTATTACTTTATGCTTGTTTCTTTGGTAAAATTGAGTATTTAATGGCTTAAATAAATGTTTCAGGTATATAGAGGAATTCAGGGGCATTTTGGTAATTCTACAGATATCAAAGGCTAAATTGCAAATATGTGACCTTTATTGATTATTCTTTGAATAAGGGAGAATTCAGGGGTTAAGTCTTCAAATTGTTGCGCAACGCACAATAGCATGCCACGTTAGTTAGTAGAACGACGTCGTTTGGGCAGTTGTGGCACGTCATGCTGACGTTAGCCTTCTTCAACCTTCAACCATGCAGACGCGCCCGACCTCGACCCGTAACTCGACCCGTAACTCGACCCGTTGACTCATCTTTGACCCGACCATTTTTGACCCATTTCCTGTGGTTTTTCCAGCTCCACCAAGATCGCTGGCACTCCTCCTTCCGGTCACGTTGGCACCACTTTGAGCCTCCCATGTAAATAATTTCTCTCTCTTCCAAGAAGCTAAGTCTCCAGGAAAGTGCAAGCTTTAAGCTCACCAGCTGAGAGTTCCTTTCGGCGAACCAAAGCTTCCAAACATGCGGAATCTCTGCGGTTTCATGCCAGGAGAAAGAACTTGCGAAGCAGAAAGCCTTTAGTGGTAGGACAATGTGCAAACTTTTTGGTGACTTTGTACTGCGTGAATGAACCCATGAGCATGGTGTTTTGAACCCACAAGCTTGATGTTTTAAAGGGATTTTGATGTCTTTTAACATCCAAACCTTGACCAAACAGCTCCCCATATAAATATACCTCTTTTGTCAACAAAAACACAATCCCTAATATCCAACAATTACACCAAATAGCTTAGAGAACCTATAACAATACCAAGAACACCATACTTCACTTAGCTTGTAACTAGAGTGTATGGTGGTTTTCTAGCCACCAATCTATTAGAATTATGCTCAATAGCAAGACTGTAATAATGTTTTGACAATCTATTCATATTAATAAAGTGATTTCTGGTTTAACAAGTCTTACTGCATTTTTAGTTTAATTATTATAATTGTCAAAAGTAAATAATCATATATAATTGTCAAAAGTAAATAATCATAAGGTCAAAAGACTATGAGAAAAGAATAATTGTTCGTACATCTAGATATGTATGAGGTAGACACAATTTTTTAGTTAGTCTTAAATATTGTTCACAACTTAAGATAAAGGTTGGGCACCTTTACCTTATCAAAGTTGTAGATACTTTTGCTAGCATTTCAGTGGGATCAAATGAGATATGATGAGTCTAAAATCATCAAGGTATCTTTGGGTAAAAGAATCTAGTGCACTAGGTGCATTGAACAGGATCACAATGAAATACTTTATCTAGAACCGTTAGTAGATAAAAGTTTTTCATTATGAGGACAATCGGAGAGTCTATCTTAATCATGAGATAAATGATGGACTTATGGTTGCAAGTGTTATCATTTGAGTTATCAATGAGTACGATTATATAGCATAGTCTATCCTCAATAGTTTGGTGATATTCATTTGTTAATCAATAAAGGACTTCATTTATAGATATGGACATCGTGGCTCCATTTATTAAAATGAGAGTATAATATTATCATGTTGATGTTTTGAGGTATTGGATATTAAATCTTAACGTTAAGTTTTCGATAGTGACTATTGAAACATGGCTTTTGGACAAGTCAAAATATCTAAATTCAAAATGTGGTCATATGAGTAAATATGGTAACTTGGAGAGCTATAGACGGTGTATGAGCTCTTGGCGATTATTGATATTATTCACGAGGATACACTACTCTTATAAGATTGTCTAGGGTTTGAATGAGAAACATTTAATTATTCTATCTTTATTTAATAGTACAGTTTTAGATTTTTAGTGGAATGAGCTAAAATTAATAGATCGGACCTAAGTGAATCATTTGTTGATTGTGATTGGGTTATATCTATTGAAGCTTAAATTTAGATAGCTTGCCAAGATCCCCAATCCACACGGACTTGCATGGATCACTTAATATATTATACCGGACCAATTTATGAGTCCATTTAGAATTGTACTTAATATATTAAGAATATAATTTGCACATTATTTATTCAATGAGCTGTTAAATTATATTAATATACTAATGAAAGGCAGGTGGACTTGTTTCTTTTAGTAAGAATGGGTCTAGTTCATATGTGGACTTTTTATTTAAAGTCTAATAGATTAAATAAAATGGAAAAATAATATATGGCCCATGTATGGTATGTTGGCGGCAAGGCTAATATGTTAGTCTAAAATATTATTTTATTTTATTATTTAATTAAATGAGAATTAATTAATTTATTTATTAATAATTTAAACTAAAATTAAAATCTTTTTCTGATTAAGAAATATGTTTCTTAGTATTATACTATTGTTGGTAGTATAATTAATATTAAAGACTTTATTTGGAAAGTAGATAAATAAAAGAAATTTATTTGTCTAGTCAAATAAGGAAGTCTTTGATTAAGTCACAAATACACTAAAGAGTTGGATTAGGGTTTGGAATTAAAAAGTCTAATTAGAAGAAGTGATATAAATAGATATATCTTTATATGGCACTTGGCCGAAATATGTATAAATTTTTTATACGGCTAGAAGAAGTAAACAATATATGTACATTATTCTTGCAAAGTTAAATTGGTGCAGCACTATATATATAGCAATTTAAATTCGTAAAGCAAAATATATATATTTTAAAGGCAAGCGGAATTCGTTGTGTGTATATATTATATTGAAGGCAAGCATAATTCGTTTGATAATATATTGAAGGCATGCAGCATACGTCGCCCATATAAATATATATATATATATATATATATATATATTATTTAGATGACGATTTGATGCGGTCCCATGTATATATATATATATATATATTTATTTTTTCATGGCAATAAGAATTAGCCTAACCCTAAGTTTTTTCTTAAGAGAGGATTATTTTCTTTCGCTTAAAAATAGAATCCAACTCTTAGACTAGTGTGAGAAAATTCAGCCAAAGAGAGAAAGTGAGGAGAACGTTTTATTTCGATAGTGCACTAGTAGCTTTTACATCAAAAGGTTTTGTGCACAATTTCGAATCAGGTTCACGCGAGTTTCGATCAATAGATTGATAATTGAAAAGTGACCGGAACGTTCTTTGTGATCTCTTTTGAGTTTTTGTGACTAACGAAAAAGAAAAAGTTTTTTGTTATCCATCATCAGGTACTCAATTCAAAGAAAGGGATACCATGCTCCTAGGTGATCCATGTTCGTGATTGGATTGGAAGATCTTGCGGATTACCATTGACGCAAAGTCAATCGGATCACGCGACAAAAGGTATTTTACTTTTGTTTATAGATTAACTTAATTAAGGGTTAAGGTTCATCTTTTAAATGGGAAATTTTTTGTTATATATCAAACCTATTTTCGCATTCCGCTGCGCGTATAAAACCGTTTTTCCCTACAATTGGTATCAGAGCCTGGTTGTACCCTTGATTAATTAATGTATGTATATACGTGGATCTATTTCTTTTTATTGATTATATGCATGTTTTAGAAAGAGACGTCACTCTAGGTATTCTCATATATAATTACATGTGGAATGTATGGATTTATATATGTTGTTATAAAGTGACTTGTTGTTGCTCGATTTTGGTCCTAGAATTTCAATGTAATTTTTGTTTCAGAATTGTAACAAGAAGGGTGGTCTATTATCGCTATAATTCCTTCTTGGTAGTTGTTAAGTTTTTCGATTATTTTTATTGTAATAAAATAGTGCAGT
Organism: Acer negundo; assembly: GCA_035582765.1. NCBI lineage: Eukaryota > Viridiplantae > Streptophyta > Magnoliopsida > Sapindales > Sapindaceae > Acer > Acer negundo. The sequence continues at coordinate 25,333,797 of CM069231.1, read as the reverse complement.
TTTTTAATGTATTAAAAAAAAAAAAAGTGCAGTTATTATTTTTAATACTGCTGTAAATTATATTTGAGTGTCGAAGATTTGAAGAATTTAAGAATTGGGAGCAACCAGAACAAGCGTGGAACAGGGCGCACCATAGCAACGTGTGCACGCTCGCGCACGTTAGCGCACAGCTGCGCATGTCGTTGCATGGGCTGTGCACATCAGCCCTTTATGGTGCTGTGGTGTGCAAACTCCCATGAGAGGCAGCCAAGGGTTGTGTGATCAATCGATGGCCGCATGAAGACTTGTCCGCCAAGAAAGAAGTTTTTGTATTCCAAACAAATGTAATTTACTTGCTTTTCTAGGATGGACCAAAATTGTAGCTATTTATATTTCTGTAAATATTACAATATTTGTTGTTGTAGGATAACATGTCATATAGAATAGGAGTGCTACTCATATATCTTTTTTGGTATGAACATGCATTGAATGATTTAGGTATCTAATTGGCATATAGATAACTTGGTAAATCATTCTATGGAATTTAATCACACACCTTAAATAATTGAGTGGGAGAAGGTGTTTTGAAACACCTATGGCCTCTAAGGTTAGTTGAGAGCTTTATGTTTTATTGGTAATCCCCCCAGGGGCGTCCATGAATGGAATTTAGCAAGATACTTCCTTACAAGGATAGACTAGACAATTGACTCAAACGAGATCTACTCCCAAATGAGGGATTTTTCGTGAGAGAAAATTGAGGGTCAATATCTTGGTAATACACTCAATGTGGTTTTATTGATATCCTCCTAAGAGTTCTTGTTAATAAAATCACATGCTAAAATTGAAAACGCTGGTTGTTAAATTAAAAATTAGGTGGGACCTAGTCCAGGTGTGAACTCCCAAAGGAGGCGTGACATTTATGGGTGTTGGATCACCGTTGAATTTTTACGATTAAATTATTTATTTAATTTAAGATAAATATTCGAAAGTGTTTTATCATGATTATTTACTTATATAAAATTTTGTTTTATTCAGAAATCATGACCCCATCCCTAATCAACATCCTAAAAGATAATACTTTAACTGGTGATAATTATGTCACATGGAAAAGGAAAATTGGGTTGTTGCTGCAAGCTGAAAAACATAAGTTTATTCTGTCTACTCCTAAACCACTTGCTCCTACATGTGAATCCAAGATTCGTATGGTTGGTAAAGTTGTTACTGTTAAGACCCGTCAAAAGGTCAAGAAACAACAGAAGAAAAAGCAACTTGGGCTTACCGAGAAAGAGACCCATAAAGTAACCAAGATCAAAGGAAAATGTTTCCTTTGTGGTGAAAATGGACATTGGAAAAGAAATTGCCCAAAGTCCCAGAATAAGAAGGAAGAAGGTAATGTTAATTATCTTGAAACTTGTTTTCTGGCAGATTCTGCAGATTCTACAGATTTTTGGATCATAGATTCTGGAGCCACTAATCATGTTTATTATTCCTTGCAAGGGTTTCAGGAAAGGAAAAGGCTAAATAAAAATGAAATCAACTTGCATTTAGGCAACGGAACGTTAGTGTCTACAAGTGCAGTGGGAGATATTAGAGTTAATCTAGATTTTAGTAGGCATTTAGATTTAATAGACGTTTATTATCTACCTCAATTCAAGAGAAATTTAATTTCGGTTTCTTGTTTAAATAAATTTGGATATTTGATTACTTTTAATAAAGTTTTTATTATCAGTAAGAATGACAAAATTATTTGCAAAGGTACATTGGAGAACGATCTATACTTTCTACATAGAAATATCTCTCTCGTTAGACACAGAATTAACAGAACCTAATCATAAAAGAGTAAAATTATCAAAAGATAAAATCTACCTATGGTATTTGCGCCTGGATCATATTAACCTTAATAGGATTAAAAGATTGGTTAGTGATGGACCTTTAAGTGACTTAAAGGTTGATGATCTACCAACTTGTGAATCTTGTTTGGAAGGTAAGATGACTAAAAGGTTGTTCATGACTAAAGGCACAAGAGCCACTGAATGTTTAGGACTAATACACACTGATGTATGTGGTCCTATGAGCATTCAAGCTAGAGGTGAATATGAGTACTTTATCACTTTCACAGATGACTACTCGAGATTTGGCTATGTGTATCTCATGAGACATAAGTCGAATGCTTTTGACATGTTCAAAGCATTTAAAGCTGAAGTAGAAAATCAGCATGAGAAACATATAAAAACCTTGAGATCTGATCATGGTGGAAAATATCTATCTGGTGAGTTTCAGCAATATCTTATTGATAATGGAATTGTTTCTCAGCTTTCTGCACCAGGAACACCTCAACAAAATGGGGTGTCAGAAAGGAGAAACAAAACTCTTTTGGATATGGTTAGGTCTATGTTGAGTTATTCAACGTTTCCTAAATCTTTTTTGGGATATGCCTTACAAACTGCAATGTACATTCTAAACGATGCACCGTATAAGTTAGTTCCTCAAACATCGCATGAGTTGTGGACTGGGCGAAAACCTAGTTTGCAACACTTAAGGATATTTGGTTCTCTTATGCATATGTTAAAAGGAAAGACAAAAAAGATGGAGTCTAGTTCGGAAACATGCATATTTGTGGGGTATCCAAAAGAAACTAAAGGATATTATTTCTATAGTCCTTCAGATCTTAAAGTATTTGTTTCGACAAATGCTAAATTTCTAGAAAAGGACTATATGAATGACTTTGTGCCTAAAAGTAGAATTGTCCTGAATGAGATGTCAGGAGATACAATTCCACAAGAGGTTTCACAACCTAACCCAATTTTAAGTTCTGTACCATCACAAGATCAACAACCTACCATTCATCGTCGTAATAGGAGGATTAGAAATCAACCCAAGAGATACATCGATCTAGGAGAATCAGTGGAGAATCTCTCAGATGGCGATGATCCCTACACATATAAGGAAGCAATGGAGGATGTTGATTGTCGCCATTGGCAAAAGGCAATGCAATCTGAAATTGAATCTATGTTCAATAACAAAGTCTGGTCTCTTGTAAACTTGCTTAAAGGGATAAAACCCATAGGGTGCAAGTGGGTATACAAGAGGAAAAGAGGAATGGATGAAAAGGTAGAAACCTTCAAAGCTAGATTAGTAACTAAAGGTTATACACATAAGGAAGGTATCGATTACGAGAAAACCACAAGTTAGTTTTCCTCATTCTTTATGTTGATGATATACTACTCATCGGAAACGATGTAGGTGTATTGACATCAGTAAAAGAATGGTTAGCAAAACAATTTGATATGAATGACTTAGGAGAAGCAAGTTATATTCTTGGTATCCGAGTAATAAGGGATAGAAAGAATAGAACGATTGCATTATCCCAAGCTTCATACATTGATAAAATCTTGTCTAGATTCTCTATGCAAGATTCCAAGAAAGATATGTTACCTTTCAGACATGGAATCAAACTTTATAAGGAACAAGTTCCTAAGATTGAGCATGAAGAGCAATTTATGAGTAGAGTTCCATATGCCTCGGTAGTTGGAAGTCTCATGTATGCAATGCTCTGTACTAGACCATATATTTGTTTTGCTGTTTGCATAGTTAGCAGGTTTCAATCGAAACCTGGTCTTGATCACTGGACGACAGTCAAACATATTTTCAAGTATCTCAAGAGAACGAGAGATTATATGCTTGTATAATCTAAAGGGGATTTAATTCCCGTTGGGTATATATATTATGATTTCCAATCGGATTCTGACTGTAGAAAATCCACATCAGGATCTGTGTTTGTTATTGGAGGATGAGCAGTCATATAGAGGTGTATCAAGCAATCTTGTATGGCTGATTCCACCATGGAAGCTGAGAATGTTGCTACATGCGAAACTGCCAAAGAGGTTGTTTGGCTCCGCCAATTCTTAGTTGACTTGGAAGTGGTTCATGATGCGAATAAGCGGAACACTATTTATTGTGACAACAATGGAGCAGTGGCTAATTCAAGAGAACTAAGAAGTCATAAGAGAGGTAAGCACATTGAAATGAAGTATCATGTTTTAAGGAACATAGTGTATATGGGTTAGAACATGGGAATGGGAGATATGACACATTTGCTATAGCGCAAGTGGGAGATTGTTAGAATTATGCTCAATAGCAAGGGTTTAATAGTGTTTTGACAATCTATTAATATTAATAAAGTGATTTCTGGTTTAACAAGTCTTATAGCATTTTTAGTTTAATTATTATAATTGTCAAAAGTAAATAATCATAAGGTCAAAAGACTATGAGAAAAGAAGAATTGTTCGTACATCTAGATATGTATGAGGTAGCCACAATTCTTTAGTTAGTCTTGAATATTGTTCACAACTTAAGATAAAGGTTGGGCACCTTTACCTTGTTAAAGTTGTAGATTCTTTTGCTAGCATTTGAGTGGGATCAAATGAGATATGATGAGTCTAAAATTATCAAAGTGTCTTTGGGTAAAAGAATCTAATGCACTAGGTGCATTGAACAGGATCACAATGAAATACTTTATCTAGAACCGTCAGTAGATAAAAGTTTTTCATTATGAGGACAATCAGAGAGTCTATCTTAATCCTGAGATAAATGATGGACTTATGGCTGCAAGTGTTATCATTTGAGTTATCAATGAGTACGATTATATAGTATAGTCTATCCTCGATAGTTTGGTGATATTCATTCGTTAATCGATAGAGGACTTTATTTATAGATATGGACATCGTGGCTCCATTTATTAAAATGAGAGTATAATATTATCATATGGATGTTTTAAGGTATTGGATATTAAATCTTAACGTTAAGTTTTCGATATTGACTATTGAAACATGGCTTCTGGACAAGTCAAAATATCCAAGTTCAAAATGTGGTCATATGAATAAATATGGTAACTTGGAGAGCTATAGGCGGTCTTTGAGCTCTTTGCGATTATTGATATTATTCACGAGGATACACTACTCCTATAAGATTGTCTAGGGTTTGAATGAGAAATATTTACTTATTCTATCTTTATTTAAGAGTACAGTTTTAGCTCTTTAATAGAATGAGCTAAAATTAATAGATCGGACTTAAGTGAATCATTTGTTGATTGTGATTGGGCTATGTCTATTGAAGCTTAAATATAGATAGCCTGCCAAGATCCCCAATCCACACAGACTTGCATTGATCACTTGATATATTCTACCGGACCAATTTATGGGTCCATCTAGAATTGTACTTAATATAATAAGAATATAATTTACACATTATTTATTTAATGGGCTGTTAAATTATATTAACATATTAATGAAAGGCATGTGAGCTTGTTTTTTTTAGTAAGAATGGGTCTAGTTCATATGTGGGCTTTTTATTTAAAGTCTAATGGATTAAATAAAATAAAAAAATAATATATGGCCCATATATGGTATGTGGGCAGCAAGGCTAATATATTATTCTAAAATAATATTTTATTTTATTATTTAATTAAATCGGAATTAATTAATTTATTAATTAATTATTTAATTAAAAATCAAAATTTTTTTGACTAGGAAATATGTTTCTAGTATAATTAATATTAAAGACTTTATTTGGTAAATAGATAAATAAAAGGAATTTATTTATCTAGTCAAATAAGGAAGTCTTTGATTAAGTCACAAATACACTAAAGAGTTGGATTAGGGTTTGAAATTAAAAAGTCTAATTAGAAAAATTGATATAAATAGATATATCTTTATATGGCACTTGGCCGAAATATATATATTTTTTTTATGCGGCAAGAAGAAGTAAATAATACATATACATTATTCTTGCAAAGTTAAATTGGTGCAGCACTATATATAGCAAGTTAAATTCGTAAAGCAATATATATATATATTTTAAAGGCAAGCAGAATTCGTTGTGTGTATATATTATATTGAAGGCAAGCATAATTCGTTTGACAATATATTGAAGGCATGCAGCATACGTCGCCCATATATATTATTTAGATGACGATTTGATGCGGTCCCACATATATATATACTTTTCATGGCAATAAGAATTAGGCTAACCCTAAGTTCTTTCTTAAGGGAGGATTATTTTCTTTTGCTTAAAAATAGAATCCAACTCTTAGACTAGTGTGAGAAAATTCGGCTAAAGAGAGAAAGTGAGGAAAACGTTTTATTTCGATAGTGCACTAGTAGCTTTTACATCAGAAGGTTTTGTGCACAATTTCGAATCAAGTTCACACGAGTTTTGATCAATAGATTGATAATTCAAAAGTGACCGGAACGTTTTTTGTGATCTCTTGTGAGTTTTTGTGACTAACGAAAAAGAAAAAGTTTTTTGTTATCCCTCCTCAGGTACTCAATTCAAAGAAAGGGAGACCACACTCCTAGGTGATCCACGTTCGTGATTGGATTGGAAGATCTTGTGGATTACCATCGATGCTAAATTAGTCGGATCACGCGACAAAAGGTATTTTACTTTTGTTTATACATTAACTTAATTAAGGGTTAAGGTTCAACTTTTATATGGGAAAATTTTTGTTATACACCAAACCTATTTTCGCATTCCGCTGCGCGTATAAAACCGTTTTTCCCTACACAATTTTGATCCAAAGCTTCCACACATCGATTTTGAGCTTGGGAAAACAAGAGGAATTAAGCTAGCTTGAAAACTCCTCTAAGATCATTGGGTTGTCTTTATTGTCTCTCTTATTTCCTTAGGTTGTTATTAATGTGTAATTAAATAGCTATGTTAAGGATTTGGTGTATTGATGTATTATATCTATGAGACTAGTTGTATCTATTATTTGATATTGAACTTTAATAGATATATGCTTGTTAATTGATTGTTCAATTGTTAACTTGCAAAATAGGATTTACTTGATTAATGCAAACCTTGCTTAATTTAGTTAATCTATAATTGAAGTGCTTAATTGTTATCAACTAGTAATTAGGTGTATTGCATGATTCATCATTCCCCTAATATATCTCATTACCACTCTTGCATAACCATTGCATGAGTTGGTAAATAGTTTAGTTAGTTAGTTAATTTAGTTAATTGCAGTTGGTAAGCTTAGTGATTAGTTAGTTAATTGCCTAAGGGAATGACAATCCTTAGTGGTAGTTAGATTTAGTGTAACTTAGTTGTAATTAAATTAAACCCATCTTAGAGTAATCTTAGATTAGTTAGTTAATTTGCTTGTGACTACCTCCATTTACTTTTATTGCATGTATTTAGTGTAAATATATTGTAGATATTATCTAAGACTTAGGACCAACTTAAGGTACCATACCTCCCTGTGGGAACGAACCGTATTTCTCGCTACACGATCGTAACCATCCGTGCACTTGCGGAAAAACAAACACACATACATATTTTAGAACTACAAGGAGCGTGTCAACGGATGGTCAATTACCAAAATATCCCCTGGACTTATCAAATTGCCATTTTAGCCCATCTAGGGGGCCTTTTTGTAATTTTCCCCACCAATCATATTTTGAAAGAGATTGCTTTGCGGTTTGGCTCATGGCAACGCATTTGGTGACGTTGGGGCGTCATCAACTAGAGGCCTGGATCCAAAAACAACACCCTGTCGTTGTGGCGACGCCATGAATTCTTCTATGTCGCCATTTGTGTGGCCATTTGTTGTAACGACGTCTTATGGCGACACCATTAATTCTTCTATGTGGCCATTTGTTGTGGCGACGTCTCCTAGACATGCCATTAATTCTTCTATGTGGCCATTTGTCGTGGAGACGTCTCGTGGCCACGCATACCTGATTGTTTTCTCTTTTGGAAATAATAATTATGTCGACATGGCGACACTCGTGGCGACACTTGTGGCGACGCTTTTCTTTGAATTGCATCTCTTTGTCGCCATAGCAACAATATCTTCATAGAACGGTGACAATGCCCTATTTCTCCACCTTGTGCACATTTTATACCAACTTCTACTTTGAAACTAATGATGCACGGGTGTATAAAACTATCTAGAGGGGGGGGGGGGGGGGTTATTACGGAAAATACCCCAAACTAGTTAAAGCAATAAGTCAAGTGTAAACTGCATAATTTAAATAACACTTGATTTTTACATGGAAACCCTCAACAAGGAAAAACCACGGGTTGTTATGTGCACCACACATGAGCCTCGAATCCAGTAAATGTAATGGTGTTTACAACCTAGGTTAACCTCAATCTCATACGGTCTATAACCCACCACTACTACCCGTAGGCCTATAAAAGTGAACCTAGTCCAATTTGCATGCTGCCTAAGCAACCTAAGCCACAAGTCTCAATTCTCAATGAAGAGATTAAACAACCTAAGTGAATATGTATAGATATCCAAATATGCAAATAATGATAGGTTACACTAAATGCTTATCTAGGATTAATAAATGTTAATAAAATCAATCCTAGATATTAATTGCTTTATGACATTGCATAAATCATAGCTATATGAGATATGTCAATCCTAGATATAGCTATCAAAATACAACACTCAAACATTCAACATATAATCTCAATCCTGTATGTAGAAATTACTTTAAGAACATACAAGTAATGAATGAGATAAATTGCTAAGTAAGAACACTAATTATGTAAGATAATGGTGAACAACTTACCATAATATGTGTATTGAAGAAGACCCATGCACTAGCAAATACCAGATAATCCTAAATGATGCATAAATGATGATTGATCCACATGGAAATGAGTTTAGAGAATTAAAGAAGCAATCTTGATGCTTTTTCTCTTAAATATCTCTATTTCTCTTTTAGGATTCTTGATGATCAAAGATGTTAACCACCAAAATTGGCAAAGGACCAAAGAAGAATTTTCCACCCAGATACATGGAAGAGATGCATGCCAAGATATCATCTAGTTACTCCTTGAAAGAAGAACGCTGGATCAAATCCGGATACCTACCTCCTCCTTTAGATCAAGCCGACAAGCACAGCAATCTCGATAACCCCTAAGTATCCCGATGCAGAGTTCTACTCAGAATCTTATCATAGAGCTCAGTAGGGTACCCCGCTACTATATAAACCGGATACCCCGCTCCTACATCAGCAGGGTACCTCACTGCCATATCAGACAGGCATCTAGATACTACATCAGCTAAATATCCTGCCTCTAAACCCAGCTAGGTACCCCGCTGCTAGAACAGTTGATATCTGGATACCCCGTCGAGCAAGCCCCTAGCAAGGAAAGCATAAAACTAGCTAAAGGCAGGGGTACGTGAGAACCCAAATACCTCTTGGGATCCTCTCACCAGATAACCATAAGAAACACTCACAAAATTATAAATCCATATGTTCAGACAGACAAGTCTTGAAGCTCCAAAGCAAGGGGGTTGAAACGCCGTCGTTCAAGTCCCGATAAAAAGGTAGACTCCTTCCTGCCACTTAAGAATTCCATTCGAATAAGGAGTCCACTTTTATTAGAATCCTCTCCAAAAGGAATCACTTTATTCGGATAATTAAAGCTCCTACAAGATCGCCTCTTAGAAGGAAAGAAAGTCCTGTGATCGCCAAAACCATAGACCGAAAGTATAGGAGTGCATGGCAAGCAACGAGCCCAATATATACGACACTAAATTCACCAAGAAGGGGATCAAAAATTGGCCTCCCCAAACCCTACACTCATTTTTAGTTCTACTTATCGACAAGCATGAGCATGCCATCTCCATCACATAACAGAAACCTAGAATACTGCCACATATCACCACTGCCCTAATTTCATCAGTTGTATGCATATTTTCATTAATAAAATTGCACCAGTTAATCTTTTCTTGTATCAGTTTTATTTTGCTTAAGAGAAGTCTTGTCAGTATCGAACCACGTGATACCCCTCCAACTGGAATCTATCTCGATCTTGGTCCTTAAAGTTGTTATTTGGAGATTTTCCCCAGTGATAATTTTCCATTAACATTTTTGGCACCGTCTGTGGGAAATATCTTCCTAACATTTATAAAGAAGTTGTCTTAGTTCTACTCGGCGAAGCAGAAAGATGAGACTATGATCCTTTCCGGCCCATCCAGCTCCATCGGGACCCTTGTCACTCGCTTCCACCAAAAAAACTCAAAGATGGGGTAGAGGATCCAGGAATGACAATCCGACACCAATACCTCATCTAGTCCCAGCCGTAGGCCCCTTGCCTCGAGATCGGATTGGGTAGAAGATCAATCGGGATATTATAGAGCAACAAGCTGCTGCCTACGTAGAAGCCATCAGACTAAGAATGATAGCTCAAGGAATCCCTTTTGAAGTAGCCAGGATCGCAGGAGATATTGGCCCAAGTATCTGGGTACCAGTGTTTGACTGACTAGGTCCATCTCCACTAACCCCGGTCCGTCAGATTAATCTTAGACCCCGACTGGTGAAATCTACAATTGAGAATCCACGAAGAAAAGTCCAACCCCTGGTAAGGCCAAGAGGAGAGAAGAAAGATCCACAGCCAGACTCAGAAGGAAGCGCCAGATCCTGAAAAATCACCAGAAGTAGGCACTATAAAGCTAAGTGGAAGAAAGTGGTTGTTTATTCAGAGCCTCGGATGAAGAAGGCTCAGTGGTCCGATTCGAAAATGCTAAATCTCTACGCCTGGAAGATTAGATGGCCAAAATGGCTAAGGAGTTGGAGGAGTTAAAAAAGGGAAAGCTTTAGGGAATCCAGAAGAACCCCATAGGTGAGATGAATGCACCATTCTCCAAAAGAATCAGGGAGGCGGGGCTACCGCCCAAATTCACAATGCCCTCCAAAAGGTATTCTGGAACGGAGGATCTTATCAGTCACCTGGAAAGCTTTGTCCACCAGATGGAAGTCTAGAATGCAACACGGTCAGCCATGTGTAGGATGTTCCCTTCGACCTTGATTGACTGTGCCAAAACATGGTTCAGGAAATTGCCACCAGGTAGTGTTGATTCTTTTTCTAAACTCACCACAACTTTCTGTGCACAGTTTCAGGGAATCAAGCCTAGTCCCAAGGACCCTATTTTGCTTCAGTATGTGATCCAGGAGGTGGTGAAACATTAAGGTCTTATATGGAGAAATTCCATAAGAAAGTGATCCAGATGGGAGTATTCGACGAAAAAGAAACCTTGGCTAATTTTTGAAGAAACTTATGGGCGGGCAAACTATTCCGCTCTTTTGCTAAACATCTACTAGAAACTTACCAGGAAGCTTACAATCGAGCTTTAGAACAAGTAGACGTAGAAGAGCAACTCCGAATCAAGGTTGAACCTGATGAACCCTGGCTGGCCCCAAGTCCTAACAAGGAGGCTCCAAAGCCCGTACCGGTCAAGAGATTCCAAAATCAGCCCCCAAACAGGTCAACCTATAGGCCCCTCCTATTCCCTCGTACTAGGAAATGTACCTGGCTAGAAGATCCCCTTATAGGAGATCGCCTCCTAGGGCGGCCCATCTAAAAAAAGTTACCCGGGCAGCAAGGGAGGAAGATGGATATAATCACTACATCCCCTTCAATGCTTCAAGAGAAACCATCTACCTTGCCATTTGGGACAAAGGCCTACTTAAGAAGCCGGGTCCCATGAAAGTCCCAACTGATAGGAGGAACCAGTACAAGTATTGCGATTTCCACAAGGATGTCGAACACAACACTTCAGAATGCTATAGCCTTCGCAATCAGATCGAAGGATTGGTAAGGGGAGGCCTACTGACAGAATTTCTACAGCAGGTACGAGATAACATGAAGTAAGGGAAACAGGTACAAAGTGGGATGTAGGAGGCAACAGATAGAAGGAGGAATGGAGAGAAGGATCTGATGCAGCAGATCTAGGTGATTCATACCAGTAGTGGAGGCCCTACCTTGGCTGGAACTTCAAACAATTCGAGGAAGAACCATGCAAGAAAGATTCTCTGGCTCAAAGCAGGTCATGAGATATTCAAGGTCAGCAATGGATCCCGAGATCCATCCCGCTTTACCAAGATTTTCTTCACAGAGGAAGATGTCTACAATACAGTCCAACCACATGAAGATCCCATGGTAATCTCGGTATAGATTGCCAACTTTTGGGTTCACTGTGTATTGATCAATACTTGAAGCAGCGTCGACATCCTATTTAAGGGAGCTCATGAGCAACTTAACTTAAAGAATTCCTGCTACAACTGCTGCACTTCACTTTTGTATGGATTCAGAGGGGACTCTGTAATGCCCATGGGATCCATAATATAGTCGGAGAAGCTCAATTTCAACGGAACGTGATGACGGAGTTCATCATGGTGGATACCCCGTCTGCCTATAATGTCATTCTGGGTAGGCCTTTCCTCTTAGGGATTAGGGGGTACTATCCATTTACCACAACATCTTAAAGTTTCCAATGGGAACAGATGTAAGAGAAGTTAGAGGGGATCAACAGGCAGCACGCAATTGCTATGCAGTATCACTTACCAGATAGTGCGCATATGTGGCCAATGAAGTGAACCCGGGTACGCCAGAACAATGTCATTATGACATGGAAGAAGGAGAGGTACCAGACATAATCATAGAAGAAGGGGAGAATGAAGAGCGGGGTTGGACCAGTGGTCATCCCACGGATCAATTAGAAGAAATACCTATCAGGGGAGAAGATCTCACTAAGATGGTGAAAGTCGGAGGGGGATTGAATCTCGAAGTCAAAGAGAACTTGATAAAGCTCTTTAGAGAATACAACGATATTTTTGCTTGGACCTATGAGGAAATGCCTGGCCTTCCTCTTAGCTTGGCCACCCATAGGTTGGCAATAGATGCAACTGTCAAACCAATAAAATAGAAACGAAGACATTTCAATGCAGAACGGAACGCCGCAGTTCAGAAGGAAGTGGACAAACTCCTAAAGGCTGGGTTCATCAGGGAATCCCGATATCTCGAATGGATCGCCAATATGGTCATGGTAACCAAATATAAAGGAAAATGGCGAATGTGTGTGGACTACACCGATCTCAACCGAGCTTGCCCCAAAGATAGCTTCCCACTGCCTAAGATCGACCAACTCATCGATTCTACAGAGGGAAACAAGCTCCTAAGCTTCATGGATGCCTTCTCAGGATACATTCAAATCATGATGCATTCCTCAGATCAAGACAAGACTAGCTTCATCACTTTGCAAGGCTTCTACTACTATAAGGTAATGCCATTCGGACTTAAAAATGCAGGTGCTACATATCAGCGTATGGTGAACAATTTGTTCAAGCAACAGATAGGAAGATCCATGGAGATGTACATAGACGACATGATTACAAAATCTTTGGAGGTCGGGCAACATCCAGAAGATTTACGCCAAACTTTCCAGGTAATTAGGAAGAACCAGATGAGACTGAACCCCGCAAAGTGTGCAGAAAAATTCCTAGGGTTCATGGTACATGAAAGAGGAATCGAGGCCAATCCCCGAGAATATCATGGCCATCCTAGATCTTAAGTCTCCCACAACACTTAAGCAAGTACAGGGATTGACAGGCCGAATAGTAGCATTGAACCGATTCATATCCCGTTCCCCCGATAAGTGCCTCCCATTCTTCAAGATTATCAAGCAGGGATAGAAGCTAAAGTGGGATAAACAAAGCGAGTTGGCTTTCCAAGCCTTGAAAGAGTACTTGGCCAGTCCCTCTCTACTTGTCAAGCCCCTCAAAGGAGAAGAGCTCCAACTCTACCTAGCCATCTCAAAAGCTGCCACTAGTGGGGCCTTAGTGAAGGAATGCAGTGACGGAATACAGAGACTAGTGTACTACGTGAGTCGTGCATTCACCAAGTCTGAAAAAAATTATACCCTCATAGAAAAGCTTGCCTATGCCTTAGTAACTACAGCCAGAAAGCTCCGGCCTTATTTTTAGGTACACAATTTCGTGGTAGTCACCGATCAGCCCTTACAACAATTCCTCAAGAGGCCTGATGTATTAGACAGGTTAGTTCCATGGGCCCTAGAGCTCACCCAATTTGACATCAAATACAAGCCAAGGTCCATGATCAAGGCACATGCCCTAGAAGACTTCGTAATAGAGTTCAGTGCAAATCCGGACCCAATCACCAAGCCCGACCCAGTCCAGATCATACCGATCTGAACTGGCCTGAAGACAACAAGACCTGGATTCTATATATAGATGGGGCATCAAGTCAATTAGAATACAGAGCAGGAACAGTTGTGATAGACCCAGAGAGGGTCAAATGCAGTCACTACTTTAGGTTCGAGTTCAAGGCTACTAATAACAAGCAGAATATGAAGCCTTACTAGCGGGAATGGGAGTGACAAAAGCCAATCTGGATCTACTCGAGGAGAAACAATACAGGATCACTGGAAGAGTAGCAGTGTACCAGAGTAAGATAGCCCGACACTTCAACAAGAGAGTGAGGATCCTCCATTTCAAAGAAGGAGACTTGGTCCTCAGAAGGGTAACCTAGAGCACACGGAAAAGGTCCGACGTGGTACTAGCTCCAAACTGGGAAGGTCCCTACCTGATTAAAGCAATGCTCCAAGGTGGCGCCTATAAGCTGAAAGACCTAGAGGAATACCGGGTAGATTATACATGGAATTCTGATCACGTTAGGAAGTTCTACCCTTAGGAATTCAATTTAAATCGGTGAAAATACACAACCCGATTTTATATTGTACTACTTGAAAAATTCAATAAAGTCAGTTATCTCTCCTATATGATTCTCTAAATGATCACTCTGCAAGCTCCCTTACATAATTCTTCTATAGCTCATCTTACTATCTTGGTCGGGGTATACCCTTCTCCGAGAAGCCTGGTGTTAAAGTGGCCTAAGTTGCCTACTAGGACAAATAATTTTCACCATTACTAAATCGCCTCAAGACCAGGAAATAGCCTTAGGGCGCTTCTGCTACCTTGGTCGGGGTATACCCTCCCCCAAGAAGGATCTGATACACCAGACTAAGGATCAGGACTCGCGGCCTTAGTTGCCCGCCGCATCCTCAAGACTAGGAAATAGCCTTAGGGTGCTCCTGCTGCCTTGGCCAGAGTTTACCATCCGCCAAGAAGCCTGATGCTAAAGTGGCCTAAGTTGCCTACCAGGACAAACCATCATAAGGATTGGGATACTTCACTAGTGTACCTGATACCTTACTTCTCTATCTCTCCAAGAAGAAATGACCTTATAGGCACTTCAGCTACCTCGGTCGAGGTATACCCACCTCCGATAAGCTTGATTCTAAAGCAATCTGCACTACTTATTGAGACAGAATATTAGAGGAAATAAAATACCTTACCACGGTACCTGATGACTTGCTTCATCTGAAGACACTTATAGCTGAAGCAGGCTTGATTATCAATCGGGGTATCCAGAACCTCAAACTGCTACATACTTATTAAAAACCAATTAAAGAAAGGGACGTGTTCACTTGCTAGATCCCGTTGGTGTTTACAACGACAGGGTACAAGATTGTTATATGGCTATCAAGTATCCCGATCAAGGAACATGTCTCTAAATTTAGTTTCATTCTTTTACAAGTACGTAAGCTGCAGAATTTTCCCTAAGTCAGGATTTCTCCTAAGTCAAGATTTTTCCTGAGTCCAGATTTTTCTAAGTTAATTTCTTTCTAAATCAGAAGAGCAAGTGAGATATAATTTGTTTTACCAAATAAAGATCTTTTATTGGACTAACGGGGTGCCTAACTCCCTTTTTAAAGCTACAAAAAAAATAAAATAAAATAATACATGAAAGACAAGTCAGGTGTTCTCCTCCTCCTCTGAGTTTTCTTCCTGATCGGCTACTCTTTCCCTGGTCACCTCAGCTACATTATCAGGCTGGGTCTCCTCGACTGCTAGAACAATAGATCCAGCTGAAGCGTTTTCCTCTCCCTCGGCTGCCAAAATACTCTTGTCCGCCTTAACTTCTGGAACCTCGGTTCTAGCTGCATCTTCTTCTTCTGACTTTTGAGATCTGATCGTGGTGGAGAATATCTATCTGGTGAGTTTCAGCAATATCTTATTGATAATGGGATAGTTTCTCAGTTTTCTGCACCAGGTACACCTCAACAGAATGGGGTAGCAGAAAGGAGAAATAGAACTCTTTTGGATATGGTTAGGTCTATGTTGAGTTATTCAACGCTTCCTATTTCTTTTTGGGGATATGCTTTACAAACTGCTATATACATTCTAAACGATGTACCATCTAAGTCTGCTCCTAAAACACCGCATGAGTTGTGGACTGGGCGCAAGCCTAGTTTACAACACTTAAGGATATTTGGTTGTCCTGCGCATGTGTTAAAAGGAAAGACAGAAAAGATGGAGTCCCGTTCAGAAACATGTATATTTGTAGGGTATCCAAAAGAAACTAAAGGATATTATTTCTATAGTCCTTCAGATCTTAAAGTATTTGTTTCGACAAATGCTAAATTTCTGGAAAAGGACTATATGAATGATTCTGTGCCTAGAAGTAGAATTGTCCTGAATGAGATATCAGGAGATACAATTCCACGAGAGGTTACACAACCTAACCCAATTGTAAGTTCCGATCCAACACAAGATCAACAACCTACCATTCCTCGTCGTAGTGGGAGGGTTAGAACACAACCCGAAAGATACATCGGTCTGGGAGAATCAGTGGAGAATCTCCCGGACGACGATGATCCCTATACGTACAAGGAAGCTATGGAGGATGTTGATAGTCGCCATTGGCAAAAGGCAATGCAATCCGAGATTGAATCTATGTTCGATAACAAAGTCTGGTCCCTTGTAGACTTGCCTAAAGGGATAAAACCCATTGGGTGCAAGTGGGTATACAAGAGGAAAAGAGGTATGGATGGAAAGGTGGAAACCTTTAAAGCTAGATTGGTAGCTAAAGGGTATACACAGAAAGAAGGTATCGATTACGAGGAAACCTTCTCTCCTGTGGCCATGCTTAAATCCATTAGGATACTCTTATCCATTGCAGCATCTTTAAATTTAGAGATTTGGCAAATGGACGTCAAGACAGCTTTCCTAAATGGAAGTCTTGACGAAAGCATCTACATGATGCAACCAGAGGGATTCATTGAAAAGGGCCAAGTGGATAAGGTATGCAAGTTGCAGAAATCCATATATGGATTAAAGCAAGCATCCAGATCCTGGAACATAAGGTTTGATCAAGCTGTCAAAGGTTTTGGATTTATTCAGAATCCTGACGAACCTTGTGTATACAAAAGGATTAAAGGCGACAAGTTGGTTTTCCTGATTCTTTATGTTGATGATATACTACTCATTGGAAACGATGTAGGTGTATTAACATCAGTAAAAGAATGGTTAGCAAAACAATTTGATATGAAGGACTTAGGAGAAGCAAGTTTTATTCTAGGTATCCAAGTAATAAGGGATAGAAAGAATAGAACGATTGCATTATCCCAAGCTTCATACATAGACAAAATCTTGTCTAGGTTTTCCATGCAGGATTCCAAGAAAGGTATGTTACCTTTCAGACATGGAATCAAGCTTTCTAAGGAACAAGTTCCTAAGAATGAGCATGAAGAGCAATTCATGAGTAGAGTTCCATATGCCTCGGCAGTTGGAAGTCTCATGTATGCAATGCTCTGTACTAGACCAGATATTTGTTTTGTTGTTGGCATAGTTAGCAGGTTTCAATCGAAACCTGGACCTGATCACTGGACGGCAGTCAAGCATATTTTCAAGTATCTTAAGAGAACGAGAGATAATATGCTTGTATACTCTGGAGGGGATTTGGTTCCCGTTGGGTATACAGATTCTGATTTCCAATCAGATTCTGACTCCAGAAAATCCACATCAGGGGCTGTGTTTACTATTGGAGGAGGAGCAGTTATATGGAGGAGTATCAAGCAATCTTGTATTGCTGATTCCACCATGGAAGCTGAGTATGTTGCTGCATGCGAAGCTGCCAAAGAGGCTGTTTGGCTCCGTCAATTCTTGATTGACTTAGAAGTGGTTCCTAGTGCGAATAAGCAGATCACTATCTACTGTGACAACAGTGGAGCAGTGGCTAATTCGAAAGAACCAAGAAGTCACAAGAGAGGTAAACACATTGAAAGAAAGTATCATCTTTTAAGGGAGATTGTTCAAAGAGGTGACGTGACGATTACCAAAATCGCGTCAGCAGAAAATCTAGCGGATCCCTTCACAAAGGCTCTACCTCAGAAGAGTTTCGATGGGCATCTAGAGAATATGGGCTTGAGAGATATGACACATTTGCTATAGCGCAAGTGGGAGATTGTTAGGATTATGCTCAATAGCAAGAGTGTAATGTTGTAATTAACAATCTTTTTCATATTAATAAAGTGATTTCTGGTTTAACAAATCGTATAGCATTTATAGTTTGTATTATAATTGTCAAAGTAAATAATCATAAGGTCTAAAGACTATGGGAAAAGAAGAATTGTTCGTACATCTGGATATGTATGTGGTAGACACAATTCTTTAGTTAGTCTTGAATAATGTTCACAACTTAAGTTAAAGGTTGGGCACCTTTATCTTGTTAAAGTTGTAGAATTCTTTTGCTAGCATTTGAGTGGGATCAAATGAGATATGATGAGTCTAAAATCATCGGAGTGTCTTCGAGCAAAAGGATCTAGTGCACTGGGTGCATTGAACTGGATCACAATGAAAAGCTTTATCTAGAACCGTCAATAGATAATAGTCTTTTCATTATCAGGACAATCGGAGAGTCTATCTTAATCCTGAGATAAATGATGGACTTATGGTTGCAAGTGATATCATTTGAGTTATCAATGAGTACGATTATATCGCATAGTCTATCCTCGATAGTTTGGTGATATTCATTTGTTAATCGATAGAGGACTTCATTTATAGATATGGACATCGTGGCTCCATTTAATTAAATGAGAGTATAATATCATCATATGGATGTTTTGAGGTAATTGGATATTAAATCTCAACGTTGAGTTTTCAATAGTGTCTATTGAAAACATGGCTTCTGGACAAGTCAAAATATCCAAGTTCAAAACGTGGTCATATGAGTAAATATGGTAACTTGGAGAGTTATAGGCGGTCTATGAACTCTTGGCGATTACTGATATTAATCACGAGGATACACTATCTCCAATATGATTGTCTAGGGTATGAATGAGGAGCATCTTCCTTTTCTATCTTTATTTAAGAGTTCAGTTTTAGCTCTTTAGTGGAATGAGTTAAAATTAATGGATCGGACCTAAGTGAATCATTTGTTGATTATGATTAGGTTATGTCTATTGAAGCTTAAATTTAGATGGCCCGCCAAGATCCCCAATCCACACGGACTTGCATGGATCACTTGATATATTCTACCGGACCAATTTAAGGGTCCATCTAGAATTGCATTTAATATATTAAGAATATAATTTGCACATTATTTAAGTAATGGGCTGCTCAATTATATTAATATATTAATGAAAGACATGTGGGCTTGTTTCTTTTAGTAAGAATGGGTCTGGTTCACATGTGGGCTTTTTTATTTTAAAGTCCAATGGATTAAATGAAATAGGAAAATAATATTAGGCCCATCTTATATATAAGTGGGGCGGCTAGGTTAAAGTTTTGACCTAAAAATATTATTTTGTTTCATTTGTTTTAATTAAATAAGAATTAATTGATTTATTGATTAATTGTTTAATTAAAGAAACAAATCTTTCCTAAAAGTAAAAGACTTGTTTGATAAGTAAATAAATAAATTAGTATTATTTATTTAATCAAATAAGGAGTCTTTTTTTTTTTATTTAGTCAAATAAAAGAATAAAAATAAAAGAGTTGGATTAGGGTTTGAAGTCTATAAAGTTAAAAAGAATTAGGGTTGAATTTCAGTCACCCTATATAAGTGACATGATGAAATTCGGCCAACCCTAATTAGATACTACATAGAATTCGGCAACCCTAAAGGAAAAAGAAGAAAAATTCGGCCAACCTATATATATGTTCTTATAGGGTTCGGCCACATCAATTAATTGGTGCTTGAGTTTTTATTTTCTTTCTTCTTCTTCTTAATTCTAAGAGAGTTTTTATTCTAGAGAGACAAAAAGGAGTGAAAAATTATTCTTTGATAGTATACAATTGCTTAAACATCAATAAGCTTGTGTATACGATATCGATCTAGGTTCACGCGAGTTTCGATCATAAGATTGTGAACTCAAAAGTGACCGGAATAATTTTGACATTCTTTTGATTGTTTTGTGACTAACAAAGAAAAGAAAGTATTTGTTTGGTCTATTCACAGGTTTGCAATTCAAAGGAAAGGGAGACCACGCTCCTAGGTGATCCACGTTCGTGCTCGGATTGAAGGTCTTGCGGATTACCATCGACGTAAGTCAATCGGATCACGCGACAAGAGGTAATTTACTTTTGTTGATATATATGCATGTTTATTGATTAAAAGGGTTTAAGGTTCATAAAGGAAAAATTTTAAAAGTCACTAAATCGTCTTTAGTATCGCTTCCGCTGCGTGTAACACTTTTATTTGTTTACTTTTCCCTACACCTTCTTCATCCTAGCCTACTTGTTTCCGTTACTCCATCAAAGGTATTTAGTTTACACCATTAGATCCCTCTAGTAGTAGTGATAGCATCTGTGACAACTCCAATAGCACCAGTTACACCAGTGATGATAGCGGTTCGATTTAGGCGGATTGGTACTCCGTTGATTTTTTATAGCTGGAACATTATTCACTTGGTACTTTTTGGGTTTAGTTGTATTTACAGTACTTTCATTATTATTATTATATTACTAATGTTATATTTTCTTGCATATAATTTTAGTTTGTTAGTTAAATGCTTAGATCTAAGTGTGGAATTTTATGGTTAATTGATAATGCCCGGGATGATGCTATCTAGTAAACTAGGATATTTTGAAGTATGTGCAGGGATGGATGTAATATCACGTGACTGAACATAAGTTGTTCATTTTTTGTATGAATAGGGAAGTTGTTTGTTGGCCAAACAACCAAACCAAAGAACCTTTTTATTATCTTCTGTGTGCGAACATTAAGGACAATGTCGAGTTTAGGTTTGGGGGAGTTGGCACGTTAAACGCTTTGCCAATCGATCACATGAGTGTATATAATGTATATAGTGTTGTATATAGTGTTTGTATGTAAAAAATTTCAAAATTTTCCGATTGAGCCAATGGAACAACAATGTTTAAATGAGATGCAAAGACATATGTGTTGTTAAGGAATATGTGCATGCGTTAGTTACTAAAATGTAGCTATCACAATGGCATTCCAAGATGACATTGCGCCTTTTGTAATAGTCTTTTTCTCTTGAGCTTAGTGAATAGAACTTAGCGTGAGATTGCTCTAACCAATAGTGGAGACTACCCGTAAGAGACAAAGCCTAAATTTTCACCCTTTAAGGGTAAACAATCTTCGGATGGATTATATGATCTCATTTGCATAATTGAATGCCATGAACATGAAAATTATGGACTGCTTACTAGACTTGTATTCTCTCGTTATATAGACTTGGGGAAATGATTCTAGGCATGTGTGCACTTAACTACCAAATGTCTAAACACTGTCCATGTTGACACGTATGCTCCAATTGCCAATTTGAGGCCAAACACAAACCGTTCATTTCATCACCACAAATATCCATATACATACACTTGGAGACTATGGTATTTGATCATGGGTTATGCATGTGTTATAAATGCGTAGGTATAGCTTAAACATTTTATAAATAGCATGTACTCAGGCGATAATAGATAATTGTGCAAAATTATTGGCTATTACAAAAGTGTAAAATGAAAACACTTAAGCCACAATACTTGATTTAAAAGTGCTTGAATCCGAGTACTAATTAGCACAAATTGAAAATTGAATCTTAGCCTAGACGCTTGTAGACATCTTTGTAATGAGCTAAGGAAACGAAGTCTTAAGATTGATCAAAAAATCTAGAATTCCATTGATTCTTCCATTCACCCCATATCACTCATTGGCCCCATTACAACCAAGGAAAGACCTAGTTGATCTTTTAGAAATTCTAGCTGGGGAATGCGAGTTAAAGCATGCTCTTTCCACGTTTGTGGCATATCAATTCATTCATGACACAGAATTCCATACTTGTGCTTTAATTGTTAATACATATGTGTTACATTTGATTCTTATATACACTCTTACTCGCATATGTTTGAGAGTAACTTAGGATTTTGAGAGAAAATTCGATTGAAATTCGGAAAGGATTAGAGTCAAGGTGAATTGAGTTCTGGCTTTTATGTGCTTTATTTTTGAAACTTAGTATTTAGAGTGTGGGATTCGCTTTGTCGCGTGTTTTTAAGGGTTGTTATCGTGCTAGCATCTGACTAGAGGTTTTGGTATGTTTTATTCCTAAATCAACATATCTTCTTAGTATCTTTGTAATTTAACTCTCGGAAATGTTTGTGTGAGTTGTATATACTTAATACATAGTAGTATATGTTTTTAGTTTAATTTTTAGTATTTGTAGTTTGCTCGAGGATGAGCAAAAGTCAAGTTTGGGAGTTTGATCATGCTCTAAATGTTCACATTTAGCGCTCCTTTTACTTGGTTTTTGTTATCGTTTTCTGAGCATTTTATGTGTTTAATGTTGTAAATAAGTGTTTTCAAGTGACAAAGGCATTTTAAAAGCATTTGGGTCTGAAATAATGAAGAGAAGGCAAAAAAGGCAGAAAACACAAAGGAAACTCTGCTCCTGCAAGTTTGTATACAAAACCCTGCGGGAAAGAACCAGCAGTAGCAAAGCAACAGAGAATATGGGACAAGTCAGCGAGTTCAGCTCTTCATCCCGCGAAAACAAAGCCACCGCACAAAGTCGTGGAAGAGTCCAACCGATTCAGACCAATTGCCCAGAGAAAACAAAGTCGTGGCAAGAGTCCACTTAGAAAGGGAATGGTCATCCATGGGTTCATACTGCGGGAAAGAAGCTATAGACCAAACCCGCGGAGCATTCTGATGAGCTGCAATTGGATCAAATCTTGTATCCAACCAATCAAAGCAGCTCTTTTGCCCAACCACTTGCCTGAGGAGTTTGAGGAAAGGACCAAGAAGCTCTCTCTTGTCTTTGAAAGGCCTCTTTTTGCACATCCATCACACACATCTAGCTAGTTAACTATACTTAGAAGACACTTAGAATTAACTTAGAAGCTGGCTAGACTTAGTTTTAGATATTCTCTTAGAAAGAAAGAACCAACTTAGTTTCTTATCACTTTCTAGGTAACAAAACACCCCTTTCAGTACCTTAGATTAGTTAATCTTAAGTTTGCATAGAAGAAGTTGTTGCTTGGATTGCAAAGAGGATCACATCTTCATCACAAGAGTTACCAACCGGTGATGTTTTCTTCAATTGTATTTCCTTGTTTCTTTTATTCTATATGTAACTAAAACCCCTTTTGTTAGGGGATAGATGTAATTCTTGTACTAACCTTATTATATAATCAATATATGTGTATTTCACTCCTCAAGCTTGTATGTGTGCTTACTACTCTAACTATGAATAAT
The DNA here is from genome assembly GCA_035582765.1 of Acer negundo. Lineage (NCBI taxonomy): Eukaryota > Viridiplantae > Streptophyta > Magnoliopsida > Sapindales > Sapindaceae > Acer > Acer negundo. The sequence continues at coordinate 25,310,436 of CM069231.1, read as the reverse complement.
GGTGGTTGCAACCACCTTTCTCTCATTGAATGCACAAATGCTTGATGAACCAATTTGCATTAAGACCATTAAAGCTTATGACTCTTATGCCATCTATGTTGTAGAGATACATTAACCTTGATAATCTCTACTAACACTTTTGCGTAAACCTCCTTTAATGCACTCCTCTAACCTTAGGTTGTGACTAAAATGAAAGATTTAGTGCTTTATAATTTAACATGAATAGATTCATGTTACGGTTATTGTGAATGTGCTTAATGAATGATTGATTAGCTAATAGGTTATTACTTGAATGAATCTTTACCCTAGCAATCTTTTAATCTAGAATTTGAACCAAGTAATTATAGTTGTTAATATTAATCAATTCTCATCTTAGCTTAGTTAATGTTTGATCATCTTAGTTAATTAATTGGCCTAGTTTTTAGCTTAGTTACAAGAGTTATTACTTTTTAGTTTTGTTAGCGTAAATCCGTTGTCTCGTGGGAACGATAACCCGTACTCGTGCACCCTATACGAGTTGAACGACTCATGCACTTGCGAAGGGTGAAACACTCACGCATCCCTTTATTATAACCGAGGTAGAGTAGCATAATCCATAGTAGCTTTTTGTAGAACCGGTTCGGGTGCGTCAAAGTTCTAATTTCAAATTCAATATATAACTTGTCAAAACCTAAAGTTCTAAATTTCAATTTCATTAAGAACCTAGAGTTCTAGATTCATTATAATATACATGAATGCCATACTTTATTATTTGAAACATGAAGTTCCAAATTTGAATACAATATCAAACTTGAAGTTTTGTATATTGATGATAAAAAAATAATAAAAAAAAAAAATTCTTCAAAGACATATAATATCTAACAACTATTACAAAACAAATGAACCTAAGGCACAAACAAATCAAATAAAATTGAAAATCTTCCATAAAAACTTCATTCTCTAATAATTTGTATCATACAAGTCGTCGAAATTTTGATACCAAAAGGAAGACGTGTATAGTTAAAACAAAGTGTGGCTACCATATTGATTCTCATAATTGTTAGGAAGTATGCCCTAAAGCAAGGGATTTTCTGTAACAAGTCTTTTAATATCAATACAAGTCTTTTGTTTACAAATAAATTATGTAGCATGTATAAATTGTTTATTATATATGTCAAAAGCAAAATATTCTAAGGATCCAAGACTAAAAGAAACATAAAAAATTATTCACGTAAAGAAGTTTATATATGGTATTCTTTATTTAGTCTAAAAATGTTCACAACTTAAGAGACGGACTGGACACCTTATATTGATTAAAGTTATAGGTCTTTTGTTTTCAATTGGGAAATGATAAGTCTAGAATCACCAAGTGAAAGACTTTGAACAAAAGACCTAGTACATATGATGTATTGAACGGATCAAGTAAATAGTATATTTCAAATTTACCGTTAATGGAATAATACATTTACAATAGAGAAATTGAATATTTATCTTAATGTGAGATAAATAATGTACCATATGCATTATGAGTTGTAGCGTTTGAGATATCAATGGATACGACTACAGAATAACGGTTTAATCTCGATAGTTTGACGTTATTGATTCATATATCATAGCGGACATATATTTATAGATATGGACATCATGGCTCTTATAATCATATTTAATAAGGAAATATTGAATCATGATTTATGATAAATCAAAATAATCCATTAGATGTAAGTACAGTCCTAAGGAATAAAATAATTAATAATGCAGCAATCAAAAGGCATTTTAATTATTGGTATTTTTCATGAAGATACATATTTCACACAATTGTTTAGGGTAAAAATATTTAATATATTTTATTTTAATTCAAGAGCGCAGTTTTAGTTTTTAAGTGGACTAAACTAAAATTAATATATTTGGGCTCAATTAATTAAGAGTTAATTGGTACTTGGGCCAAATATATTGGAGCATGTAATTAAAATAACTCGTGGATTCCCAAACTTCACAAGTTAAACTGGATCATCTAAAAAGAACATATTGGGCTCAGATGTTGGGTTCTAAGACCTTACCCATCTTACTTCTTTTATTTTATTTCCCATTAGGAATGGAAAATAAATCAAAATAGGATTTTGATCCGACAATGTTTTGAAATTTTTTTTTAAGTTTCGCAAATACAGTTATTTTTTTCTCTACAATAATATTGAAACAATGTCATAGTATTCTTGCATGTTTTTTTAATGAATAGGCAATAACTATTACAAATTTACAATTTATAACTTTACTTTTTATTTTTGAATGGTTACAAATTCATCATGTACTTAATTTTCATATCATAGAAATATATTACATCAAATAAATAAAAAAAGCAAAAAAAGTATATAAAAAAATTATCAAATATTATAAAATTTCCACTTTACATTAATGGAAATATCGTGGAAATTTCACGAATATATCCACGATATAATATAAAAATACATTCAAGTTCATCAATATGAATATTTTACAAAAATATCACGGATATTTACAGATATTTTATGTATATTTTACGAAAAATATATTACACCTGATATGGCTATGGGTGTGTTTGGTATAGCATTTTAAGTAGAGCTTCTAGAGTAGATTTTTTGTGATAGAGCTTTTAATGAGTTGAGCTTTTAACAAAATAAGTTTTTGAAAAAGAAAAAAAAAAAGTGTTGACAATGTATTTAATGAAAGAATTATATGGTGGAATAGATAAAATTTATAAAAGGTAGTTGAGACAATCCATATGTTTTTAAAAAGTTCAAAAAAAGGTTTTTGGAAAAGCTCATAAAAAATAGTTGAAATAATTCATATATTAAAAAATTGTATTAAGTTTTGCCAAACAAAAATAAAAAAATAAAAACTTCAAAACAGCTTCTAGTATTCTAAAATGGCTTTTGACCCTTTTAAAAGCCATACCAAACACACTTTATCTATATCAATTCTCTTAAATTACAAAAATATCGATCGATATATCGCAGAAACTATGAATACTTTAAAGCATGCATCCGACATCCGTATCTTATACCAAAATGAGTTGAATGCTGCCGAGCACCGAAAGGCATCAAAAGATGAGAGTAGGAAAAAGTTGTTGTCCATTACTTATCTTCAAAGCTGTTATTCTTATTCATAATCTCATAAAAGGATTTATTCTAAACAAGCCATATATATTCCATTGTATCTTTATTCCTTCACGTGGATTTTACTATCATGGGCATCATATTTAACGACTCACCTTTTTCCACAACAATATAATTCAGATGCTCAATCCAACTTTTATTTTAAGAAAGTATGCATCATCTAACATCTCCTTCATTTTGAATCTGTCCAAAATATTTATCCAAAATCATATTTAAATGATATGATAAGTGAGTTATTAAGATCTTATAAATCATGAGATCATAGTAGGAGAGTTATGATTTTAAAAAAACCTATATAAAAATAATTATAATATGGAATTTGAATAAAAGTTGACGGTTGGTATCATGTATATGACAAATCTAATTAGATAAAAGGCATGTACACCTATATAAAGATGTTAATATAATGCATCTAATACTTATTTGTATAAATGGTTTGGAGACATTGTTAAATTTTCATATTTGTGTATTTGTAAGTGTTTGTGAGATATATTGGTCGATACCTTACAACCTAAAAGATTAGTCTATTAAGTTATGTTATCCATTTTATATTAACTAAAGTTGGAAAGCATACCATATTCAATTTGAATTTGAAGAGATGGATCAAAATAAGTAGAATATTTATACATCCATATAATTAAAGGTTGGAAATGAAATATCCAAAACATGTGTAGAGAAGAATAATTCTTAGATGATTTTTATTGATCTTCTTGGAATGATTTATACAAAGAGAGATTGTAGTTGTCGTGTACAAATAAAACTAAGAAACCTAAAGCTATTCTAAGATAACAAGTAGCTAAGATAATTACAAGGAATACTAATATAATTAAACTACAATATCTACATTATCTTTAACACACCCCCGCAAGATGGTGGGCACTTCAGAGACACCAATCTTGGATCGCAATAGACAGAACCTTGTCCTAGATAACAGCTTTGTAAGAGAGTCGGACAGCTGGTCAATGGAGGCGACATGTAGCACACGAAGCTGTTAACTCTGAACTTTTTCTCTAACAAAATGGAAGTCAATAGCTATGTGCTTCATTCGTGAGTGGAACACTGGGTTGGAACAGAGATAGGTGGCACCAATGTTATCACAATAGATAGTTGGTGGAGTGGTGGTCGGGATGAGTAGTTCGAGCAAGAGAGAGGAAATCCAGACCACTTCAAAGGCCGTGTGAGCCATGACTCTGTATTCAACCTCAGTTGAAGACCTAGCAACCGAGCGTTGCTTGCAAGAGTACCATGAGATAGCATTGGATCTAAGAAAGATGACATAGGCACTAGTGGAGGTGCGGTAATCCTAGTTACCGGCCCAGTCCACATCAGAGAATGCATGTAGTGATACAGGCGAGTCACAATGCAGTAGCAAGCTATGACTGATTGTGCCTCATAGGTACCGCATGAGACGTTTTGCAAGGGACCAATGACCAGTTGTCGGACAATGCATGAATTGTGCAAGTTTGTTCACTGCGAATGCAATATCAGGACGAGTAAACGACAACCAATTACTTGACGAAACTTAGTGGAATCGGTGAGAGATGTGCCATCAATAAGTTTGAGATCATCGTCTGTTGGAAGGGGTGTAGAGACCGGTTTGGCATTAAGCATTTTGGAGTGAGATAAGAGATCGACCACATACATTTGCTGAAAAAGGAACAAGTGTTATGATTATACTCAATAGAAAGAGTGTAATAATATAATTATCAATCTTTTCATATCAATAAAGTGATTTTTGATTTAACAAATTTTATATCATTTATAGTTTATTATTATAATTGTCAAAGTAAATAATCATAAGGTCAAAAGACTATGAGATATAAAGAATTGTTTGTACATCTGAATACGTATGAGGTAGACACAATTCTTTAGTTAGTCTTGAATATTATTCACAACTTAAGATAAAGGTTGGGCACCTTTACCTTGTTAAAGTTGTAAATTCTTTTGCTAGCATTTGAGTGAGATCAAATGAGATATGATGAGTCTAAAATCATCAAAGTGTCTTTGGGTAAAAGAATCTAGTGCACTAGGTGTATTGAACTGGATCACAATGAAATACTTTATCTAGAACCGTCAGTAGATAAAAGTTTTTTTCATTATGAGGACAATTGGAGAGTCTATCTTAATCCTGAGATAAATGATAGACTTATGGTTGCAAGTGTTATCATTTGAGCTATCAATAAGTACGATTATATAGCATAGTCTATCCTTGGTAGTTTGGTGGTATTCATTTGTTAATCGATAGAGGACTTCATTTATAGATATAAACATCATGGCTCCATTTATTTAAATGAGAGTATAATATTATCATATGGATGTTTTGAGGTATTAGATATTAAATCTTAGTAAATATGGTAACTAGGAGAGTTATATGCGGTCTATGAGCTCTTGGCGATTACTGATATTATTCACGAGGATACACTACTCCTATAAGATTGTCTAGGGTTTGAATGAGAAACATTTACTTGTTCTATCTTTATTTAAGAGTACATTTTTAGCTCTTTAGTGGAATGAGATAAATTAATAGATCGGACCTAAGTAAATCATTTGTTGATAGTGATTGGGTTATGTCTATTGAAGCTTAAATTTAGATAGCCCGCCAAGATCCTCAATCCACACGGACTTGCATGGATCACTTGATATATTCTACCGGAACAATTTATGGGTCCAGCTAGAATTGTACTTAATATATTAATAATATAATTTACACATTATTTATTTAATGGGCTATTGAATTATATTAATATATTAATGAAAGGCATGTGAGCTTGTTTCTTTTAGTAAGAATGGGTCTAGTTCACATGTGGGCTTTTTATTAAAGTCCAATGGATTTAATAAAATGGAAAAACAATAAACAATATATAAGCCCTGGCGGCTAGATTGAATAAATAGCCTATTATATTGTTTTATTTTATTATTTAATTAAATGGGAATTAATTAATTATTAATTAATTATTTAATTAAGAATCAAAATCTTTTTCTAACTAGGAAATATGTTTCTTAGTATTATACTATTGTTGGTAGTATAATAAATATTAAAGACTTTATTTGGTAAGTAGATAAATAAAAGAAATTATTTATCTAGTCAAATTAGGAAGTCTTTGATATAGTCACAAATACACTAAAGAGTTGGATTAGGGTTTGGAAGTAAAAATTCTAATTAGAAGAAGAGAATTCGAGCTATAGATATATATATTATTTTTATGGCAAGTTGAATATATATATATATATATATATGGCAAGTTGAATTCTTATATATATATATATATATGTATTATTTATAAGGCATGCAGCATTGGTCTATAAATGTATTATTTATATATCATGCAGAATTCATATATATATATATATATATATATATTATTAATTTTATGAAAAGAAAGTTTTCGGCCAAAATATATATATATTTATGTAAAGAGGAATTCGGCTAACCCTAATTCCAATAGAGATTTATTTTTATATAGTTTGAAAAATAGAATCCAACTCTTAGACTAGTGTGTGAGAAAATTCGGCCAAAGAGAGAAAGTGAGGAGAACGTTTTATTTTGATAGTGCACTAGTAGATTTTACATCAAAAGGCTTTGTGCAAAATTTCGATTTAGGTTCACGCGATTTTCGATCAAAAGATTGATAATTCAAAAGTGACCAAAACGTTCTTTATGATCACTTGCGAGTTTTTGTGACTAACGAAAAAGAAAAAGTTTTTTGTTATCCATCATCAGGTACTCAATTCAAAGAAAGGGAAATCACGCTCCTAGGTGATCCACATTCGTGATTGGATTGGAAGATCCTGCGGATTACCATCGACGCAAAGTCAATCGGATCACGCGACAAAATGTATGGTACTTTTGTTTATACATTAATTTAATTAAGGGTTAAGATTCATCTTTTAAAAAGGAAAATTTGTGTTATATACTAAACCTATTTTTCACATTCCGCTGTGCGTATCAATCGTTTTTCCCTACAACAGGCTGACCGAGCATTATAGTACCTCAACTCCAAGGAAGTAGGATTGATTTTCGAGATTTTTTATTGCAAACCGCCAAGCGAGGGTTGTAACAAACTCTTTAACAAGAGCACCATAACTCCCGATGACAATTATGTTGTTAACAATCACCAACAAAAAAAGAACACAATTGTTAGTATTAAATATGAACAGGGAGGTGTCGGAATGTGAGTTGACAAACCCATCTTGGAGGAGAAACTGTCGAAGTTCATTGTATCATTCCCGAGGCGCCTGTTTGAGACCATAGATTGCCTACTTGAAACGACATACATATGACAGATAGACAGAATCCGAAACCCTGGCGGTTGTGTCATGAACTTGTTTTCAGCTAGGTGCCCTTCTAGGAAGGCATTGTTCACGTCTAGTTGAGGGAGGGTTTACCCGCGTGACACTATAATGCTAAGTATTACACGGACTGTAATGGTTTTAAAAACTTGACTGAACGTGTCAGTGTAGTCAAGACTCGGCCGCTGATGAAATCCTTTGGCCACTAAGCGGGATTTGTACCGTGAGATAGATCAATCCAAAGATCGTTTTATGCGGAACAACCACTTACACCCCACCACATTGTGTGATGAATTTGAAGGAACCAAGTCCCACGTTCCATTACTGACAAGTGCATCAAATTCTTCTAACATAGCACGTCTCCATTCCTGACTTTCCAAAGCTTGGGAAACACAAGTACGCTTAACATGAGTGGGAGATAGAATACATGTGAGAGACAATTTGGAGATAGGTTTATGTGTGTTGTTCTTTGATCGGGTTACCATGTGGTGGATGTTTTCTGGAGCTGCTGGTTCGATGGGGTCAAATATGGTAGTGTTGGTGTGGTCGGCTGCTGTGAATTGGTGAGATGACAATGTGAGTTTGTGCGGTGGTATGGTGGGCTTGTGAGGCTTCTGTGTGAACTGGTGTGGTTGTCGTGAAGGTTGGTCGGGCTATTGTGGTGACTGGAACAGTTGGTGTATAAAAGAGTTATTGCACGAGAGAGATGGTTATAAAGGAGATGGTACTGTAGTTGCTGCTTAGGATTCAAGGAGTGCATGTCGTCGAGGGATCTCATTCATAGTTGAAGGTGACCGTGAGTGAGCATGTGAGACCAGGATTGTGACATACGACGAGTCATGGGACAGCCATGATGTGCTTACGTTGGTGCTGGACCTAGGAAGGTTGGCATGTAGGGTTTTGTATGGAAATACTAACTCAACAAAATTGACATGTCTTGAAACAAATACACGATCAATTTCTTGATTCAGAAAATGACATGCACTTTGTAATTGTGAGTACCCTATGAAAATACAAGCTCTAGATCGAGACTCTAGTTAGTGGTGATTGTATGATCTAATCCATGGATAGCACATGCTTCCAAATACGTGTAATTTAGAGTATGACAGACACATTCTAAAGATTTTTTTCAAAAGGAGACAACAAGTCTAATACTGGTGTAGGCATCCTATTAATTAAATACACAGCTATATTAAATGCATAGGACTAGAATGTGATAGATAGAAATGCCTGTGTGAGAAGGGAAAAGCTCGTCTCCACAATTTGGCGATGACAACGCTCAGAGACATCATTGTGTTCTGGTGTGTGTGGTGTGTAGTGAAGTGCAGGATGCCTTGATGTGTAAGATTTTTTCTTAAGACTATGTATTCACCACCATTGTCACTGTAAAGTGAGATGATGGAGTGTTTAAAAAAAATTCAAATAGGTTTTTAAAACGACTGAAAACATCATGAACATTGGTGTTAACTGAAAATTGTCACCGGGGTGAAAACCGCAATTAACAACTTTAAGGGGACCAGATCTTGATTGATCCCGTTCCGGGAAGGCATCAAGTAGTTAGACACCCTATGAGATTTATTCGATAAAAGAGATCTAGAATGGAGGAGGCAATAGATAAAGAAAAGGACAATACCATCACTCACACATCTAATTCAAAATCTTTGCTAATACAAATATCAATATGGAGCTTCTAAGGCTCTGGAAAAGAGGAAAAAAAAAACTCTCAGCGATGGCGCTTTCGTGTATGTTGATAAGTAGCTCAAAAAGAAAAAGAAGAGATCCCCTTTTCTGGACGATATGTTATGTATATATAATGCCCACATGCTTGCTGAGCACTCTTTATGTTTTATGACCTAGAGATTTTCGGAGTAATAGTTGATCATCTCCGAGAATATCTCTCCTTTCTTGTTATGCTACGAGTGATCCCTTATTTTTTGGAGTCTTGATTGAATTGACTATGCTTTCGAATAGGTTTCTCTGTGGCGGCAATGAAACTGACTCTATATTGGTTCAAACAATGGCGTTTTAATGTACTTTAGATTAACCTTCTAGATGCCTTTATAGCTTATATTCTTGGGATCTACCCTTAAGTATTGAATTAGAGGGGTTATTAATATACCATAAAATGTTATTTTGTCTTAGAAAATGTGTGGAAGTTGTTTTCTTGTTTAGGGAAGGTTCTTTTTCAGGATACTTTGTTTAATCAGTTTTCTTCTTCGGGGAATTTTTTTTTTTTTTTTAGGATTCCTTGTTTAGGAAAGATTTATTAAGAAAATTTTCAATTCCTTGTGGGAATGTGATTACTTAGAGACTAAGCATATTCACTTTATAAATAGTGAGGCTTATTATTTGGTTATTTATCACAAGATAGATCTCAAAATATACCTAAAAATTATATTCCCAACAACTTCTAAAAATTCTCTCTTTTTTATCTTCTTTACTATAACAAGAGGACAATTCAATAGATGAAGGATTAAGTCAAAAATATCAAATATGGTGACCTTATGCAAACTAGTATCTTGAAGTACTTTTCTAGTTCTTAATTATTATGTAATATATTTTATACTTTTATGGAATTATTAATTTATACGATAGTCGGGACCGAAATTTTACACTGGGTTTCAAAAATAAATTATTAATTAATACGATAGAGGGGTTTATTAATTTTTTACACTGGCCCGAGTCGGGAATAGAATTTTTTATTAATTTAGAGAGGATATTAATTTATAGGAGATTAATTTATAGGGGTTCTACTGTATTTATACAACTATCTTTTAAAAAAATTCTTATTGACATCTATGTCTATCTTACAAAAATAAATAAATAAATAAAATCTTGCTGATATTTACAGCTATAGTTAAAAATATATATATATATATATATATATTGTTTTTTAATAGAGTTTATAACTATAAATAAAATAAAGACAAAAACAATATGATAATCATGTGATGATGAGAAAATTTAATACTTGAAAAAAATTAAAGTTTAATTAGGCTTTATCATAAAAATTAGGGTTTATCATAATTTTTTTTTTTTTTTTGAAAGGTAAGTTTTATTTAATAAAGAAATATAGTTAAAGATATGAGTGTAATTAATGACTATATATAGTATTTAGTTTATTTTTAATTAAAGTAACTTATCCTTATTGATAAATTTCTATTGGGATATTTTTGTAAATTTTTTAATAAAGAGTGGTATTATTGGCACAACCCCTATCGATCTATTTATACCCCACTTTTAAAATTTTTGATTTAATTAAATAAAATTAATTATTTTTATTAGTTTTTTGATTTATTTCTAAAACTACCCTTTTTACTTATTTTTCTAACTTAATACACTCAATCTATGATCTTTCTATACGTCTCTCTCATCTCCATTGAACGATTTATTTATTTATTTTGAGGATGTGTCATTCTTGGACTTGTACTATTTATTATGGGGTTTCTGTTTTTTTGGATATGTAGATGCTTATGATGATGAGATCTGAAATCTTTTTTTTTTTTTTTTTTTTTTTTGAAAAGCTAAAACTTTATTACCACTAAGCCAAAAGGCAATGAAACCAAAACAACCTGAAAGAATAGCATAAGCAACAGAGCAACAGGGCAATAAAAAGAAAACAGAGCAGTAAAAAGAAAAAAAAAACCCAAACAGTAGAAAGAAAAAAGCAAAAACTAAACAGCCTCTATCAAGGGATACTCTACACTATAACATCGCCCTCACCACCGGACCCTTTTTTGGCCAGTGAGTCAATGAGATCTGAAATCTTTAAACAACTTCTTGATCTTCCTAAGTTCTTCTGGCCCTATCCCATGTCCTACATCAGCTTCGCTTTGTGGGCAGTCCAGGTACCATACAATATATCCAAAAATTTGAAATTCTCTTGCACATACCATTCCAACATATAATCTTTTACCATTCTATATATAGGATCAGTATAAGCATAACGACAGGATATAAACTTATACTAATGAAGGAGAAACTTATATCCTCCAAGACAAACCAATCTACTCCATAATCTTCTTAACCACTGCCTTAACAAATGTGAGCAATGAAGGCAGTGTTATATCAAGTAAAGTAGATGCAGAAACCCTAATTTTTCACAATGAAATAAGAAAAAAAAAAAACTAAAAAATTTTAAAATAAATAAATCATTCAATGAAGATAAGAGAGACGTACAGAGGGATCATAAATGAGGTGTATTAAATTTGAAAAATAAGTAAAAATGGTAGTTTTGGAAATAAATCAAAAAATTAATTAAAACATTTAATTTTATTTAATTAACTCAAAATTTTAAAAAGTGGGGCATAAAAAGATCGGTAGGTGTGCCAATAACACCGCTCTTTAATAAAATATGGGTATAATAATAAGTTTTATGGGTGTCAATATCGGCTCCCATATTATTGATCGTCTTGAAATGATTTATACAAATAGAGATTGTAGTTGTCCTGTACAAGCAAAACTATGAAATCTAAAGCTATTCTAAGATAACAATTAGCTTAAGATAATTACAAGGAATACTAATATAATTAAACTTACATTATCTACATTATCTTTAACGACATGTAAAAGTAAAAAGAAATTAAACTCGAGTAGAGGTGATAAAAGTAAGTAGTAGAAATTAAATATATAAATTAAGGAAGAAGTTTAGGCGTAATGTTGATCGCAGCAAGAAGCAAGCACCTTTCCACCGGTGAGAGTCAACTTCAAACATACCAAAGTAGACGACACCTCCAAGGTGTCTTGAAACACCAATTTCATGCCACTTGATCTGATGATCTGTACGACTCCAGTAGTAGACTCTTCACTCTCTCAGGCTCATTGTTGAATTTGTGCAACCCAAATGCATCAGCCCTGAATTTCACAATGTACACTATCTCATATTCTCCACTTGCCATGTTATTAGGCATAATCGACAGCTTTCCGGTAACCTCAAACCAGTTCACCTGAACCATCACTGCACCTTGTTCAAAGTTCAAACACATCATGTTCATGTTCATGTTGTTCTGTCAGGTTGATCAATTGCCAAAAATGACAATCATTCCCCCATGTAATATTTAGAGCCCTCACAGGAATGCTCATAATTGATGTATTTATCTTTATATATGATTCATCCTATACATACAAATTAAAACAAATTAATTCTATACTCTATACGCATGAATGAATGATTAGCAGGCATGTTGTTATTATATTGCTCATCATCATTGTTATTCATTTTTGAAGTGCTCTTCTTCAACTCCGCTTCATGTCTCCATCTCTAAATAATCTAAACCAATCCAGTTGCGTAAAGCTACATACCTACCAATCTACCATATCCAAAACATTTTCCACCTTTTTCTTTTTCTTCTTTAACAGCCTTTTACTTTTATCCGTTTCTATATATACACACCGATACACGCATATGGTGCTCTATTTCTCTACTACTTGTTCATCTATGCAAGGCCAAGATCAGACCCTGGATATTTACTTTCCCAAACCATGAGAAAACTTTTCATAAATACTTATAAAATATGTATGGTGTACCATCAATGTGGAAAGAAATGCACTGCCACATGTGCTAAGAGGTGATGTGTGGATGATATCTCATATTGATTACTTGAAAATGAAGAAGCATATATACATAAGAGTGTGAGAGTAATGTGAATATATCGGGTTAAAAATCACCCACCACTAGTCCATTTATTTGATAATGAAAATGATAAACCACCAGAATAATATCAATCATAGCAGTATTATTATTGAGTTACATTATTGGATTTGGATAGAAAATAAGTAATTATTTTTGTTTAACGATGGCTTTGTGAATGAGCAATCCACCCTTCCATTTTCCACTCCAAACTTCATAGAGACCAAAGAAGAGCTTAAGATTATTGTCTGGAGCAGTACCGTTAACTTCAATGGTCAATGGATTATTTGTATCTGGGATTGAAAAAGAATCAGAATTTGATTTTTTTTCATCAAGTGTGGTGATTTTTTTCCAAATATATTTTCCCCTTTTGCCAACCTTAGCCATCATAAAAACAGGACAACCACTCCAACCAAAAGCATCTGGTTTCATGGACACTTGAAACTCAATAGTATATTTGTTCCCAGGCTTTACATCTACTGATCCTGTTATTTCAAGCCAACACACCTGCTTTAACTCTGCTGGTGCTTCCGTACTCCTACAATTAATACACATAAATACTATAAGAATTTAAACACTCTAACAATTCACCCCTCAGGTGCATGTGCACGTGCCCGATCATTTGCTGTGTTGGTGTTTATAATGACCTAAATTAGGAAAGAATAATATAATGCATTTAAAGACAATAAAATTGAATAGAATAAATTAATATATCTACCAAGCTCAACAAAGGATCTCAATTCTTTAAACACTAGATTTACATATTGAAGAATAAATACAGAAAAATATTTATGTCAAAAGACTCGATCCTAGGACTATTTAAGTTAAACATGGCACCATCAGCATATTAACTATAAGTCTAAAAATTAAAGGAACATTTAAGGAGAAAAATGAACATATAATAATTAATAATTAAGATGCTCTTCTTACCTTTCAGGTAGTTGCCAATAGCGTGTGTCCTTGCCCCAAACAATGTTAAACCCCCGAGGTTTAATTGTGATCTCAGTCTCATCCGTCTGGTCATGTAAGCCTCAAGATTAGATTTTTTTTTTTTTTTAAATGTAAAATATTGGCATCATAGATGCTATATTGCCTTTTGATTCAAATAATTGAACAATGGGATTTTATGATTAAATTCATGCGTAATCAACTACAATCCAGATGGACCCAACATGAGGTCATTGTGAAAATAAATAAGCAATATTTTAAAACATAAAACACATATTTTCTAGATGAAAAAAAATTTCGGGGGTGGTCTTGGCCACTATATGTGGATATGCCTAAGGGCTTAGTTTGGGAGGCTATGGCCCCATCTACACGTGGCTTAGGCCCAAAGATGTCAATAGCAAACCATATTTTACTTTGCAGGCGAGATTTTTCCGGTTCGAACCGGGCTAAGCCTTCACAATAATTTATAAAAGCCCGGTCCTTATTCAAGCTTTAGAATATTAAGCCCAGACCATATTCAGAATATCTACAATATCAAGTCGAACTGGGCTTGAACTAGGCCTAACTAGTCCAGCCCTTTTGACACCTCTACTTGGGGAGAAGAAATTTAAACTTGGACCTCAATAACCCATATATTTATATCATGTGGGTACTTTTTTTTTTTTTTTATTAACAGTATTTATATATTCACCTATCTAGATTGGGATATTTTTTTTGAAGTTTTTGCTATTGGTAGGATTCTAGTCACTAACTTGGAAGTCATTTCCCTAAGCTTCAAGCTCATCTATTTACCAGTTGAACTGCGCCCATTGAGACATATCATTTGGGTACTTAAGTATAATAGCAATTACAACTAATATGAATTTTTTTTTTATTGTGAATTTTATCACCCAAAAAAGTTTGTGCAACACAAACAATTCGCATCTAATTGAAAATGTTAAATTTTAAAAATATTTTCATAATAGCCTATATCAATTCTATTGAAAAAAAATTATCTACAAGTGCAAATGAGATATCATTCATCACACATAATAAATAAAAAAACTGATTATTAAACTAAGACATGCTACATAAAAAAAAAATTAAAAAATTAAAAAATCACACGATAAATTTCGATGAAAAATGATGATTAAATAACTCAACATGATAACGATAGTGAAAGTTGATTGATAAACTTATAATTAAATATTACAAACTTTAGGCTTTAGTTGTAATTTTTTTTTGTTTGAGTAATGCTTCTTTGACTAAATTTAAAGCTCAAATGATGAGGCATCCCTAAGATCCAATAATTTTTATCATACAATTCCAATAAAAAAGAAATCAAGGATGTTACATCATTTGAGTAACAAATTTAGATAAAATAACATTATCGTTATATATATACTCAATTATTGATTGCAATAGTTATTTAAACGAGTTTAAATTAAATTATAAATCAGTTAAAAAATTTAAGTCTTGAAAAGCATTTTTAAAAGAATTTTAAGAATTTTTTTTGGCCCACCAAGGGCTCAAGCCTCTGCCCCCAAGGCTGTGTCAACTCTCACTAGACATTTTAATTAGTATCTGTGGATCTATTTGATGTCAAATTTAAAAAGAAATGATGCATCTTAATTTATATACTCCTGAACAAAATTAATGGATACACAGTACATACCAAATAAACATTAAATGATTAAAGAGGCATTTGTTTGACCATTCAAATATAATTCATTTAATTATTATTATTTTTTTTTTGAAAAATTCATTTTATTATTATTAGTTCAAATTGTATTAAGAATCAAACGTAGTAAAAGCACGCACTAATATAATTTTGTGAAACGAATAATAATAAATCTGTTAGCAATTAATTGAAAAGGAAAAACAGGATTGGCTGATTTTTTTTTTAATATTAAAATTGGTTGATTTTGAATTTCATTTATGTAATGAATTTGATTGAAAAAAAAAAAAAAAGATATTCAAGTCTGAAAATTAAAAAGGATGGGAGGAGCAATCTTACAGTTTTCGTTACTTCGTTACTTTCAGGCTCATGATGTGACATTTTGAAACAACCCAACTTGTTTCTTGAGGAAATGAGAAGAAATGTGAAGCATTATGTTGTCTAGTGAGGCTTTTATAAATGGAGAAAAGAGACAAGAAAAAAATAAATAAAGAAAGAATATTGAGATGATGAAAATATTCGAATTGAAAAAGAATCTAAGTAAATTGCCATCAACTTTGTGGAAAGAATAATACCAAAATTCGTCTTTTGAAAAAAGTATTTTTATTTTTAAGAAATTTTGAAGAGTTGGGCAAGGCATATACTCATTTTAAGTGGTTCCAAGAAAAGAATTAACTGGCAATTTTAATTTTCCTACGCTCATTTTATTCCATAACGAAATTTTGAAAGGGCGGCTCTATTTTCATCCAAAACGAAATTCCCCTCGTCCATTTATTCTTTCCACCAACCTAAGAAATTAAAATTTAATCACTTAATCTTTACACCATTTAGAGTACTGTAAATAAGGTCCCGTTTGATTTTTTGTCTAATGACTGATTAGTGTTGAATATTACTTTAATTGTATATTTTTCTATAACTTATTATTATTATTATTTTTTTTACAGCTAATTAAATCTTGAAAGGAAAAAGTAACCATTACTCAAACAAATTACCATCATTGTTTTTTTTTTTTTTTTTGTTATATATTTACATTTTAATATATTACGGACAACTATAACATATAAATTAATTCTAAAAAAAATTATTTAGTTATTAATAATATTTCAAATTTATATTATTGTATAGAATCTAATAATTACTAAACTCTTTGCTAGTGACATTATAAAACTAATGGGCTACTTCATGTATATATTACGGACAAAATGAAGTTCATCAATATGTTCTTATTAGCAATCGACTTCATGTGTATAATTTATTATTTAATTGATTTGGAATAAATTTCGATAATTATATAATTTATAGATTTCATGTAAAAAATAAAATAACATTATAGAACAAGTGGTTAGTTTTGGAAATAGATTAAATTAGTGAGGATAGTTTTGGAAATAAAACTTTACATTAAATTAAGTGACAAATCAAGTGGTTTTAGAGGTTTATTAAGTGATTTTAACACTTAAAAAATCAAACAAAATAACTAAATGTAACGCATTAAATACCATTCAGTGTTAAGTGGAAAAATCAAACAGGGTCTAACTCTTTCAAAAAAAAAAAAACAAAAAAAAAAACCCAAATTAGCCATAATTATTAAAAATTACTTTAATTGTAAATTTTTCTATAACTTATTATTATTAAATTTTTTACAGCTAATTAAATCTTGAAAGGAAAAAGTAACCATTACTCAAACAAATTACCAATTTTTTTGTTTTTTTATTTGTTTTTCACTGTTACATAAATTTGGGGTTTTTCTGGGGGGGGGACTCGAATCCGCAACCTCATTGTTGAGAAAATGTGACCTGGAAGTGCATGTCTAATATTCACCATAAAACAAATAATGTCGACTAGAAGAAAAATAAAATTAGAAAATCATTCAATCACACAACATAAAATTCTACGTGAAAAACCCAAAACAGGGAAAAACCATGGCTGTTAGGACAACAAAATAAAAATATCACTATATAGGAAATTGTTACAATTACACAATTTCAATATTTTTTCTCTAACCCCAAACCTCAATTACAACTGAGCATTACCAAGCCCAGGCTCACAACCTAGCTTACAACTTAGCTTACATCCTAGCTTTCAGCTCACAATGCTCACTAGGTCCTCGCCAAGTACAACCCCCGAATATTCCCAAGTCTCCCCTGAATATCTCCCCAGATCCCAGATATTCCCTAGATTCCTCTCAAGATATTCCAATGGATCTCCTCCCGGGTCTCCCCCACCCCCCGATCTCCCTAGGTCTCACTCCTTGGATTCACCCACTCTCTGGTGTTTCAAGTGCCTCACTCTGATTTCTCCAGAGTGTTATCAACCAAAGAATAAGCCTCACTATTTATAGGGTCACTATTCTTGGTCTTTAAGGAATCAAACTGCCATAAGCAGTTGGAAACCACCTAATAAGTAATCTCGAAACCAAAACCTTTTCCAACAAGAAAACCGACTAGCAATCTTTCGGCGGCTTATATGGCTTCGTCCGAGACCAGATTCCAACACCGTTTTCACAATTGGTTTCATTTTGGACTCTTCTTTCTAACGCCACTTGAATCACGGTCATTTGAATTTGTTTTGTCCACTTACACATCAGTTAAATATGTTTGGTTCATACGGGAATACAAGCCAAATCCTAATAAATCTCCCTTTTGGCAAGAATTCTAAAAAATTTTGTCCCTTCTCCGACGGCATACCACGACTCTCTATGCCGAGAATCTCCATACCCCTAAAATTCCCCAAGCTTATATGCAAAGACTACCTAGAGGGTGAATAGGTTGTCTAAACTTTTTAGTAAATTTTCAAAGAAACTCAAACTTACGAAATTGTTAGTTAGTTGCAATTTGATGGAAGTATATAAAGCAACAAGTAAAGTGAATTAATTTTTAAACTTGGTAAAACTTTCGACGAAGAAACATCCACGGGTTAAATCCACAACCATAGCAAACTACTTCACTAGTTAGATAATGTTTACAACCTCAAGTGATTAAGTTCTCTTATGACCTACTCTATTTGTACCACATTTATCCTACACGCAAGCTTTTTACTAGTTAGCAAATGTCTTGACTCAACCTAGACGCCGCAAAATCATATTGAGATTTTTCACGTAATCCAAGGCGGTGATCTAAGTGTAAAGCAAATTATGAACATGATGCAACACATCAAATAAAATGTATAGATCAAGAACATTTTATGAAGAACTAGATTTTGACAAATAAAATCACAAACATATATTTCTAGTTCTTATAACATGCAATCAAAATACTAGAATAAGCAATCAAGTCTCAACACAAAAATATCTATATTTTAACACATGTCAACAAAGCTAGAATTAAAGATCTACAACAAAAATTCATGTAAATAGAATCAAGTAAACAACCTTAGAAATAGAATCCAAATCGTTCTCTACTTAGATCATCATCATCAAATCAAAAGGATCCAAGCAATTAAGCACAAAATTATGAAGAGAAAGATGACTTACCTCACAAATGAACACATCATGAAAAATCTTGTGTAAATCATGAAATCTTGAATCAATTGACTCTGAAAAATGCTGAAATTCCCTTAACCACTTAGAGTGTAAATTATACCTAGGGGGGGGGGGGGGTGAATAGGTATGTGCTCAAATTCTTGTACTTCTTTTTCAACACAACAAAGTTGTACACAGTTAGAGGGCTTAACAAATGAATTGCTTTAACCAGCCAATATGAGTCCAATTAAACAAGTGTTATAAGCAATACAAGTCAAACAAGTAAAGAAACTTAAAGAACGAAAATCAACACTAGGACTTTTTTTAACGTGGTAAAATCCTCCAAAGAGGAAAAATCTACGGATTGAATCCACAACCATCGGCAACACCACCTTTCACTAGTTGGATAAAAGTACACTCTCAAAGTGATCAAATCACGTGAACACTCTCTCTTTAATATCCCTTTTATCCTACTCTTGGGCCTTTTACTAGCAAAAGATTTGCCTCCACTTTCTAACCTAGAAAAATTGCATGCCTCTAGAAAGCCACTTCCTAATCAAGACTATCCACAACTCTCTAGGAAGATTTTCGCTTTACTAACCTGATTCTCACAATCCTAGCCAAGTCTTCTTGCTTGTCTAGCCAAAGCCTCACACCTTTAGATAAGTCTTCCTTGCTCGACTAACTGAAACACATCTCATGTCTCTAATCAAGACATCTTGCTAAATATTGAAGAATCATACTCCAACAAGAGACTTCCACCTATTACAAGGCAATTGATCTAAGTGTAATGAAAATGATGCAACACATGCAACCTAGAACATATGATCAATGTATTCTATGGAAAATAGAATTAATCATGTAAGATTGCAAATCAAAGTATTTTGGTTTTAGAACATGCAACTTAAAACCTAGAAATCACATTCAAGAACAAATCACAAAGTATTCTAGATTCAAGTTCATATTCATCAAAATTAGCTAAGATCATATTCAATCAAAAACTCATGAGCTAATTTCGAAATCAATCAAACAAGTCTAAAAATGGAATCAAAAATATTCTAAACATTTTTCATCAATCAAATAAGAAGATCCATCAAGTTGACCATAAGAAAAATGTAGAGAAGATGATTCACTTACAAAAAGATGAACCACGAATGATGATCGGATTACTGCAAAGTATCTGGATGTCATTTCACTTTGAAAATGCTTGAGAATTGTTCCTTTCTTCAAGACCAACAATTTTGGCTTCTTAATTTCTAGATTCGAAGTTGTATTGAGAGAGATATGACTAAAACAAAAATGGAAGTTCTTATGAAAATTTTCATTTTCTGCACATTTGAATATATAGGGAGGGAAATGATGTGGAGAGGAGGGGTAAAACGGGCAAGGCTTGACTCCACCTAAGCTTCCTGTAAAGGCTCATGGCCACCACGGGGGTGGGAAGGTGTTCCTCCCGTGGTGGCCACGGGCCTCCACGGGAGAGAGGGGTGGTTGGCCTTTTGCCATCTCTCTTCTCCTTCGCTTATTTTGTGCACCTCTCGCGTTCTTTGACTGTTCTTCGGCCTCCGAACTCCGAATTTGAATCCACTTTCGAATTACGAACTATAATTCACTCATGGACATGGATGTTTACAAAAATTTTATCAAAGACTTGGAATTTGACTTGATACATAAGGATGAAGACCATGCACGATAAAGACATAGAAAGTACCCTCGTTACTTTTAACCTTCTCATAGAAGAAATGGTGAGATATATTCTTGAAGACCATGCCTTCTTTCCCATGCCAACCTTCGTGGACAGAGAGGGTATTTTAACAAGGGCTAGCCTTCGTGAAACCCATTTGCCTACAGTGTCTTTCTATGTCTTTAAAATACCCTATCTTCAAAGAGTCTTCAAGAATCATCTTTGTTTTCAAAGCACTTGTGAGAAAAACACAAACACAAAAACATCTTCTACCTAGAAGATATGGTGAGATATATTCACAAAAACAAATAAGTAAACAAAGCTCTACCTATCTCATATAAAATTTGTAGGCCGTGTGGTAGAAAATCAAAGAGTTAAGATAGATAGGTTTTAAAAAATTTATGGTCTTTGGACCATTTTATATACACAAACATGAGGAAGAGATTTGTTTTCATACCTTTGAAGAACACTCCTTTGTTTTCTTTTCGATCCTTTACCACTAAGCCTTCCGAGCCATGTCCCACGATCTAGCAACTGTGTGTATGGGTACGTCATGGATTCCGGGAGCAATTGAATAGAGGCTTGAGAGATCCGGAAGATAACCTTTTGTCCTCTTTAGTGAATTCGGCCAAGCCTAGGGAAGAAAAAAAAAAACTTTTTCTTTTCTTTCTCTATGTGGCCGCACCTCTCTCTCTCAATTGGGGTTAGGTTAGTTTAATTTTCCTGATAAGTATATCTTATATACTAGGATCCTAAGATTTAGTAAACCAAGTCAAAATAGGATTATAAATCCTTTTTAATTCGGTCACCACTAGGATTTGAACATTTGATCTCTTTAAAGCAAATAAAAATATTCTCTTATTATTTTATTCTTTTGCTCTTGTTAATGTTCGAAACTGAAACTTCAAATAACAATTAATAATTATAATTATTAATATGTCAATTAAATAATCATATTATTTAATAATATTTAATTAATCAATTAAATAATATATTAATTTAATAATCATATAATTTAATGATTTCCCAGAATATATTTAAATTACTTTCGTAACAAAATTAATTGGACTATCCAATTCTTTGTAAGCCTTGTTACTATTAATCGTTAAGGGTTAGTAAGGGGACCTAATGGACCCACAATTTTGAGCTCCAATAATATTTAAAAAAATTAATCAAACTCTTTAATTAATATTTTACTACTATTAACCTTGGAGTTATTCCACTAAAAACCCAAAGTTGTACTCTCGTAGCTGTAGATGTTTTACACAACCAAATTATCAGTGTCCATCGATATAGCTATCACATATGGTATGATCCTCCACAAGTAGTTCATAATTAGAACTATGTCATAAAGTCCGTTATACCTCTCTAATTATATATTTTCCTTTAAGTACCATTGATTCTCTAATGAATGATTATATCCTTCATTCTTTTACGGAAGAAGGAGAGCGCTCTGAATTGTTCAAGTCTCGAATTGACCCTTAAGGGAATTACTTGCTACTTCTCGCAAGAAGGAGTGGATTCCTCTATTGTGTGCGTACCTTCCCAGCCACAATCTAAACTGTGATTCCAATATACGAAATTATTGATCGGGAATGCTACTTCGATCTCGCCCATGGTATGTCAAGAAAGACGATCTAACTTGAAGGAGTCAGCAAGGCACTCATGATTTAGATCACCCATATACTGCCATCATTTGTCGATATGTATGAATCTTTTCAACTAATGGATCTTAGTGATAGATTCATATAGATCGTGGCCATGTCTTATATGATCACATCATATAAGTTACCTCCATTCTCATATCACCATATGAGTAGTCTAGTATAAGACCACCGTACATTACAGAATGGACCGTAGATGTAGATTAACTACAAATAAAATACCTAGCTTTACTTGATATTTAGATTGTATGTCTCAAAATGAAGTCCTATGTATATGATATTTATATTCTCAGTTTGAGATTACATCTAGCAATCTAAGATGTTTAGAACATATAATATAAACGTATAAGTCATGTTAATTGAATGAAATAACTACTTCTTTTATCAATTAATTTATAACATTTACAAATTACAAGTTTTGGGGCATAAATCCCAACTAAATTTTCTCCCCATTTGCTGATCTTCATTTTCTCCCCTTCAACACAAATTTCTATATCATTTCTTCCCTTTTCGCTCAAGGAATAGTCGAGGGACACAAGTCAAATATATGAGATATTATGCAAACAAGTATGATAGAGAACAAAGTTAAATCAATCACTACTACAAAAAAGTTGAAAGATATCGGCTATTTTACATGCTTTACATCGGTTTTTTCAAGATTTTGTAACCGATGTAGATTTGAGTGATGTAAAAAAAAATGCAATAATGACATCAATTTATAACAGATGTAAATGATTTTAAAATACATCGGTTATACATAAAACCGACAATGTATAACTGATGTATTATGAAAATTAATCCCGCCGTCCGACCGCTCCACCCTCTCGCCCCACTTATGATAATAATGACAATTAATTGTTATTATGAGGAATTGAACTTGAAACCTCAAGTCAAAGTGGTAAGCCTTTATCACTTGACAACAAGATTTGATTTGTTAACATTTGTATAAGATTTATATATAACCTATATAAGTTGTTATAAATAAAATAAAAAATAAAAAAATAAACTTGTTAGATAAATTTAAATTTATTCAACTAATCAAAATTCTAATTTCTACGACAAACATTTATTAAAAATATTTATTGGAACATTTAATAAAATTATATTTTTTTAAACATATATAGTCGAGTTATGGGTCTATACTCTATACGAGACTAGTGATATCAATTGTAATAAGCATAATTTGGAATGCAAAATCTCACTATAGGGGAGATATTTCCTATATCTTGCAATTTAATGAATAAATGTAAGACTCAGATTCCTAATTTATATGGTAATTGAAACATTAACGTGTCTCTTAGTATGAAACAAGAGGATGCAAAATAAATAAACAATTATTTTAAAATTATTTTTTAAAATTTTTTAAAAATAAATAATTTAAAAGTAAATTTATTAAATTTAAAATTTTACTTATCCAAAAAATAAATAAATAATTATTTTAAAATTATTTTTTTGAAAAATTTTAAAATAAATGATTTAAAAGTAAATTTATTAAATTTTAATTTTTACTTATCCAATTTTTTTTTTAATAATATAACTACTGGTAATTAAATTTATTATTTTAAAATTAATGATATTTGACAATGTAAAGACACCGGTTATTTAAAAAATATATAACAAATTAAAACTTATACATGTTGGTTTATCTTTAGCTAATGAAAAATTAAAGAGACGAGTTTTAAGGGAAACCGATATCTTATTGTAAAATAAATCCATATCGGTTTGCCCAAAACTTGTTGTCCTTTTAAACCGTAATATTTTAAGATATCATTTTTGTATGAATCGATGTTTATAAGGTTTTTATTTTTATTTTTTATTTTTATTTTTATTTTTTAAATATTTGTCCAAAAACCGTTGTCTTTTCAAACCACAATATTTAAGACATCATTTTTGTATGAACCGATGTGTAAAAGTTTTTTTTTTAAATCGGTTACCTAAAAACCGATGATATGCACCGATGTCATTTAACATTTTTGTAGTAGTGAATTAAGCTCCCCCTTAACATATGCACTACTTTAGCATCAATATGCAAATTTGTTCACAAGGAAACACACATTCACACACTCCAGCAATAACAGAAAAATTTTATAATAAATTTTCACAATTCAAGAGAGATAACAAATGATTTTCAAAATCTCTCACAAATAATCCCAAATTGCTAATGAATCAAGCACTTTTAATCAAATAAGTGTGTGTGAGTGTCAGTTACTACAAGTATATACAAAAGGAGTAGTCAAGTTATCAACAAGAGTATCATTTCACACATCTATCTATCAAGAGCTTTCCAATCAAGGGCAAACCGACCATCATCCGATTTGTTGCTCATAAAGAAGAGATTTCAACATTAAGCTTTGTGTGTGCTAGTGGCTCGTTAACCCGATTCTATTTTTCAACTAGAGCATTCATCAATTTTCAACTATACTCCATTGCATTTTTTTATTTATTATTTATATGGCAATATGCATTGTCATTCTTTTTCATTGCCTTTTCAACACTTCATGCTTTTGATTTTGCAAACAAATATAAAATACACTTCATGGTGGCTCTACTCAACAAATATTGGTGTACCCCTTCCCTGCATTGGACATGTGCACAACCAATACCTGTAGCCCTTTCCTAGAGGGTGCTTTGTTGAATTCTGTGTATGCCAGAATAACATGGATATTGACCATAAGTCATCTTTTTATGTACTAAATCAACATGTCAAGATATATCCATGATAACCAAGCATTCAAACTCAACTTACTATACAAAAACATATATGAGAAGCAATTGTGCACTTTTATAAAACACAATTTTAGAGCCAAAGTGCTTGATCTCAAAGCAATAAAAGCTATTTATGCAAGATCATTACCTCTCATGTGAATAGCTCTCAAAGAAATAAGATATTCAAAATAAATTTGCTTATCAAGCCACTCACAAACATACATAGATATCAATCAACATTTCCAATGGATCTTGGAAGAGATTTAAATCTCTCTTTGTCCAAAGCCTTAGTGAACAAATTCAAGTTGATTTTTAGTAGGCATATGCTCAAGGGAAACTATAGATTATTCAACTAGTTCCATAATGAAATGATGCTTAATATCTATGTGATTTCTGCGAGAGTGTTGTACCAGATTCTTAGAAATATTTATGGCACTCATATTATCACAATAGAGAGTCATTTTACCATGATTTATCTCATAATCTTTAAGAATTTGTTTCATTCATGAGAGTTGTATGCATGCACTTTTGACAGCAATTTATTTGGCTTCAGAAGAAGAGAGAGAGATGAAGTTTTGTTTCTTACTTTTCCAAGATATCAAGTTATTACCTAAGTAAAAGCAACCACCGAATGTACTTTTTCGATAATCAATGTTCCCCGCCCAATCGACATCACAATAACCAACAAGAATATTATTAGTATCAATTATCACTAATAGTCCTAGTTTTCAAGTTAAAAACTCTATAAGCTCGACTATCAATAGCATACCTAAGAAAGAGACTAACATCACTTCTGACATCAAACTTTCCTAAGTATTTTCTCTCATTTAAAATGAAACATTTACTTCCAAATGTATGAAGTAACTAACATTGGGCTTTTTACCTTTCCAAACCTCATATGAGGTTTGTTTTGTGCTCGGCCTTCTAAACACTCTCTTAGAGATTTAGCAAGTGGTATTAATTGCTTCGACCTAAAGATTCCTAGAAATCTTCTTGCTATTAAGCATGAACCTAGCTATCCCTTGCAAGACTTTTGTTAACCGCCAAAATTGGCAAAGGACCAAAAAAGAATTTTCCACCCAGATACAAAAAAGAGACACATGCCAAGATACCATCTAGCTACTCATAGAAAAAAGAATGCTGGATCAAATCTGGATACCTACCTCCTCCCTCAGATTAAGCCAACAAGCCCAACAATCCCGATAACCCCTAAGTATCCAGACGCGGAGTTCTACTTAGAATCCTGTCACGGAGTTCAGTAGGATACTCCGCTACTGCATCAGACAGTTATCCCGCTACTAGATCAACATGGTACCTCGCTACTATATCAATCGGATACCCCGCTCCTACATCAGCAGGGTACCCCGCTACCACATCAGACAGGCATCCAGATACTACATCAGCTAAGTACCCCACTTCTACATCCAGCCAGGTACCCCACTACAAGAACAGCTGATATCAGGATACCCCGTTAACCAAGCACCTAACTAGGAAAGCATAAAACCAGCAAGAGGCGGGGTACACGAGAACCCAAATACCTCTTGGGATCCTCTCGCCAGATAAATATAAGAAACACTCACAAAATTTCAAATCCATATATCCAGACAGACAAGTCTTGAAGCTCTAAAGCAAGAGTGTTGAAACTCAGTCGTTCAAGTCTCGATAAAAAGGTGGACTCCTCCTCGCCACTTAAGAATTCCATTCGAATAAAGAGTCCACTTTTACCAGAATCCTCTCCAAAAGGAATCACTTGATTCGGATAATTAAAGCTCCTACAAGATTGTCTCCTAGAGGGAAAGAAAGTCCCATGCATGGCAAGCAACGAGAACTATATATACGACACACTACATTCACCTGAAGGGAAAAAGGAAAAAAAGACTCGCCTCCTAAAACCCTACAGTTAGGTTCGGTTCTACTTTACTTATCGACAAGCATGAGCACACCATCTCCATTGCCTACCGAAACCCTGAATATCGCCATAGCTCTAAGTTCATTGATTGTACATATGTTCTCGTTAATAAAATCATGCCTATTAGTTTTTTCCTGTGTAGCTCTTGTTTGTTTTGATAGGAGCCTTGTTGGTATCGAACTACGTGATACCCCTCCGACTAGGATCTATCTCGATCTTGGTCCTTAAAGTTGTTATTTGGAGATTCACCCCAGTGATAATTTTCCATGGAACCGTAAAAAAATTTATTCCAACCTATTACTTTAAAAAAAGCCCAGTTCTACCCGGAGGTCTTTCAGAATGAGACTCCGATCCTATCAGGCTTATCTAGCTCCATCAGAACCCTTGTCCCTCACTTCCACCGAGAGAGCTGAAAGAAGAAGTAGAGGATCCAGGAATGGTAACTCGGCAGTCATAGCTGCAGGCCCCCTGCCTCGAGATCCTACTGGGTAGAAGATCAATCAGGATATCCTAGAGCAACAGGCTGTGGCCTACGTAGAAGCCATCCTACTCAGAATGATAGCTCAAGGAATCCCCTTTGATGCAGCCGGGATCGTAGGAGACATTGACCCGAGTACCCGGGTATTAGTGTTTGACCGACTAGGTCCATCTCCACCAACCCCGGTCCGTCAGGTTAATTTCAGACCCCGACTAGTGAAATCCGCGATTAAGATTCCACTTAGAAGAGTCCAACCTCCAGTAAGACCAAGGGGAGAGAAGAAAGATCCACCGCCAGATTTAGAAGGAAGCGCCAGATCCCGAAAAAGCCCCAGAGGTAGGCACGAGAAAGCTAAACGGAAGGAAATGGTTATTGATTCAGAGACCTCGAATGAAGAAGGCTCAGTAGCCCGATCGGGAAACAAGAAATCTCAACGCTTAGAAGATCAGATGGCCAAAATGGCAAAAGAGCTGGAGGAATTGAAGAAGGGAAAGCACTAGGGAATCAAAAGAACCCCCTGGGTGAGATAAATGCACCTTTCTTCAAAAGAGTCAGGGAGGCGGGGTTACCCCCCAAATTCAGGATGCCCTCTGAGAAATACTCTGGAATAGAGGATCCTATCAGCCACCTAGAAAGCTTTGTCCACCAGATGGAAGTCCAGAATGCAACTCGGTCAGCCATGTGCAGGATGCTCCCTTCGACCATGACCGACTGTACCAAGACATGGTTCAGAAAATTGCTATCAGGTAGTGTTGATTCTTTCTCTAAACTTACCACAGCTTTCTGTGCGCTATTTCAAGGGATGAAGTCTCGTCCCAAGGACCCTATCTTGCTTCAATATGTGAAACCTTGAGGTGTTATGTGGAGAAATTACACAAGAAAGTTATCTAGATGGGAGTATTCGAGGGAGAAAGAAACATTGGCTAATTTCTGAAGAAACCTGTAGGCGGGCAGATTGTTTCACTTTTTTGCCAAGCATCCTCCATAAACTTTCCAGGAAGCCTACAATCGAGCTTTAGAACAAGTAGACATAGAAGAGTAACTCCGGATCAAGGTTGAGCATGATGAAGCCCGGTTGACCCCGCGTCCTAAGAAGGAGGCTTAAAAGCCCGTACCAGTCAAGAGATTCTAGAACCAGCCCCCAAGCAGGTCAACCTACAGACTGCCTCCTATTCCCTCATACTAGGAAATGTACCCAGTTAGAAGATCCCCCCTCAGGAGTTCGCCTCCCAAGGCGGCTCCTCTAAAAGAAGTAGCCTGGGTAGTAAAAGAGGAAGATAGATATAATCACTACACCCCCCTCAATGCTTCCCAAGAAACCATCTACCTCTCCATCTGGGATAAATGCCTACTCAGGAAGCCGGGTCCCATGAAAGTCCCAGCTGACAGAAGGAACCAGTACAAGTATTGCGATTTCCACGAGGATGTCGGACACAACACTTCTAAATGCTATAGCTTCCGTAACCAGATCGAAGGATTGGTAAGGGTAAGCCTGTTGACAGAATTTCTACAGCAGGTATGAGATAGCATCAAGGAAGGGAAACAGGTATAAAGCAGGATGCGGGAGGCGGTAGAAAGAAGGAGGGATGGAGAAAAGGATCTGATGCAACAGATATAGGTGATTCACACCATTAGTGGAGTTCTCTCCTTGGCCGGAACCTCCAACAATTCGAGAAAGAATCACGCAAGGAAAATCCCTAGGTTCAACACAGGTCATAAGATACTTAAAGTCAGCAATGGATCCCGAGATCCATCCCGCTCTACCAAGATTATCTTCATAGAGGAAGATGTCTACTATACAGTCCAACCACATGACTATCCCATGGTAATCTTGGTACAGATTGCCAACTACTGGGTTCACCGTGTCTTGATCGATACTAGAAGTAGTGTTGACATCCTATTCAAGGGAGCCTATGAACAACTTAACTTGAAGAACTCCTGTTACAGTGTTGACATCCTATTCAAGGGAGCCTATGAACAACTTAACTTGAAGAACTCCTGTTACAACAGCTACACCTTGCTTTTGTATGGATTCACAAGGGACTCTGTAATGCCAATGGGATCCAAAATCTTGCCAGTGATAGTTGGAGAAGCTCCACTTCAACAGAACGTGATGACGGAGTTCATCGTGGTGGATACCCCATCTGCCTACAATGCCATTCTAGGTAGGCCCTTCCTCTATGGGATTAGGGTGGTACTATCCATCTACCAAAATGTCCTAAAGTTTCCAGTGGGAGAAGACGTGAGAGAAGTCAGAGGGGATCAACAGGAAGCCTACAATTGCTATGTGGTATATACCAATCCCACGACACTTGCTAGAAAGTGTGCGTATATGGCCAGTGAAATGAACTCGAGTACGCCGGAACAGGGTCATTATGTCATAGAAGAAGAAGAGGTACCAGATATAATCATAGAAGAGCAGGACGATGAAGAGCGGGGTTGGACCAGTGGTCATCCGGCGAATCAGTTAGAAAAAATACCTGTTAGGGGAGAAGATCTCACTGAGGTGGTAAAAGTTGGAGGGGGATTGGATCCCGAAGTCAAGGAAGACTTGATAAAACTCCTTAGTGAATACAATGATATTTTTACTTAGAGCCATAAGGAAATGCTCGACATTCCTCTTTGCCTGGCTACTTATAAGTTGGTAGTAGTCCCAACCTTCAAGCCAGTAAAACAGAAACGAAGACATTTTAACACCTAACGGAATGCCGTGGTCCAGGAAGAAGTTGACAATCTCCTAAAAGCCGGATTCATCAGGGAATCTCGGTACCTCGAATGGTCATGGTAACCAAATATAACCTTAAATGGTGAATGTGTGTGGACTATACCGACCTTAATCGGGCTCCTCAAAGATAGCTTCCCACTGCCCAAGATCGATCAGCTCATCGATTCTACTGCGGACAACAAGCTCCTAAGCTTTATGGATGCCTTATACAATCAAATCATGATGCATCCCTCAGATCAAGACAAGACCAGCTTCATCACCGGACAAGGCCTCTACTGCTATAAGGTAATGTCATTCGGACTTAAGAATTCCGGTGCTACGTATTAGCATATGGTGAACAAATTGTTCAAGCAACAGATAGGAAGATCCATTGAGGTTTACATAGATGATATGATTACAAAATCTCTGGAGGCTGGACTGTTAGGATTATGCTCAATAGCAAGAGTGTAATGTTGTAATTGACAATCTTTTTCATATTAATAAAGTGATTTCTGGTTTAACAAATCGTATAGCATTTATAGTTTAATATTATAATTGTCAAAGTAAATAATCATAAGGTCTAAAGACTATGGGAAAAGAAGAATTGTTCGTACATCTGGATATGTATGTGGTAGACACAATTCTTTAGTTAGTCTTGAATAATGTTCACAACTTAAGTTAAAGGTTGGGCACCTTTATCTTGTTAAAGTTGTAGAATTCTTTTGCTAGCATTTGAGTGGGATCAAATGAGATATGATGAGTCTAAAATCATCGGAGTGTCTTCGAGCAAAAGGATCTAGTGCACTGGGTGCATTGAACTGGATCACAATGAAATACTTTATCTATAACCGTCAGTAGATAAAAGTCTTTTCATTATCAGGACAATCGGAGAGTCTATCTTAATCCTGAGATAAATGATGGACTTATGGTTGCAAGTGATATCATTTGAGTTATCAATGAGTACGATTATATCGCATAGTCTATCCTCGATAGTTTGGTGATATTCATTTGTTAATCGATAGAGGACTTCATTTATAGATATGGACATCGTGGCTCCATTTAATTAAATGAGAGTATAATATCATCATATGGATGTTTTGAGGTAATTGGATATTAAATCTCAACGTTGAGTTTTCGATAGTGTCTATTGAAAACATGGCTTCTGGACAAGTCAAAATATCCAAGTTCAAAACGTGGTCATATGAGTAAATATGGTAACTTGGAGAGTTATAGGCGGTCTATGAACTCTTGGCGATTACTGATATTAATCACGAGGATACACTATCTCCAATATGATTGTCTAGGGTATGAATGAGGAGCATCTTCCTTTTCTATCTTTATTTAAGAGTTCAGTTTTAGCTCTTTAGTGGAATGAGTTAAAATTAATGGATCGGACCTAAGTGAATCATTTGTTGATTGTGATTAGGTTATGTCTATTGAAGCTTAAATTTAGATGGCCCGCCAAGATCCCCAATCCACACGGACTTGCATGGATCACTTGATATATTCTACCGGACCAATTTAAGGGTCCATCTAGAATTGCATTTAATATATTAAGAATATAATTTGCACATTATTTTAGTAATAGGCTGCTCAATTATATTAATATATTAATGAAAGACATGTGGGCTTGTTTCTTTTAGTAAGAATGGGTCCGGTTCACATGTAAGTTTTTTATTTAAAGTCCAATGGATTAAACGAAATAAGAAAATAATATTTTGGCCCATTTACTCTAAGTGGGGCGGCAAGGGTTAGTTTAACCTAATATATTATTTTGTTTCATTGTTTTAATTAAATAAGAATTAATTAATTTATTAATTAATTGTTTAATTAAAGAAACAAATCTTTTCTAATCAGGAAATATATTTCCTAAAAGTAAAATTAAAAGACTTGTTTGATAAGGAAATAAATAATTAGTTTTATTTATTTAATCAAATAAGAAGTTTTTTTTATTTAGTCAAAATAAAAGAATAAAAGATCTATGAGTTGGATTAGGGTTTGATGTCTTAAAAACTAGATGGAAATTAGGGTGCAACATAAGCCTATGGTGGGCATGTGATTTCGGCAATCCTAGTTATTTCTAGGTTAGGATTTCGGCAACCCTAATAATAAAAGAAAAGAAGAAGCAAACTTAGGCCAAATATATATATATATATATATTGACAAGTATAGAATTCGGCCAAGAGGATATGGGTTCATGATACAAATTTCTTCTTCTTCTCAATTCATAGAAAGCTTTTTATTCTACTAAAACAAAAATGAGTGTTAGATTATTCTTTGATAGTATACTATTTGCTTATTCGTCAATAAGCTTGTGTATATGATATCGATCTAGGTTCACGCAAGTTTCTATCATTAGATTGAGAACTCAAAAGTGAGCGGAATAATCTTAGTTATTCTTTTGATTGTTTTTGTGACTAACAAAGAAAAGAAAAGTTTGTTTTGTCCATTCATAGGTTTGCAATTCAAAGAAAAGAGAGACCACACTCCTAGGTGATCCACGTTCGTGCTAGGATTGAAGATCTTGCGGATTACCATCGACGTAAGTCAATCGGATCACGCGACAAAAGGTATTCTACTTTTTGTTATTGTATATGTATGTTTAATTAATTAAAGGGTTTAAGGTTCATAAAGGAAAATTTTTAAAAGTCACTAAATATAATTTTTTAGTATCGCTTCCGCTGCGTGTACTTCTTAGGTATTTTTCCCAACATGGACAACACCCAAGAGATTTACACCAAACTTTCTAAGTGATAAGAAAGAATCAGATGAAACTAAACCTCGTAAAATGTGCTTTCAAGGTGGCGACAGGAAAGTTTTTGGGGTTCATGGTACATGAAAGAGGAATCGAGGCCAATCCCGAGAAGAGCAAGGCCATCTTAGACCTCAAGTCCCCCACAACTCTCAAGCAGGCACATGGATTGACAAGCTAGATAGCAACATTGAACTGATTCATATCCCGCTCCACAAATATGTGCCTCCCGTTCTTCAAGATTATCAAGCAGGGAAAGAAGCTGAAGTGGGATGAGTAAAGTGAACAGGCTTTCCAAGCCTTAAGGGAGTACTTGGCCAGTCCCCTTCTACTGGTCAAGCCCCTTATAGGAGAAGAACTCCAACTCTACATGGCGGTCTCAAAAGCTACCACTAGTGGGGCCTTAGTGAAGGAATGCAGTGACAGGGTACAGAGATCAGTGTACTATGTGAGCTGTGCTTTCACCAAGTCTGAAAAAAACTACACCTTCTTGGAGAAGCTTGCCTATACCTTGGTAACTACAGCCAGAAAGCTCTGACCTTATTTTCAGGCACACACTATCGTTGTAGTCACCGATCAGCCCTTACAACAATTCCTCCAGAGGCCAGATATATCAGGCAGGTTGGTTCTATAGGCCCTAGAGCTCACCTAGTTTGACATGAAGTACAAGGCAAGAACCACAATCAAAGCATATGCCCTAGCTAAATTCATAATGGAGTTCAACGTGAATCCGGACCC
This sequence comes from Acer negundo, assembly GCA_035582765.1. NCBI lineage: Eukaryota > Viridiplantae > Streptophyta > Magnoliopsida > Sapindales > Sapindaceae > Acer > Acer negundo. Next base: position 25,276,692 of record CM069231.1, on the reverse strand, counting down.
AGTCACCAAGCCCGATCCCAGTCCGGATCATACCAATCTAGACTGGCCTGAAGATAATAAGACATGGATTCTATACACGGATGGTGCATCAAGTCAATAGGGATGCGGAGTAGGAATCGTAGTGATAGACTCAGAGAGGGTTGAATGTAGTCACTGCTTCAGGTTTGAGTTCAGAGCTACTAATAACGAAGCAGAATATGAAGCCTTACTAGCAGGAATGGGAGTAGCAGAAGCCTTAGGTGCTAATTTCTTCCTAGTCAAGAGTGATTCCCAATTGGTGGTCAACCAGGTGTTAGGGTTGTACCAGGCAAAAGGTGATAATATGGTAGCGTATCTGGCTAAAGTTCGAGAAGTAATGACGGGGTTCAAAGGTATAAGGATGGAATAGGTACCCTAAGAGAAAAATCACCAAGCAGATGTTCTGGCGAAGATCGCAGCAGGTGAGGGGCATACCTTACTAAGAAGGTTACCCCTTCAACTGATACCTCGCTTTAGCATAACCAAAGGGGTGGAGATCCTCCCAGTCAACCGACTCCCTTATTGGATGGATCCAATAGCGGTGTACCTCCAAAGTGACATTTTCCTTGCAGACCCGGATCAAGCACGCAAGTTGAAGAGAATCGCAACCCGGTACTGCCTTGTAAACGGATACCTTTACCGCAAAGGGACATCCCCCCCCTTTACTCAGATTCCTTCACCCAGATGATGCTAAATGGGCACTTGACGAGGTACATTCAGGGGACTGTGGTAATCATGCATCAGACGAGACACTAGCCTACCAGATACTTAGAATGGGCTACTTCTGCCAACTATACATCAGGATGCAAAACAGTTTACGCAATCATGCAAGGCTTGCCAGAAGATAGCAAACCTCCATCACCTCCCTCCGGAAAGGCTCTCCTCTATCAGTACACCTTACCCCTTTGCTATTTGGGGAGTATATCTAATTGGCCCGCTTCTTACTGCACTTGGCTAGGCCAAAAATGCAGTAGTAGCAATAGACTACTTCATCCCGTTAGATAGAAGCTAAGGCACTTGTTCGGATAACTGAAGAAAATACCACCAACTTTGTCAAAGAGAATATTGTTTGTCGTTTTGGTACCCTGATGGCCATCATAACTGATTTGGGAAAGCAATTTGATAACGCCAACTTAAGAGAATTCTGTGAAGATCGAAACATTGATCTCTAATTTGCATAAGTAGTACATCTTCAAACTAATGGGTTGGTAGAGGCTACCAACAAAACTATTAAGAAGCTCTTGAAGAAAAAGCTCCAATAGAAGAAAGGATTATGGGTTAAAGAATTACCCAACGTGCTATGGGCATTTAGGACAACCAAGAGAACTGCAACAGGGGAGACCCCTTACTCATTGCTATTTGGAACTGAAGCAGTTTTACCCATTGAGCATAAACTTATATCTTTCCGGGTCCAAAATTACCAATCGGAAGATAATGAGGCTAAGTTGAGAGCCAATTTGGATCTACTCGAGGAGAAACAATGTAAGATCGCCGAAAAAGTAGTAGTGTACTAGAGTAAGATAGCCCGACACTTCAACAAGAGAGTAAGGATTCGTAATTTCAAAGAAGGAGACTTGGTCCTTAGGAAGGTAACCCAGAACACACGAAAAAGGTCCGACGGGGTACTAGCCCCTACCTGATTAAGGCGATACTCCGGGGTGGCGCCTCTAAGCTAGAAGACATGGAGGGAAACCTGGTAGATCACACATGGAATGCTGATCACCTTAGAAAGTTCTACCCTTAAAAATTCAATTTATATCGACTGGAATACATACCCCGATTTTATATTGTACTACTTGAGAAATTCAATAAAATCGGTTATCTCTCCTACATGATTCTCCAATGTTCACTTTGCGAGCTCCCCTACATGATTCTTCTATGACTCATCCTGCTGCCTTGATCAGGGTATACCCTCCTCCAAAAAGCCTGGTACTAAAGTGGCCTAAGTTGCCTACCAAGACAGATCATTTTCTCCATTACCGAATCGCCTCAAGACCAGGAAATAGCCTTTTGGCACTCTTGTTGCCTTGGTCGGGGTATACCCTCCTCCAAGAAGATTCTGGATTATCAGACTTAGGACCCAGACTCATGGCTTTAGTTGCCCACCGTATCCTCAAGACTAGAAAATAGCCTTACGGCGCTCCTGCTGCTTAGGTTGGGGTATACCTTCCTCCAAGAAGGATCTAATGCACAAGACTAAGGATCCGGACTCACGGCCTTAATTGCCCACCGCATCCTCAAAACTAGGAAATAGCCTTAGGGCGCTCCTCTTGCCTTAGCCGGGGTATACCCTCCACTAGGAAGCCTGGTGCTAAAGTGGCCTAAGTTGCCTACTAGGATAGACCATCAGAAGAAACTTGATACCTCATCGAGATACCATGTGCCTAACTTCTTCATCTCTCCAAGAAGAAATGACCTTAGGGTAGAGGTGGCCATGGTTTCGGTTAAACCGACGGTTTTGCCCGCGGTTTAACCGAAACCGTACTTCCAAAAACCGCCCCAAAACCGAAACCGAAACCGGCGGTTTCAAAACCGGTCGGAAACCGGTTGAACCGGTTACGGTTTCGGTTTGGGTACTTCCAAAAACCGCCAAAAACCGGCGGTTAAACCGGCGGTTTTAACCGTGGTTAAACCGCCGGTTTTTTTATAAAAAAAAAAAAATTAAAAAAACTCGACTAATCAGAAGCTGACACGTGGCATTTTTTTTGAATTTTTTTTTGAAAAACCGAAACCGAACCGAAACCGAACCCAAAACCGTCAGTTTTTAAACCGAAACCGAAACCGAAACCGTAAAACCGCCGGTTAGAAACCGTGTACCAAACCGGTTTTCCGGTTACGGTTTCGGTTTTGGGTGGCCACGGAACCGAAACCGCCGGTTTCAAACCGAAACCGAACCGAAACCGAACCGTGGCCACCACTACCTTAGGGCACTCCAGCTACCTTGGTCGAGGTATACCCACCTCCGAGAAGCCTGATGCTAAAGCAATCTAAACTACCTATCAGAACAGAATATCATAAGAAACAGGATACCTTACCAAGGTACCTAATGTCTTGCTTTTTCCAAGAACACTTATAGCTAAAGCAGGCTTAATTATCAATCAGGGTATCTAGAACCTCAAACTACTACATGCCTATTAAAGCAGATTAAAGAGAGAGACGTGCTCACTTGCTAGATCTCGCTGGTGTTTACAATGACAAGGTACAAGATTGTTATATGGCTATCAAGTATCCCAATCAAGGAACATGTTTCCAAATTTAGTTTCATTCGTTCCCAAGTGTGCAAGCTGCAAGATTTCCCCTAAGTCAAGATTTTTTCTAAGTTAATTTCTTTCCAAATCAGAAGAGCAAGCAAAATACTATTTTTGTCAACAAATGAAGAATTTTCATTGAACTTGCGGGTGCCTAACTCCCCTTTTTTAGGCTACAAAAAAAGAAAGAAAAGAGAATACATGAGTGCCAAGTTAAGTATTCTCTTCCTCCTCTAGGTTTACTCTTGACGGTCTTTTTCTGCCATTGTCACACCAACTGCAGTACTAATCTAGGTCTCCTCGACTGCTGGTGTTAGGATTATGCTCAATAGCAAGAGTGTAATGTTGTAATTAACAATCTTTTTCATATTAATAAAGAGATTTCTGGTTTAACAAATCGTATAGCATTTATAGTTTATATTATAATTGTCAAAGTAAATAATCATAAGGTCTAAAGACTATGGGAAAAGAAGAATTGTTCGTACATCTGGATATGTATGTGGTAGACACAATTCTTTAGTTAGTCTTGAATAATGTTCACAACTTAAGTTAAAGGTTGGGCACCTTTATCTTGTTAATGTTGTAGAATTCTTTTGCTAGCATTTGAGTGGGATCAAATGAGATTTGATGAGTCTAAAATCATCGGAGTGTCTTCGAGCAAAAGGATCTAGTGCACTGGGTGCATTGAACTGGATCACAATGAAAACCTTTATCTAGAACCATCAATAGATAATAGTCTTTTCATTATCAGGACAATCGGAGGGTCTATCTTAATCCTGAGATAAATGATGGACTTATGGTTGCAAGTGATATCATTTGAGTTATCAATGAGTACGATTATATCGCATAGTCTATCCTCGATAGTTTGGTGATATTCATTTGTTAATCGATAGAGGACTTCATTTATAGATATAGACATCGTGGCTCCATTTAATTAAATGTGAGTATAATATCATCATATGGATGTTTTGAGGTAATTGGATATTAAATCTCAACGTTGAGTTTTCAATAGTGTCTATTGAAAACATGGCTTCTGGACAAGTCAAAATATCCAAGTTCAAAACGTGGTCATATGAGTAAATATGGTAACTTGGAGAGTTATAGGCGGTCTATGAACTCTTGGCGATTACTGATATTAATCACGAGGATACACTATCTCCAATATGATTGTCTAGGGTATGAATGAGGAGCATCTTCCTTTTCTATCTTTATTTAAGAGTTCAGTTTTAGCTCTTTAGTGGAATGAGTTAAAATTAATGGATCGGACCTAAGTGAATCATTTGTTGATTGTGATTAGGTTATGTCTATTGAAGCTTAAATTTAGATGGCCCTCCAAGATCCCCAATCCACACGGACTTGCATGGATCACTTGATATATTCTACCGGACCAATTTAAGGGTCCATCTAGAATTGCATTTAATATATTAAGAATATAATTTGCACATTATTTAAGTAATGGGCTGCTCAATTATATCAATATATTAATGAAAGACATGTGGGCTTGTTTCTTTTAGTAAGAATGGGTCTGGTTCACATGTGGGCTTTTTATTTAAAGTCCAATGGATTAAATGAAATAAGAAAATAATGTTAGGCCCAATCTTAATCAAGTGGGGCGGCAAGGTTAAAATTTTAACCTAATATATTATTTTGTTTCATTTGTTTTAATTAAATAAGAATTAATTAATTTATTGATTAATTGTTTAATTAAAGAAACAAATCTTTCCTAAAAGTAAAAGACTTGTTTGACAAGGAAATAAATAAATTAGTTTTATTTATCTAATCAAATAAGGAGTCTTTTTATTTAGTCAAAAATAAAATAATAAAAATCAAGGAGTTCGATTAGGGTTTGAAGTCTATTAAGTTGAAAAGAATTAGGGTTGAATTTAAGTCACCCTATATAAGTGACATTATAGAATTCGGCCAACCCTAATCTTAGACTACATAGAATTCGGCAACCCTAAAGGAAAAAGAAGAAAAAATTCGGCCAACCTATATATGTGTTCTTATAGGGTTCGGCCACCACAATCTATGGTGCTTGAGTTTTTTATTTCTTTCTTCTTCTTCTTAATTCCAAGAGAGAGTTTTTATTCTAAAAAGACAAAAGAGAGTGTGAAATTATTCTTTGATAGTATACTATTGCTTAATCATCAATAAGCTTGTGTATACGATATCGATCTAGGTTCATGCGAGTTTCGATCATTAGATTGAGAACTCAAAAGTGACCGGAATAATTTTTGACATTCTTTTGATTGTTTTTGTGACTAACAAAGAAAAGAAAGTTTTTTTGTTTGGTCCATTCACAGTTTTGCAATTCAAAGAAAAGGGAGACCACGCTCCTAGGTGATCCACGTTCGTGCTCGGATTGAAGGTCTTGCGGATTACCATCGACGTAAGTCAATCGAATCACGCGACAAAAGGTAATTTACTTTTGTTAACATATATGCATGTTTATTGATTAAAAGGGTTTAAGGTTCATAAAGGAAAAATTTTAAAAGTCACTAAATCGTTTTTAGTATCTCTTCCGCTGCGTTTACCACTTTTATTTATTATTTTTCCCTACAGCTGGAACCTTGGATCCAGCTAGAGCATCATCCTCTTCCTCTTCCATAGCTGCCGTACCCTCCTAGGTTGCCTTAACTTTTAAAACCGTGGTTCTAGTTGGATCATCCTCTTCCTCCTCCATTAGAATAACCTCTGAAGAAGGCACGAGGTCCTGTGCTTGTTTTTTGTTAATGGAAAATTATCACGGGGGTGGATCTCTAAATAACAACTTTAAGGACCAAGATCGAGGCTGATCCCGATCGAAGGGGTGTCATATAGTTCGATACCAATAAGATTCCTGTTGAACAAAGGCAATATGTGACGGTATTCAAGGTACTAATGGATAATGGAGATGGCGTGCTCGTGCCTATCGATAAGTAGGACTGAATGTGAGTGTAGTGTTTGAGGAGACGAATTTTCAATCCCCTTTCTAATGAATGTAATGTTGTATATATAGGTCTCGTTGCTTGACATACACTCCTATAATTTCGGTTTATGGTTTTGGCCATCACAGTACTTTCTTTCCTTTTAGGAGACAACCTTGTAGGAGCTTTAATTATCTGAATCAGTGATTCCTTTTGGAGAGGATTCTGATACAAGTGGACTCCTTATTCAAATGGAATTCTTAAGAGGCGGGAAGGAGTCTACCTTTTTTATCGGGAGATAAACGACCGCGTTTCATCCCCCAAGCTTTGGAATTTCAAGACTTGTCCGCCTAGACATACGTATTTCAGATTATGTTAATGTTTCTTATGGTTAACTGGCGAGAGGATCCCTGGAGGTATTCGGGTTCATCTGGGTTCTCGTGTACCTTGCCTCTTTCTAGTTTGATGCTTTCTTAGTTAGGTGCTTGATGGACTGGGTATCCTGATATCGGTTGTTCTTATAGTGGGGGTACCCGGTTGGATATAGAAGCAGAGTACTTTGCTGGATGTGGAAGTGGGATATTTCAGCTGAAGTTCCATCTGGATGTCCATCTGATGAGGTAGCGGGGTACCCTACTAAAATAGTAGTGGGGTATTCTGTCGATCTAGTAACGGGATACCTATCTGGCATAATAGTGGGGTACCCCATTGAGCTTCGTGATAGGATTCTGAGTAGAACTCCACGTTGGAACATTTTAGGGGTTATCGGGATTGATGAGCTTTGTTGGGGTTACTCCGAAGGAGGAGGTAGGTATCCATATTTGATCCAGTATTCTTCTTTCTAGGAGTACCTAGATGTTATCTCGGCCTACGTTTCTTCCTTGTATCCAGGTGGAAAATTCTTTCTTTAGTCCTTTGCCAATTTTGGTGGTTAACAGAAGCCCCCCTTGACTTGAACACCGCTGTCTTATCGGGGTTAGAGTCAGGATTCCATTTTTGCTTGAAGGATTTTCTACCTTGTCTGTCAGCTATCTATTTAGGTATCATAGTCGGGAAGCAAATCCCTCATAGATACGTTGGTAATCATTTTGTTTTAGCCACCTGTCAGATGGTGATAGGCTTACGGATTTCAAAAATGAGCCGTTTGGCGCGATTAATGCAAAACCGCTGTTGGCACGTCTTCCAAGCATGTTACCGGTCATCCACTCCCAATCAATTCCAGTTTTCTAGCATGTTATCGATTACGAACTCCTCATCAATTTCGGTTTCCTTGTGCATAACTGGTTATGAACTCCTCATCAATTCTGGTTTCCTTATGTGTAACCGACTGTCTCTGTCTATAAGTAACCTAGAAGTCCAGCTATCCTTCCTCATTACTTTTAAAATTCAAAAGCAGAAGAAACCCTAGCATTTTTCTTTCTTTCCTTTTCTTACCAGAAATCTTTCACGCTTTCTTTTTCTTTCTTCAATGGCATCTCCTTCAAAACTTCCAGCTCCTTCCCCAAGTCTTTATTCCATTTCCTCTGAACTTTGTCCCTGTTTGCCCCCTCACCCGATAGTCTCGATGATCTTCTTGAGAGGGGATCAGATGCGGGTTCTCTGATACTGAGGGGAAAAAAGAGAGGTCGAAGCGAAGTGGATGATTCTGGTGATGAACAAACGCCGTTACGCCATCGTTCTACAAGGAACCCAAGAATCGAGTCGGGTTTCCACAATAGGTCATAGGACCCGGTCCAACTCACCGACGAAGAAGATACTAAGATCGTTGGTGAGGTAGAGGAGGCTAGTGATGAACCAATCGTTACCTTGATCGGGGTGCATACCGGCTCTTTCACTTCTTTTCATGATAGGCATATCATTCCCAATTCTGTGTGTACGGTGGAAACCCTAGATAAGCTACGGGAGGAGTATCAGATATCGGATGACATCGATCTCTCCCCTCCTCATCGGGGATATGGTGTCTACACCCCACTGAGAGATGTCCTTCTCATCCACAAAGCAGCTTTTGAATGCGGAGTCATGCTCCCTCTCCATCCGACACTTAGTCGGGCTTTGATCTCCCTAGAATTGGCACCTCTCCAGATCTCACCAGGTTTTTGGAAACATCTGATGGGCTTCTTAGTACTCTGGAAGGAGCAATGTGCAAGAGACAACATAGACAGGGAGCCGGGCTTGGATGAGCTACATTATTTATTCCAGACAGCGAACTTAGTACCACGGGGTCAGTGTTATTTGAGAGCCTCCAACGAGATGAAGTTCATCGTTCCTGGTGCGAATGTGAAATATGCTCCACCATGGAAGGAAGAATGGTTCGTTGTCAAGGGAGAATGGGGGAATACAGCCTATATTAGGGGAGTTGAGCACCTCGTCCCAACCCAATTCACAACCAAAGACAAATGGGCGAAGGGGGTACTTTCTCCAGAATCCCAGGATATTCTGGGAAAGATTTTAAAGAGGGGGTACATTAATGTGCAATATCCTACTCTGGATCCCTTTGAAGAGCCCGACTAGAGAAGTCTTTAGGGATCCCCTACACGCTTCCAGTATACAAACTTCATCAGTCTTTTTTATTTGTGCATGCACGTTTTATAATCTCCCTTCCTTACTAAGTTATCTTCTTTTTAACAGTCTCTGCTACCCCGCTGGTGACCGGTTCTCCTACTTCATCTGGGACATAGACAAGAGGTGTGGATTTTCCTTCCTCTACTTCTCCTGTTCCATCTCTTCCTTTTCTCCCTTCAATACTACCCAGGTTACAACTAATCAGCGTGATGCGATCCTTATTCCTCCTTCTACTTTCGCTAAACCTCCAGCCAAGGTCCCTTCACCTCTTTTTGCTTCTGCGGGATTGCTTGTTAGGACTCCTGCTTGTCCATCTACTATGTAGGGAAAAATAAACAAATAAAAGTGTTACACGCAGCGGAAACGATACTAAAGACGATTTAGTGACTTTTAAAATTTTTCCTTTATGAACCTTAAACCCTTTTAATCAATAAACATGCATATATATCAACAAAAGTAAATTACCTCTTGTCGCGTGATCCGATTGACTTACGTCGATGGTAATCCGCAAGACCTTCAATCCGAGCACGAACGTAGATCACCTAGGAGCGTGGTCTCCCTTTTCTTTGAATTGCAAACCCTATAAGAACATATATATAGGTTGGCCGAATTTTTCTTCTTTTTCCTTTAGGGTTGCCGAATTCTATGTAGTATCTAATTAGGGTTGGCCGAATTTCATCATGTCACTTATATAGGGTGACTAAAATTCAACCCTAATTCTTTTTAACTTTATAGACTTCAAATCCTAATCCAACTCTTTTATTTTTATTCTTTTATTTGACTAAAAAAAGACTCCTTATTTGATTAAATAAATAATACTAATTTATTTATTTACTTATCAAACAAGTCTTTTACTTTTAGGAAAGATTTGTTTCTTTAATTAAACAATTAATCAATAAATCAATTAATTCTTATTTAATTAAAACAAATGAAACAAAATAATATTTTTAGGTCAAAACTTTAACCTAGCCGGCCCATCGCCCCACTTATATATAAGATGGGCCTAATATTATTTTCCTATTTCTTTTAATCCATTGGACTTTAAATAAAAAAGTCCACATGTGAACCAGACCCATTCTTACTAAAAGAAACAAGCCCACATGTCTTTCATTAATATATTAATATAATTGAGCAGCCCATTACTTAAATAATGTGCAAATTATATTCTTAATATATTAAATGCAATTCTAGATGGACCCTTAAATTGGTCCCGGTAGAATATATCAAGTGATCCATGCAAGTCCGTGTGGATTGGGGATCTTGGCGGGCCATCTAAATTTAAGCTTCAATAGACATAACCTAATCACAATCAACAAATGATTCACTTAGGTCCGATCCATTAATTTTAACTCATTCCACTAAAGAGCTAAAACTGAACTCTTAAATAAAGATAGAAAAGGAAGATGCTCCTCATTCATACTTTAGACAATCATATTGGAGATAGTGTATCCTCGTGATTAATATCAGTAATCGCCAAGAGTTCATAGACCGCCTATAACTCTCCAAGTTACCATATTTACTCATATGACTACGTTTTGAACTTGGATATTTTGACTTGTCCAGAAGCCATGTTTTCAATAGACACTATCGAAAACTCAACGTTGAGATTTAATATCCAATTACCTCAAAACATCCATATGATGATATTATACTCTCATTTAATTAAATGGAGCCACGATGTCCATATCTATAAATGAAGTCCTCTATCGATTAACAAATGAATATCACCAAACTATCGAGGATAGACTATGCGATATAATCGTACTCATTGATAACTCAAATGATATCATTTGCAACCTTAAGTCCATCATTTATCTCAGGATTAAGATAGACTCTCCGATTGTCCTGATAATGAAAAGACTATTATCTATTGACGGTTCTAGATAAAGCTTTTCATTGTGATCCAGTTCAATGCACCCAGTGCACTAGATCCTTTTGCTCGAAGACACTCCGATGATTTTAGACTCATCATATCTCATTTGATCCCACTCAAATGCTAGCAAAAGAATTCTACAACTTTAACAAGATAAAGGTGCCCAACCTTTAACTTAAGTTGTGAACAATATTCAAGACTAACTAAAGAATTGTGTCTACCACATACATATCCAGATGTACGAACAATTCTTCTTTTCCCATAGTCTTTAGACCTTATGATTATTTACTTTGACAATTATAATACAAACTATAAATGCTATACGATTTGTTAAACCAGAAATCACTTTATTAATATGAAAAAGATTGTTAATTACAACATTACACTCTTGCTATTGAGCATAATCCTAACATACTAGTAACCCAGGATGCCAATCAATAAGGTCAATGCTAGCTCGAGTTGCCAAAGCCTAGGGCTCTTCAGAACAATCCTAAAAAAAGACCAGAAAGGTTGCTGCTCCTTCTGCTGTAGGCACTTCTCCTAGTCCTCCTCCAGCAGTATTACCTTTTAAGGAGAAGCCTGGAATTACAGAGAAGAAAGCTGCTCCTGTTTCTTATCCCGCCACTGATGTTTCTTTGGGATTGGGGTCAAGAGATGCTTACCACGATGAGGTGGTATCCTAATTCCCTGGAGGGAGCTTAATGACCATGGCAAAGCTTCCTATAGAAATTTTGGCGGCCAAAAGAGCTTCTGTATTGGCTGAGGTAGCATTCTACTTTTCCTCTTGTTATTCTCCTCTCTTTTCTATAGGTACTGACTCTTCTTCTTCTTGTAGGGTTTTAAATTTGCTTTGGCCATGGAGAAACAACTGCTGACTCTAAAGGAAGCCTACATAGGGCTTTAGGCCAAGCAGGAGCTGGCTCAAGCCTAGCAGAGCATGGCCCCTCTGCTCCAGACTGCTAAAGCATCTGAAGATAGTAGGCAGGCTGCCATGGTGGAGGTCCAGCGTTGCCTATGCTGTCTGGATACTGAGACAGTCCGGTCTCTATGTCGGCGTGAGGAGAGGGAATGCCTGAAGATTGAGAAAAGGCTATTATAGGATGAAAACTGTCTTTTAAGAGAGACAGTGCAGAACTTAGAGGCCTAGGAAGGTCTTTCCTTTGGAGATGGGTATTTCATTGCCTGTTATGAGGTGGCCACGGCTTTGCCTCCTCCATTTGATCTTCAGGTGGCCTTGAATTAGGACCGAGAACAAATCACAGTAAAGGCTGCCCAGCTTACGGGTGAGGATCAGGCTTAGGAAGATTCTCCACATGACGATGCCCATCTAGGTCGGAGGTCTAGCCTCCCTCTTGGCACTCAGACTAACCCTCCCTCTACTCAGGAAGGACAAACATAGGACCCCGTGCCTTCTTTAGAAGTTATTCTAGTGGAGGAGGAAGAAAAAGATGCAACTAGAACCGGGGTTCCAGAAGTTAAGGCAGGCAAGAGTGGTTTAGCAACCGGGGGGAGAGGAAAATGCTTCAGCTGGATCTATGGTTCCAGTCATCGAGGAGACCTAGCCTGATACTGCAGTTGAGGTGATTAGAGAAGAAGCAGCCAGTCAGGGAAAAAACTTGGAGGAGGATGAGAACGTCTGACTTGTCTTTCATGTATATTTTTTTTTATAGCCTTAAAAAAGGAGTTAGGCACCCCGTCAGTCCAATAAAAGATTTTTATTTGTTGAAACAAATTATATCTTGCTTGCTCTTTTGATTTAGAAAGAAGTTGACTTAGAAAAATATGTACTCAGGAAAAATCTTGACTTAGGAGAGATCCTGACTTAAGGGAAATCCTTCAGCTTTTGTACTTCTAAACGAATGGAACTAAATTTGGAGACCTGCTCCTTGATCGGGATACTTGATAGCCATAAAACAATCTTGTAACTTGTCGTTGTAAACACCAACGGGATCTAGCAGGTGGACACATCACTTTCTTTGGTTGGTTTTTAATGATTATGTAGCAGTTTGAGGTTCTAGATATCCCGATTGATAATCAAGCATGCTTCAGCTATAAGTGTCTTCAGAAGAAGCAAGTCATCAGGTACCTCGGCAAGGTATCCTGATTCTGTCTTAATAGGCAATTTAGATTGCTTTAGCAAAAGGCTTCTCGGAGGTGGGTATACCTTGACCAAGGTAGCTTGAATGCCATAATGTCATTTCTTCTTTGAGAGATGGAGAAGTAAGGAACCGGGTATCCCGAAAAAGTGTCTCGATCCTTCTGATGGTCTGTCCTGGTAGGCAACTTAGGCCACTTTAGCATCAGGCTTCCTTGTGGAGGGTATACCCCGGCCAAGGCAGCAGGAGCGCCTTAAGGCTATTTCCTTGTCTTTAGGATGTAACGGGCAACTAAGGCCGCGAGTCTGAATCCTTAGTTTGGTGTATCAGATCCTTCTTGGAGGAGGGTATACCCAGACCAAGGCAACAGGAGAGCCCTAAGGCTATTTCCTAGTCTTGAGGATACACTGGGCAACTAAGGCCACGAGTTTGAGTCCTTAGTTTGATAATCCAGAATCTTTTTTGAGGAGGGTATACCCTGACCAAGGCCGTAGGAGCGCCATAAGGCTATTTCCTGTTCTTGAGGCCATTTAGTAATGGTGAAAATTATCTGTCCAGATAGGCAACTTAGGCCACTTTAGCACCAGGCTTTTTGGAGGAGGGTATACCCCGACTAAGGTAGCAGTATTAGTTATAGAAGAATCATGAAGGACTGATTTTATTAAAATTTTCAATTAGTACAATATAAAATTGGGGTGTTTATTCCAGCCGATGTAAATTGAATTTCTAAGGGTAGAATTTCCTAAAGTGATCAGCATTCCATGTGTGATCTACTGGGTATCCCTCCATGTCCTCCAGCTTGTAGGCACCACCTCAGAGCATTGCTTTAATCAGGTAGGGGCCTTCCCAGTTAGGAGCTAGGACCTCGTCGGACCTTTTTCGTATGTTCTGGGTTACATTCCTAAGAACCAAGTCTCCTTCTTTGAAATTACGGATCTTTACTCTCTTGTTGAAGTGTCGGGCTATCTTACTCTGGTATACTGCAACTCTTTCAGCGATCTTGCTTTGTTTCTCCTCGAGTAGGTCCAGATTGGCTCTTAACTTAGCCTTATTATCTTCTAGTTCATAGTTTTGAATCCAGAAAGATATAAACTTATGTTCGATGGCCAAGACTGCTTGAGTTCAAAATACCTATGAGTAAGGGGTTTCCCCTGTTGCAGTCCTCCTGGTTGTCTTGTACGCCCATAGCACATTGGGCAATTCTTCAACCCATAACCCCCTTTTCTGTTGGAGCTTTTTCTTTAGGAGCTTCTTTATTGTCTTATTGGTAGCTTCTACCAACCCATTAATTTGAGGGTGTACCACTGATGCAAATCGGAGATCAATGTTTTGATCTTCGTAGAATTATCTGAAGTTGGCGTTATCAAATTGCTTTCCCAGATAAGTTATGATAGCCATCGGGGTACAGAAGCGGCAAACAATATTCTCTTTGACAAAACTGGTGGTCTTTTCTTCAGTTATCTTGACAAGTGCCTTAGCTTCCACCCATCGGGTGAAGTAGTCTATTGCTACCACTGCATGTTTGGCCTAGCCGGGTACAGTAGGAAGCGGGCCGATTAGATCTAGTCCCCAGATAGCAAAGAGGTAAGGTGTACTGATCGAGGAGAGCCTTTCCGGGGGGAGGTGATGGTGGTTTGTTATCTTCTGGCAAGCTTCGCATGATTGTGCGAACTGTTTTGCATCTTGATGTATAGTCGGCCAGAAGTAGCCCATTCTAAGTATCTGTTAGACTAGTGTCTCGTCTGCTGCGTGATTCCTATAGTCTCTTGAATGTACCTCGTTAAGTGCCCAGGTAGCATCATCTTGGTGAAGGCATCTAAGTAGGGGGAGGGATTTCCCTTTGCTGTAAAGGTATCCTCTACAAGGCAATATCGGGTAGCGATTCTCTTCAGTTTGCATGCTTGATCTGGATCTGCAGGTAGAGTGTCACTTTAGAGCTAGTCTGCTATAGGATCCATCCAACAAGGGAATCGGTTGACTGGAAGGATCTCCACCCCCTGGCTATGCTGGAACAGAGTATCAGTTGGAGGAGTAACCCCCTTGGTAAGGTATGTCCCTCACCTGCTGCGATCTTGGATAGAACATCTGCCCAGTGATTTTTCTCTCGAGGTATCTGTTCCATCCTCACGCCTTTGAATCCCGATATTGCTTCTCGGACTTTAGCCAGATATGCTACCATATTGCCACCTTTTGCCTGGTACAACCCTAACCCCTGGTTGACCACCAATTGGGAATCACTCTTGACTAGGAGGAAATTGGCCCTTGAGGCTTTTGCTACTCCTATTCCCGCTAGTAATGCTTCATATTCTCCTTCGTTAATAGTAGCCCTAAACTCGAACCTGAAGCAGTGACTGCATTCGACCCCTTTTGGGTCTATCACAACTGTTCCTGCTCCGCATCCTGATTGACTTGATGCCCTATCTGTGTATAGAATCCAAGTCTTGTTACCTTCAGGCCAGTTCAGATCGGTCTGATTTGGATTGAGGTCGGGCTTGGTAATTGGGTCCGGATTTACGCTGAACTCTATTACGAAGTCGGCTAAGGCTTGGGCTTTGATCGTGGACCTTGGCTTGTATTTGATGTCAAATTGGGTGAGCTCTAGCGCCCATAGAACTAACCTGCCTGACACATCCGGCCTCTCGAGGAATTGTGTAGGGGCTGATTGGTGACTACCACGAGATTGTGTGCCTGAAAATAGGACCGGAGTTTTTTGGCTGTAGTTACCAAGGCATAGGCGAGCTTTTCCAAGAGGGTATAATTTTTTTCGGACTTGGTGAAAGCACGGCTCACATAGTACACAGGTCTCTGTATTCCGTCACTGCATTCCTTCACTAGGGCCCCAATAGTGGCAGCTTCTAAGACGGCTAGGTAAAGTTGGAGCTCCTCTCGCATGAGGGGCTTGACCAGTAGAGAGGGACTTGCCAAGTATTCTTTCAAGGCTTGGAAAGCCAACTCGCTTTGTTCATCCCACTTTAGCTTCTTTCCTTGCTTGATAATCTTGAAGAACGAGAGTAAATTGTCGGTGGAGCGGGATATGAATCGGTTCAATGCTGCTATTCGGCCTATCAATCCCTGTGCCTACTTCAGTGTTGTGGGAGACTTGAGGTCTATAATGGCCTTGATCTTCTCAGGATTGGCCTTGATTCCTTTTTCATGTACCATGAACCCCAGGAATTTTCCTGCCACTACCTTGAAAGCACACTTTGCGGGGTTCAATCTCAACTAGTTCTTCCTAATTACCTGGAAAGTTTGGCATAAATCTTTTAGGTGTTGCTCGGCCTCCAAAGATTTTGTAATCATGTTATCTATGTACACCTCCATGGATCTTCCTATCTACTGCTTGAACAATTTGTTCACCATTCGCTGGTATGTAGCACCTGCATTTTAAAATCCGAATGGCATTACCTTGTAGCAGTAAAGGCCTTGCCTATTGATGAAGCTGGTCTTGTCTTGATCTGAGGGATGCATCATGATTTGATTGTATCCCGAGAAGGCATCCATGAAGCTTAGAAGCTTGTTTCCCATGGTAGATTCGATGAGTTGGTCGATCTTAGACAACGGGAAGCTATCTTTGGGGCAAGCCCGATTGAGATCGGTGTAATCCATACACATTCGCCATTTTCCATTAGATTTGGTTACCATGACCACATTGACCATCCATTTGGGATATCGGGATTCCCTGATAAACCTGGCCTTTAAGAGTTTGTCTACTTCTTCCTAGATTGCGGCGTTCCGTTCGGCGTTGAAGTGTCTTCGTTTCTGTTTCACTGGTTTGACGGTTGCGTCTATTGCCAACCTATGATTGGCCAAACTAAGAGGAATGCCGGGCATTTCCTCATGGGTCCAAGCGAAAATATCGTTGTATTCTCTGAGGAGCTCTATCAAGTCTTCCCTGACTTCGGGATCCAATCCCCCCTAACCTTCACCACCTTATTGAGATCTTCTCCCCCGATGGGTATTTCTTCTAATTGATCCATAGGACGACCATTGGTCCAACACCGCTCTTCATCATCCTGCTCTTCTATGACTATGTATGGTACCTCTCTTTCTTCCATGTCATAATGACATTGTTCCGGCGTATCCCGGTTTACTTCACTGGCCAAGTGTGCTCACTGTATGGCAAGCGCGGTAGGATTGGTGGATAACGCATAGCAATTACGCGCTGCCTATTGGTCCCCTCCTACTTCTCCCACTTCTGTTCCCACTGGAAACTTTAGGACGTTGTGATAAACGAATAATACCCCCCTAATCCCTGAGTGGAAGGGCCTACCTAGAATGGCATTGTAGGCAAACGGGTTATCCACCACAATGAACTCTGTTATCACGTTCTGCTGAAGTGGAGCTTCTTCGACTATCACCGGCAGGATTTTGGATCCCATGGGCATTAAAGAGTCCCCTGTGAAACCATACAAAAGCAAGGTGCAACTGTTGTAGCAGGAATTCTTCAAGTTAAGTTGCTTATGAGCTCCCTTAAATAGGATGTCGACGCTGCTTCCTGTATCCATAAAGACACAGTGAACTCGGCAGTTAGCAATTTGTACCAAGATTACCATGGGATCTTCATGTGGTTGGACTGTAAAGTAGACATCTTCCTCTGTAAAGACAATCTTGGTAGAGCGGGATGGATCTCGGGACCTACTACTGATCGTGAATATCTCATGACCTGCGTTGGGTCTGGGAATCTTTCTTGGGTGGTTCTTCCTAGAATTGTTGGAAGTTCTAGCCAAGGTAGGGCCTCCGCTAATGGTATGAATCACTTGGATCTACTGTATCAGATCCTTCTCCCCATCCCTCTTTCTATCTGCCGCCTCCTATATCCCGCTTTGTACCCGTTGCCCCTCTTTGATGCTATCCCATACCAGTTGTAGAAATTCTGTCAATAGGCCTCCCCTTACCAATCCTTCGATTTAATTGCAGAAGCTGTAGCATTCTGAGGTGTTGTGTCTGGCATCTTCATAGAAATCGCAATACATGTACTAGTTCCTCCTATCAGCTAGGACTTTCATGGGACCCGGCTTTCTAAGTAGGCCTTTGTCCCGGATGGCGAGGTAGATGGTTTCCCTTGAAGCGTTGAAGGGGTGTAATGATTATATACATCTTCCTCCATTGATACCCGGGCAACTTCTTTCAGAGGGGCCACCCTGGGAGGCGATCTCCTGAGAGAGGATCTTTTAGTCGGGTACCTTTCCTGGTACGAAGGAATAGGAGGCGGCCTGTAGGTTGACCTGTTTAGGGGCTGATTTTGGAATCTCTTGACGGGTACAGGCTTTGGAGCCTCTGTCTTAGGACGCGGGGCCAGTCGGGCTTTATTATGTTCCATCTTGATCCGAAGTTGCTATTCTATGTCTACCTATATTCTAAAGCTCGATTGTAGGCTTCTTGGTAAGTTTCTAATGGATGCTTAGCAAAGGAGCGGAATAGTCTACCCGCCCGCAAGTTATTCAAAAATTGGCCAAGGTTTTTTTTTTCGTCGAAAACTCCCATCCGGATCACTTCCTTAAGGAATTTCTCCACATAAGACCTCAATGTTTCACCCTGCTCCTAGATCACATATTGAAGCAAGATAAGGTCCTTGGGACGAGGATTGATTCCCTAAAATTGTGCACAGAGAGCTGTGATGAGTTTAGAAAATGAATAAACACTATCTGGTGGCAATTTCCTGAACCACGTTTTGGCATAGTCAGTCAAGGTCGAGGGGAACATCCTACACATGGCTGACCGTGTTGCATTCTAAACTTCCATCTGGTGGACAAAGCTTTCTAGGTGACTGATTGGATCCTTTGTTCCGGAATACTTTTCGGAGGGCATCCTGAATTTAGAGGGGAGCTCTGCCTCCCTAATTCTTTTGGAGAATGGTGCATTCATCTCACCTAGGGGGTTCTTCCGGATTCCTTGGTGCTTTCCCTTCTTTAATTCCTCCAACTCCTTAGCCATTTTGGCTATCTGATCTTCTAGGCGCAGGGATTTAACATTTTTGGATCATGCCACCAAGCCTTCTTCATCCTAGGTTTCTGAATCAATAACCACTTCCTTCCGCTTGACTTTCTGGTGCCTATTTCTAAGGCTTTTTCGGGATTTGGCGCTTCCTTCTGAGTCTGGCTGTGGATCTTTCTTCTCTCCAGTTTGTCTTGCTGGGGATTGGATTCTCCTTGACAGGATCTAAATTACGGATTTTACAAATCCAGGTCTGAGATTAGCCTAGCGGACCAGGGTTTGTGGCGATAGTCCTAGCCGGTCAAATACAGGTACCCGGATACTTGGGCCGATGTCTCCTGCGATCCCGGCTGCTTCAAAGGGGATTCTTTGAGCTATCTTTGTAAGTCGGATAGCTTCTACATAGGCAGCAACTTGTTGCTCTAGAATATCCCGATTGATCTCCTGCCCAATCGGATCTGAGGCAAAGGGCCTGCGACTGTGACTAGAAGAGGTATTATTGCCGAATTGTCAATCCTGGAACCTTTACCCCGTCTTTGAGCTATTTTAGTGGAGGTGAGTGAAAAGGGTCCCGATGGAGCCTGATTGGCCCGAAAGGATCATAGTCTCATCTTTCTGTTTCGCCGGGTAGAACTAAGATAGCTTTCCTGTAAATGTTGAAAAGGTATTTGCCACAGACGGTGCCAAAAGTGTTAATGGAAAATTATCACGGGGGTGGATCTCCAAATAACAACTTTAAGGATAATAGTCGAGGTTGATCCCGGTCGGAGAGGTATCATGTAGTTCGATACCAATAAGATTCCTGTTGAACAAAGGCGATATGTGACGGTATTCAAGGTATTGATGGATAATGGAGATGGCGTGCTTGTGCCTGTCGATAAGTAGGACTGAATGTGAGTGTAGTGTTTGAGGAAGTGAATTTTCAATCCCTTTTCTGATGAATGTAATGTTGTATATATAGGTTCTATTGTTGCCATGCACTCCTATAATTTTGGTTTAGGGTTTTGGCGATCACAGAACTTTCTTTCCTTCTAGGAGACAACCTCATAGGATCTTTAATTATTCGAATCAAGTGATTCCTTTTGGAGAGGATTCTGATACAAGTGGACTTCTTATTCGAATGGAATTCTTAAGAGGCGGGAAGGAGTCTACCTTTTTTATCGGGAGATGAATGACCCTGTTTCATCCCCCCAGCTTTGGAGTTTCAAGATTTGTCCGCCTAGACATACGTATTTCAGATTTTGTTAATGTTTCTTATGGTTAACTAGTGAGAGGATCTCTGGAGGTATTTGGGTTCATCTGGGTTCTTGTGTACCCTGCATCTTTCTAGTTTGATGCTTTCTTGGTTTGGTGCTTGGTCAGCTGGGTATCCTAATATCGGTTGTTCTTATAGTGGGATACCTGGTTGGATATAGAAGCATGGTACTTAGTTGGATATGGAAGTGGGATATTTCAGCTGAAGTTGCAACTAGATGTCCGTCTAATGAGGCAGCGAGGTACCCTGCTGAAATAGTAGCGGGGCATCCTGTCGATCTAGTAACGGGATACCTGTCTAGCACAGTAGAGAGGTACCTCATTGAGCTCTGTGATAGGATTCTGATTAGAACTCCACGTTGGAACATTTTAGGGGTTATCGGGATTGTTGGGCTTTGTTGGGGTTACTCCGAGGGAGGAGGTAGGTATCGAGTTTTGATCCAGTATTTTTCTTTCTAGGAGTACCTAGATGGTATTTTGGCCTGCTTTTCTTCCTTGTATCCGGGTGGAAAATTCTTCTTTGGTCCTTTGCCAATTTTGGTGGTTAACATTTTTCTTGAGTAGAAGGAGGGTCAATTTGAGCTCTAACAGGAAGGCTAGACCTCTGATATGAATATGCATCATCTTGTGAAGGATCCTTCTGAGCCTGATCCTCACTTGCAAGCTAGGCAGCCTTCACCATAATTTGTTTTCGATCCCAGTTTAAGGCCGCCTGAAGATAGAATGGAAGAGGCAGAGATGTGGCCACCTCGTACCAGGACGTGAAGTACCCATCCTCAAAGGAAGGACCCTCCCGGGCCTCTAAATTCTACACCGTCTCCTTTAAAAGATGGTTCTCATCTTGCAACAGCTTCTTCTCCTTCTTCAAGCATTCCCTCTCCTCCCGCCGATGTAGTGACCGGATTGTCTCAGTGTCTAGGCAGCATAGATAGCGCTGGGCCTCCACCATGGCAGCCTGCCTACCCTTTTCAGATGCTACAGCAGCCTGGACCAAAGGGGCCACACTCTGCTAGACTTATGCCAGCTCCTGCTGGGTATCCTTTAACCCAGCTTGAAGCCTTATGTAGGCTTCTTTCAGAGTTAGCAGCTGCTTCTCCAGGGCCAAGGCTAATTTAAAACCCTACAAGAAGGAGAAAAGTCAGCACCTGCAAAAAAGAGAGAAGAACAGCAAGAGGAAGAGTAGAAAGTTACCTCAGCCAAGGCAGAAGCCCCCGTGGCCGCCAAACTTTCAATAGGATGCTTTTCCATGCTCATTAAGCTTCCTCCGGGGTAGGATGCTATGAACCGGGATACCATCACGTCATGGGTAGCACCCCCTGACCCCGATCCCGATCCGGAAGGAATATCAACGGCGGGGTAAGAGACAGGAGCAGCTTCCTTCTCTGTAATTTTGGGCTTCTCCTTAGAAGGCATTACTGATGGAGAAGGAATAAGAGGAGTGCTCACAGGAGGAGGAGCAGCGACTTTTCTGGTCTTTCTTTGAGACTGTTTTGAAGAGCCCCGAGCTTTGGCTGCTCAAGCCAGCATTGCCTTTATTGATTGGCGTGCCGGGGTACGAGTAGAGGGACGAGTAGGAGTCCTGGCAAGCTATCCCGCAGAAGGAGGAGGAGGTGTAGGGATCTTGGCAGGAGACTTAGCCGGAACAGGAGGAGGGATTGGAACAAGATGAGGGATAGGGTCTGTGTCAGGTTGAGTAGACCCGGTTGTAACCTTGGCAGTGTTAGATGAAGAAGGAGAAGGATAAGGAACAGGGGAAATAGAAGAAAGCAAAGCCAAACCACCTGTCCTAGAGGAAGTGGGAGAACCAGTCACAAGAGAGGTAGCAGAGACTGTTGAGAGGAAGATAACATAGTAAGAAAAATGAGAGTAGGAGATGTGTATACATAAACAAGGAAAACAGATGAAGTTTTAATACCTGGTAGTGCGAAGGAGATCTTTAAGTACCTTTCTAGCCGGGCTCCTTCAAAGGGGTGCAGAAGAGGATACTGCATGTTGATGTACCCCCTCTTCATAATCCTTCCCAAGATATCCCAGGATTCTGGTGGGAGTACCTCCTTTGCCCACTTGTCTTTAGCTGTGAATTAGGTTAGGATGGAGTACTCAAATCCTCCAATGTAGGCCTTATTCCCCCATTCTCCATCAACGACGAGCCACTCTTCCTTCCAGGGTGTAGCATATTTCACATTCACACCAGGAACGACGAAATTCATTTCATTAGAAACCCTTAAATAGAACTGACCCCGAGGTACTAAGTTCGCTATCTGGAATAAGTGGCGGAGCTCATCGAAGCCCGGCTCCCTATCTATGCTGTCTTTCTCACACTGCTCCCTTTAGAGCACCAAGAAGCTTGTCAAATGCTTCTAGAAGCCCGGCAAGATCATGAGGGGTGCTAATTCTGGAGAGACCAAAGCCTGGTGTAGAGTAGGACGAAGGGAAGCTAGACTCCACATTCAAAAGCCGTTTTGGAGATGAGGAGGGTATCCGGCGGCAGTGTATAGACGTTATACCCCCAATGAAGAAGAGAGAGATTGATGTCATCAGGGATCCGGTACTCCTCCGGTAGCTTGGCTAGGGTTTCCACAGTGCACACCGAATCATGAACGATTCTGCCATCATGGAAAGATATGAAGGATTCGGTTTGGACCCCGTCTAGGGTAACCTCAAGCTCACCACTCCCCATATTGCCACCGACATTTGCAATACCCTCATCGTCAGCAATCAGGACTGAGTCCTCAGGTTTGTTATTAAAACCCGACCCGATTCGAGGATTTCTAGTAGAACGACGACGTTGGGTCCACGAGGTATCAGTATCCACGTCGCCACCATCTCGACCCCGTTTTTTCCCTTTCAACAACAAGGAATCCTCCTCCAAATCAGCCTTTTCCATGTTAAATAAGGCGTCAAGACTGTCGGAGGGTGTGGGAGAAGATGGAGTAAGGTGTAAGGAGGCGGGGTTAGGGAGAGTTATGTCAAGGGTTTGTTCTTCAATAGCAGGTGGAAGTTTTGAAGGAGATGCCATTGAAGAAGGAAGAAGAAAGCCTAAAAGATCACTGGTAAGAAGAGGAAAAAAAGAAAAGGCTATGGCTCTTTTATTTTTTCTGCTTTAGAATTTTTAAAGTGATAAAGAAAGAAAAAACCAGGAATTCCGGTTTATTTATGGACAGAGACATGAGGTTACACTCAAGGAAACCGGAATTGATGAGGAGTTGATGACCGGCAACGTGCTTGAAAGACATCCCAGTGGCGGTTTCGCATTAATCGTGCCAAAACCGCTCATTTTTGAAATTTGTAAGCCAATCACCATCTGATAGGTGGCTAATACAATGATTATCAGCGTATCTAGCAGGGATTTTCTTCCCTTCAGTGATACCCAACAAGACAATGAATAGGCAAACAGACGAGGTAGAAAATCCTTCAAGTTAAAGTGGAATCCTAACTCCAACCATGACAAGACATAGGTGTTTAAGTTAGAGGGACTTCTATTAACCGCCAAAATTGGAGAAGGACCAAAGAAGAATTTTCCACCTAGATACAAGGAAGAGACACATGCCAAGATACCATCTAGCTACTCCTAGAAAGAAGAGTGCTGGATCAAATCTGGATACCTACCTCTTCCCTCATATCAAGCAAGCAAGCCTAGCAATCCCGATAACCCCTAAGTATCCTGACGCGGAGTTCTACTCAAAATCCTGTCACAGAGCTCAGTGGGATACTACGCTACTACATCAGACAGGTATCCCGCTACTAGATCAATAGGGTACCCTGCTACTATATCAATCAGATACCCCGCTCCTACATCAGCAGGGCACCCCGTTGCCGTATCAGACAGGCATCCAGATACTACATCAACTAAGTACTCCGCTTCTACATCCAGCCAGGTACTCCGCTGCAAGAACAGTTGATATCAAAATACCCCGTCGACCAAACACCTAACTAGGAAAGCATAAAACCAGCAAGAGGCGGGGTACAAGAGAACCCAGATACCTCCTAGGATCCTCTTGCTAGATAACCATAAGAAACACTTACAGAATTTCAAATCATATATCCAGACAGACAAGTCTTGAAGCTCCAAAGCAAGGGGGTTGAACATAGTCGTTCAAGTCCCGATAAAAAGGTGGACTCCTCCATGCCACTTAAGAATTCCATTCGAATAAGGGGTCCACCTTTAATAGAATCCTCTCCAAAAGGAATCACTTGATTCGGATAATTAAATCTCCTACAAGATTGTCTCCTAGAAGGAAAGAAAGTCCTGTGGTAACCAAAACCCTAGACCAAAATTATAGGAGTGCATGGCAAGCAACGGGACCTATTTATACGATACTACATTCACCAGAAGGGAAAAAGGAAAAAACGACTCGCCTTCTAAAACCCTACACTTACGTTTGGTTCTACTTATGGACAGACACGAGCACACCATCTCTATCGCCTACCGAAACCCTAAATATCGCCATATATTACCATAGTTCTAAGTTCATTGATTATACACATGTTCTCGTTAATAAAATCATGCCTATTAGTCTTTTTTCCTGTGTAAGCTCTTGTTTGTTTTGATAAGAGCCTTGTTGGTATCGAACTACGTGATACCCCTCCGACCAGTATCTATCTCGATCTTGGTCCTTGAAGTTGTTATTTGGAGATTCACCCCAGTGATAATTTTCCATTAAAAACTCTGTTTTTCCTCTCGACAACACCATTTTGTTAAGATGTTCTATTTGTCGAGAACTCATGAGAGATGTATAGATCATCACAAAACTCACTACATTTAGCATTTTCAAAATCACTCCCACAATCACTTGATTTTGGCCCCCATTTCCTTCTTTTTTCGCTTGATTCTTAGGCAATCTCCCGTGTTTTAACATTGTTAATCAAGTGTTTCAAGAATATTCATGTCTCAAGGGCATTGGTGAGAGATGAAAGAATATTTGGTGCAAAAGTGCCAAAAAAAAAGGGAAAGGGACATAATACAAGGGAATGTCACGGTTCATATGTCGTTATAAAGACACCACGACAAAAGTGAGACAATTCCAGTGTTGGAAATTGTCACAGCTGTGTCGCTATAGTGACACAACCGCGACAGAGAGGAGAAACGATCAAGTGTGAGTGTCGTGGTTTAGCATCGCTGTTTGCCAACCGCGACACAACCGTGACAACATAGGAATTTCAGTGTTGGCATTCCCGTGTAGGAACCACGACACCTTGCAAAACCGCGACAACTCTACCAAGGGACTATTTTTAGCCCATTCAAGAGAGGTATTCTTGTCCTTTCATGCCCATTTCATACCCTAGCCTTCCTAACATATAAATACACAAACTTTTACAGAGAAAAACACAATCTCCTTCCTCTACCATTCCTAATACCACCATTTCTCCACTCCAATCTCATTAACAAACATCTAGATTACTTCACCTAAAACACTCCACTCTACCCATTTTCTACACCTATTTCCTTTGTCACTTTTTATTTGACTCCACCTATCTAGACATATCCTCATCACCCAATCTTTGCGCTAGGATCAACAAGGAGGCTTGAGGAAGGATCAAGCTTACAAGAGAGACTCAAGGGTGATTTCTCTAGATTTTACTTCCGTTTCTTTGTTTGTGATTATGTGTAACTAAACCCTTATTTTAGGGGGATGATTTGAGAGACTCTTGGACAATGAGTATTTGTTAAAGCATTAAATATCATGTTTACACAATTATAGTTTTATTTATTTTTTAATTAGATCTTGCTCTTATGTGATTTATTAAGTTATAGACACACTTGTTGATTGCAATATGTTGTAGGATTTATTTGTGATAAAATTGGTTGAGTTATTGATACACTTGATTGATTGTAGCACATAGTGAATATGATAGGTTTTGGAGGGTATATTAACCCCACCTTGACCCCCTCTCCTTAATCGGTTAGACATTTTGGTGGGAAGTTGTTTAGGGTTCGTAGTGATGGTCTAAACACATTTCCGAATGAGATCGGTCCTTGATTGTGTGAACCGTACGTTATTGCTCAAAGTCCATTAGCTACTCTATCATTTCCTTAGACTTCTTATTAATTGTTTAAATCATTTTCTTATCTAGGTTATTGGTATTGGATTCCTATCTATTCATATTCTCTTTACATTTCTTTTAATTTACCTTACATACATTATTTGATGGTTTCTCAAACCATAAGCATCCAACTAACCATGATTTATTTTCTTGCACATCAGTTCGAATAACTTAGATTAGATAGCAAATCAATTAATCTAACATAATCCCTATGGAACGAATCTTTAGTTTACCGTTTTACTAGTTTTCAAAACTTAGAGCACATTGCGTAGGAATTTCTTATAAACATCTTTTGAATTTGCAATTTGGTAACCACACAAAAAGCTTGTTCATCACTCCTAATACGATATATTTTCTTAATTCCAAGACCTTTTTCATTTTGAACAAGATTACAAAATTTCTTGAAGTAAACAAATGTTTTGGTCTTGTTCTTAAAAAATATATATACTCAAGCAAACCTAGAATAATCATCCACACAAACAAGGATATATTTTTTACCATCGACACTTTCAGTTTGCATTGGTTCCATTAGGTCCATGTGCACTAGTTCTAAGGATTTCTTGGTTGCAAGGTTAGTGCTCTTTTTATAAGGCACTTTAGTTTGTTTACTAAATTGAGATGGTTCGATAACACCATCAATCATCTTATCAAGACTAGGTAGACCGTTAACAATTTCATAATTTTCAAGCTTCTTTAAATCTTTAAAGTTCATATGGCCTAATCTTTGATGCCACAATTCAAGCTTGTAGTATTCTTTAGTCACAATTCATTTTAGTAGGGCAATCTCAAGACAATAGCAATTGTCTATGGACCTTTTTGCTTTCAAAACAATTCTACCCTTTTTATCCAAGATAGTGTAATCATGACGCGCCTGGGTCGGTTCTAAAAGAAATGTGCTAAGAATAAAAAACGGCTACACTATGCTACAGAGATAAAAAGAGAATCGAAACGTAAATGGGCACCCGGATTGTTCACCCTTCGCAAGTGCTTGAGTCGTTGAACAGGATGCACAAGTACGGGTTATTGTTCCCACGAGGAGGTATGGTTTAATGGATAGGTAGATAAAAACTAGACAGGGTTATTACTAAAGTTAAACAAATAATTAAAGCAAGTTACACTACTCAATTACACTAAGCTCAAATAACTAAATTAAC
Organism: Acer negundo; assembly: GCA_035582765.1. Taxonomy (NCBI): domain Eukaryota; kingdom Viridiplantae; phylum Streptophyta; class Magnoliopsida; order Sapindales; family Sapindaceae; genus Acer; species Acer negundo. Next base: position 25,249,602 of record CM069231.1, on the reverse strand, counting down.
ACTACAAACACAAAGATGTGAGATAAACTAGATTAAAGAAATGTTAGGGAATCAATGCAATTAAGTACTAACCAAAATCATTAATCAACCATTCATTAAGAACATTCACTACAAGTCTTGGGTGAGCATTATATCAATAACAAATTAAAGCACCAAATTCATAATCTCAACCAATTATTTCGTTTGACATTGCAATGCTACGCATGATGAAAATGTACGCTTTGTTCTTTTTTTTTTACGTTGATTTACTTTTATGTTGTTGGGGCTTGTTTTAGCAGTTTTGGATGATGATTGTCATTTGAAAACTCATGGAATAGTGAGAATTAGAATGTGTTAGGAAAGTAGTGGAAAACTAGAGTTTTGATTGCATGATTGTCTTGAAATATATACAATTATTTGTTACGAATACGATAGATGAAAGTATATATTTGTGTATATTTTCAACTTAGTTTGTTATTATATTCAAATATGTCATTAGTTTCCAACAATTAGGAGACATTTGAATATTTTGCATTAAATGGGTTTTTGTATTTTATAGTTGTGTGTTAAACATGAAATGAAGTCGCAGATTTTGACATTTTAGTTCAAAATATTAATCTTTTGCCTTTCTTTCCAATATAGATGCAACTTTATAATGATTTTATTAAATACTTGAAAGGTTGAATGAGTCACAAAGTATTAGGATTTTGGTTTGTGTTGTCATGTATTCCATATCAAAACGTTTTATCTTGTAATGTTTAGTTGTCTTAGTTTGATGATAATTGAAGCTTCAAGGAGTACTTGGTAACTTTTCATGCAAGATGGTGTTTTTAAGAGGAAATGAGCTACATTGCTCATCAAAGGTATAATAGACCTCTTTCCTCTTACAAGGCATAGGCATGCACACACATGGAATTCATTTGTATCCCTACATAGTTGTACACCATTGGTATAACACTTTCACACACTTGGTAATGTATGCACATGCATTAAATTTAATTTGATAAAATTTGTGATTTGCATGTTCTAGGACTATGTCTAGGAAATGGCATACATGTGTAAATTTGTGTTTATTTGTTTTAGTTTTATTGTTTTTAGACTTGAACATGATCTCATTTGATTCCTTATTGAATTCTGATTATTTCAATTACTCACTCATTAGGTTTCGAGTCCAAACTAGCAAGCAACGCTACTTTGCGTTCTCATACGATGTGTTGTCTTCGTTGTCGTATACCGAGTCGAATTCTCAACCTTTTATCAATGTTTCATAGTTGTCCTTATGCATGAGGGAGTCATAGTTTGTAATCCGAAGATGGATTCGAATTCAGAGTTTGGTTACTGTATACGGTAGAAGAAAAGCAAGAGGAATGGGAAGGAAGCAAGCATTGGCTAACAACCAAGCTTAGAGAGGCACATATGAAGGTCATAAGCCTCACAACCCACACACCTCTCTGCCCCGTGAGGCTCACGCACCCCTCATGGGCTTCCGAGGTGTCATGCCATGATTTGCCATCTTTTTCCCTCTCTTCATTTAATTTAAATGTTCTCATTTCCCTCATATTCATTTTAAGAAGAAAAGTTTGAAAACACTAAGTGCAGAATTTTCTCTCCAATCTTTCTCACCTTCCAAACACCATAATTTTTTCATTTGGACTCCGAATTGAGTGATTCAAGTTGGAGAATCTTCATAATCAAGTTCTCTGCCTTTTCCAATAGAGTTTGCAGCTGTTTGATTGAGTTTTCTAGTGCTCTACCCATAAAACTGAACCAGCTCGTGATTCTTAGGTATTTGACTTATCTATGTGTTTTCTTCCTTTTAAACCTTCAATTTCCTTGGGTTTCTTATTCTATGTATGTATATGTATGGTGAATGCTATTGAGTAAGACAGCTTCATAATCAAACATAATCAAGTCTATTTTAGAGACAAATGTGTAGTTTTCTATGATTCTAGTTTCTCACATGTTTGAGTGTTGTATTGTGATTAGTTTGATACCTAGGGTTATTTGTGATTGTATTGATTTATTTTATGATCAATAACCTTGAATATGCTTTGATTCTTGATTGAGAAAATCAAGAATTAGTACATGTGTATTTGTTTTTAGAGCTATCTAGGATTTAATTGATTTATCATTTTATCCTTGCTCTAAATCTTTGGCTAGAATATTCATTGAATGCATTTTGTGATTCTAGCATTTTTGTGTATGTTTCTAACATCTTGAATATGTGCTTCATGTATATGATCTATTCAAGTGTTATATGTGTGAAGGAAACTAGGAGCTACATGTGTTAGGTGTTTTTCACATGCTCTAGGTTTTAATTCAATTTGTATGACTATACTATTTTGACGTGTTCTCACATGACTAAGTCTAGTTTCCATGGAATGTATTGACCATTTGTTCTATGTTGAATTTGCTTGTTTGAAACATTTGCATTCATTGATCACACTAGGAAGTCCTTGTAAAAGGCAAGAAATCTTGACTAGAACAAGAGGTCCGGACAGTCAAGCGAAGAAGTCTTGGTTAGGACAAGAGGTTCGGATAACCGAGTAAGAAGTCATGGCTAGGATCGGGAAGGTCTGGATAGCTATACTTAGGAGGTTCTCTAAAGGCATGAGTGCCTTTGATAAGGAGTTGGCTGCAATATTGGTAGGCCCGGGTGTTTGGTTAGCCACAGACTCCAATAGAGAGTGTTGCATTGGATATGCATTGGCTCTTGAGGAATTTCTAATCTTCTAACGATGTTAGTTAGAGTTGGACTCCAATATATGATGGTTCCGCATCATTGAGGGATTTCATATCTACCAATAAGGAATGGGTAGACATAAACTTCAATAGGAAGTAGATCATAGGATTGGTTACTTTTGAGGAATTTCTAATCTATCATCCAATATATATATATAGTACTCTGTAAGGATTCCCATTTGTTGATTGGCTTATTTCATGGACAAACCACATGTTAGGGTTTAAATGTAAAGCTAGTTTAGGTGATTGAGATTCAAGCTCAAAGTCCCTTTCAAGACCTCAAGAGAACAAGCACTTTAAAGGTAAATTTCTAAATGCTTACTCGCTTTGAAGAGATATAGTTGCACACACTCACAACACATGTGTTTTTGGAAAATTATCACTGGGGTGAATCTCCTAATAACAACTTTAAGGACCAAAATCGAGGTTGATCTCGGTCGGAGGGGTATCACATATTTCGATACCAACAAGATTCCTATTAAACAAAGGTTAAAAAACTCACACCAGAAAAGATTAATTGATGCGATTTTATTGATGATACACAAATAAAATTATGTCTATTGTGATATATGACGGTATTCAAGGTTTTGTTGGATGGTAGAGATGGCGTGCTCGTGCCTGTTGATAAGTAGAACTGAAAACGAGTGTAGCGTTTGGGGAGGCCAATTTCCAATCTTCTTCTTGGTGAATATAGTGTCGTATATATAGGTTTGATGCTTGCCATGCACTACAATTTCGGTCTAGGGTTTTGGCGGTCCCAAGACTTTCTTTCCTTCTAGGAAAAAATTTTGTAGGAGCTTTAATTATCCAAATCAAGTGATTCATTTTGGAAAGGATTCTAGTAAAAATTGACTCCATATTCGAATGAAATTCTTAAACGGCGGGAAGGAATCTACCTTTTTATCTGGACTTGAACGACCGCATTTCAGCCCCTTTACTTTGGAGTTTCAAGACTTGTCTGTCTGGGCATATGGATTTGAGATTCTGTGAGTATTTCTTATGGGTATCGAGAGGATCCCTAAAGGTATTTAGGTTCATCAGGGTTCTCATGTACCCCGCCTCTTTCTGGTTTTATGCTTTCCTTGTTTAGGTGCTTGGTCAATAGGGTATCCTGATATCGGTTGTTCTTGTAGCGGGGTACCTGGCTGAATGAAGAAGCGGGGTACTTAGCGGATGTAGTTTATGGATGCTTGTCTGATGTGACAGCAAGGTACCCTACTGATGTAATGGCGGGGTACCTTATTGATCTTAGTAACTGGATACCTATCTGGTGTAGTAGCGGGGTACCTTATCGAGCTATGTGACAGGATTCTGAGTAGAACTCCGGGTCAGGATACTTAGGGCTTATCGGGATTACTAGGCTTGCTGGCTTGATCTAAGGGAGGAGGTAAGGTATCCGGACTTGATCCAGCATTCTTCTTTCGAAGAGTAACTAGATTATATCTTGGCATGCGTCTCTTCCATGTATCTGAGTGAAAAATTCTTCTTTGGTCCTTCGCCAATTTTGACGGTTAATAACATGCATAACTCTTATTCTTGTATGTTGTGTGTCTTTATTATGTGTGGATTAATGTTCATTAATCTCTTTTCTTGCATGTTTAATTTGATTGCATATTGTGTGTTAAATGCCATATCATGATTAGGCTTAGGATGCATCATTTTTGTAGGGGGTGATGTACAACCGCCCTTCAGGTGCTGTACAACTGCCTTTCAGGCGCTCTACGACCACCCTGCGTAAAGCAGTGCCACTGGTCGATTTAAAAGTCATCTTTGGATTCACCTTACAGCCCCCCTACGTAGAGTAGGTGTAGGACGGCTCTCAAAATCCCGAGAGCAACCGCCCCTTGTTTGCCTAATTTCCGCTCTAAGCGTAGAGTGGTCATGAAGAACTTGTTCTTCATTTCCCAGGTGAACCGCCCTACAGTCGCCCTATGTAGAGCGAGTGTAAGGCGGTCAAGGCATAATTTTGGAATAATAATCAAAACGATGTCACTTCATTTTGACACCCTACATACATGCCTATTTTGTTTTAGGTCAGTTCTAACAGTTCCAAAAGCATATTTTTCACTTAGAAAATATTTCAAAAGAAAAATTCACAAGAACTTACCTTTAAACACTCAAAGTCATTCCTTTGTGCATCAAAGTTCATATAGCATCATTTGTGACCAAATAGGATGCATCCAAGCATGGTTTTACATCATCACATCTTGCTTGGTAAGATCTTCACTAACTTCATCTAATTTTAGTGCATTTTTTAACGAGTCATCTCTTTGTTCACTTGTGCGTTTTTAGATCATATGCTAGATACAAGATAAAGATTGTTTGTGATGAATTGATTGAGTGTTGTATTGTGATAGCTATCTAAGTCGTTTAATCTATGTTTAGCTAAGCTAGTTGATCATGTCATTTAGCTATTGATATCTAGGATTGTATTAATTGTTAATTTATCATCCTAGATAAGCATCTAAGGTTACCTAGCTTTATTTGCTCCTTGAATATCATCATATATTCACTTAGGGTTATCATCTCTTCTTAGAGAAGTAAGTCTTGTGTTGCTATCGGGATTAGGTAGCTTAAATCACAAGCAATTGGACTAGGTCCACTTTTAAAGGCATGCAGGTAGTGGTAGCGGGATATTGGTCGGGATTAGGCCGTCAAACCGGGATTAGGTTGTATACGCTATCGCAATTAGTGGATTCGAGGTTCGTGTGTGGTGCACATAACAGCCCGTGGTTTTTCCCAGTGGTTGGGTTTCCACGTATACTTCAAGTGTTGTTTATATTTCCGCACCATATTACACTTGTTGTTTATATTGACTAGTTGGGGTATTTTCGTGAATATTGACTAAACGCGAAAATTGGTAATAATCGTTTAAAATCTATTCACCCCCCTCTAGATTAATATTAAATCCACACCGTTAATTTGTTTCAATTGGTATCAGAGTGGGTTCCTAGATATACTTAAGTGATCCTTGCTTATTTTGGTGTGTTTTGCACTTTGTGTAATTGTTTGATTTCTTCATACATTTTGCATTCATCTCATTTGCATTCATCCAAACACTATTAGTGATTTTGGGATGAGCAAAGAGGGAGCGTCGAGTATGGGGCCACCGTTGCTCACCGACTATAATTACTCCTCATGGAAGGGGAAGATGGAAGCATACTTATGCCAAATCCACAATCGGCACGTGGATGACGGTTGAAGATGGATATGCTCCACTTATGATGACTCCTACGGGAGAAGGAGGGGAAGTGCTTAAGCCTAAGGCGCAATGGAGTACTCAAGAATTCGAGGCTTCCAAATGGAACCACAAGGCGATGCACGCCCTTCTATATGCCGTGGACGAGAATCAACACAAATTGATTCAAATTACTAGGATCTCCAAAGAGGCGTGGGATATCCTAGAGACAACACATGAAGGAACCAAAGTGGTCAATGACTCCAAGGTCAAAGTCCTCCAAACTCGGTTTGAGACCATTTTGATGGAAGAGCATAAGCACTTAAATGACTTCCAAGTGAGGCTAATGGACATTATGAACCAAAGTCACCAACTTGGTGATCCTTACTCGGATAGAAAGATTAATCAAAAGATCTTGAGATCACTTCCCGAGAGGTTCGAGTCCAAAGTGACGGCTTTAGAAGAAAATGACAACTACAAAGATATGAAGCCGAGTGAAGTCATTGGAAGACTTCTAGCCTATGAGGCAAGAAGGCCTACCACCTGATGAGGTCGTTCGTGTGCTTAACAAAATACTCTTTTATGTTCTTTTGAAAATCATGTTTTAGCCACTTAAAAATCCTTTGATATGTTAGTTTTTAGCAAGTGGTAAACAAGATTCCTTCCACAGGGAAATGGAGTAATATGTTAGATTGATTGACTAATCTATTTTATAATAAGATAAATCATAATGAATGGATAGTTATGTGGTTTAACAAACCACCAAAAGTGCAATTAAAATAAACATACAAAAGTGATAGGAAAAATTGAAGACTCAACAATCTTGATAAGAGGGATTATGTAAACAAATAGAATAGATGCTAGGGAATTGATGGATTCACAAGTGATATGGGTAATGCTCTTTAAAGCTTTACTAAGGGCCAAATCTCTTAGATGCTAACCATTTGTTTCCTATAGTGTGTCTAGGTCATTTTAATGAACACTAACCATCTTCCCACCCCAATGCCTAACCGATTAATGAGAGGAGGTCAAGGTGGGATAATTATGATACAAATCAAGGTTTAGATTAATGGGGTTGGTATATCCACCACTAATCTATCCTATTCACTAAATTCCTTAACCAATCAAGGGTGTCAATCCAATATTGGTTTCACAACAAATTATCCCACAAAATAAAATGATCTGCTAGTGATATACAAAGCAAATCAAAATAATGTATAGAAACTCAAGATTAAGTGAACAGAAAACAAGTAGAGATTTAATTACACATAGCTTAATCAAAAACCCATAATAAATGTTCCTCACATCTATCCCCTAGATTAGGGGTTTAGTTACACGAAGTTACAATCAAATGAATGGGAAGTAATAGTTAAGGAAATCACCCTTAGACCTCTTTCTTTAGAGCTTGCTCATTCCCTTCCGTCGTTGCTCCTAGTGTCAAGAGTGGTAGAAGAGGATGTGTCTAGATAGGTGGGTGTCTAATGGTGAGTGACAAAGGTATTGAAATGTAGAGAATGGAAAGATAGGAATGGTTGGGTGAAGTAATCAAGACATTGATGTTGAGGTTTTTGATGGAAAAGATAGTTCAAGTTTAGAGAATGGAGGAAAACTAGGTTTAATACTCTGTAAATTTCTAGAGCAAGAAAATGCTTTGATCCTTCTCAAGTTAGAAGAGAGGGATAGATATAGTCATACTCGGAAATGTACTGATAACTGCTTGAAAATCCAATGTGGAGTAATGTTGCCACGTGTGTGGTCATTGGCGACATAGTTGATAGTGCCTAAAATGTTGTATATTTCGACCCTCATTTCCTATTCCTTTTGTCTTGTTCTTGTGTGTATTTTCTATATATTTAATGTCTAATTGGCTCGTTGGTGCTAATTGCAGGCAATTGATGTAATTCTGGTGTCAGAAGCGTGTTGCTGGAGTTCTGGCCAAAAAGGGGCCAAAGGTGGCTGAAGGAAAGAAAAAGGGTTATCAGCAACTCTAAGAGTGCGGGTCCCAACCGCACTCCACCCGCACTCTTAGCCAAAGTCGGGACCTGATACCTATAGAGAAGATAAAGTGTGGGTAAAGTGCGGGTCGTCCAACCACACTCCACCCGTATTGTTGCCAAGAACAGAAAGTTGGAATTGCACCTGATAGTTAAAGTGCGGGTCAAATGTGGGTTATTCAACCACACTCCACCTGCACTTTTGACAGGACCTGAGAGTTGAAATGTTGAAGAAAAGATACAGTGCGGGTACAGTGCTGTTCAGTTTACCCGCACTAGACCCGCACTTTCAACGTGACAGCTTCTGTTTTCAAGCTTAAGTGACCTAATTTTGTATCCCCTATAAATAGAACCTTATGCCATTCGACCCAGAGCTCCCACACATATATTTTCAGCAACTTAGTGTAACTTAGCTTTTAGAACACTCTCCTTATCATCCAAATCATCTCTACTCAACCTAAAGGCAACTAAGGAGATTTGGATTCAAGGCTTCAAGGAAGGAGATTATCTTCAAGGGTTTTCTCTCAATCTCTTCTTTTAGTTTTGTATTTGTTTGTAAAGAACATGAGTAGCTAAAATACCTCACTATGGGGTTGATGTTATTTGTTTGATGGATTTTGGGCATTTGTAAATAAACCTTATGTTTTATATACATATCTACCTCTATGTTTTGTTTTTTGCTTTGAATGATTTCATTATTGATTTGTTGGGATGCACCCTCTTAGCATGTTAATTTGGAATCTTAATTGCTTATTGAATGGATGGGATTTTCGGAATCCCAGCTCAACAACCGCGTTCTTAAACTAACCTCGAACGGGATGACTGACACTATACACCCTAGCTTGGCTACTTTAGTGATTTTGTGAGAACTAACCTTCGAGTAAAATCCGGTTGAATAACCTCGAGCTTCATCCAATCTCAAACGTATGGCCTCCACTACACACTCTAGGGCGGCCACTTGTAAGAGAATTGGAAGTTATTGCTATACACCCTAGGATGGCTACATTAGAAATAGGTTAAGCCATAGTTAGATAGATGAGCTTTATGGTTAGAATCCCAATTGAGCAACTAGCCACTGTTGGTTGTTTAGGAGGGATTAATCGCTAGTAGGGGGTTTTCGCTATACACCCTAGGTTGACCCCTTGCTACTGATACATAGCCAACACTATACACCCTAGGTTGGTTACATTTGTCATTACTTGCTTAATTGAGAGTTTGTTGCAATTGCCCCAATATTCGCTTACGAGTCAATTAACTCCATAGTTCCATCATCATACATTCATCACTCCATTACCATTCCATTTAGATTGCATTCTTAGTTTAGTTTATATTATATTTTCACTTACCATATACTTTACTTTTATGCTCACTAGTTCTATTAATCCTAATCTTATCACCGCTACCTCGATCTCAGTGGACGACACCCGTGCTTACCGCTTTACTTGTATTTATACTTGTGAACGCATCGCACAGGTTTTATAAATTGTTTTGACGGACGGTTTTCTAACGACGAAAATCGTCTTATCAAATGGTACTGCTGTCGGGGATTAGTGTGTATAATATTGATTAGATTAGTTTTAAAACTATTAGTTTCTTAGTTATTTTTAGCTTTGTTAGTTTCTTTTTATTGCTTTGGTAGTTTTTGTTTTTGTTTGTTTTAGGAGGATTCCTATTGGCAAAATTCGAGGCCGAGCTACTCGGAAACATGCTTGGCAAATGATGAGAAAATGAAGCTTCTACAAGAAAGTTGGGGAAACACCATTGGAATCATCCAATAGCTTAGAAGGAGACATTGATAAGCTCCGGATAGAATTTGAAGTTGAGCGAAGCAAGAAAATGGATGAGACGGAAAGATGGATCAACATGAATCAAGAGCTTATGAAGGTGACAAATGAACTATTGTTGGCGAGGGATGTGTCAAAGAACGAGAATGATGCAGTTCAAGAGAGAGTTGAGGTAGTTTCCCAAGAAAAAGAAGAAATGAGGGAAGACTATGAGAAGAAGTTGAAGCTCTTGAAGAATGAGCTAGAAGGCAACGAAGCCTTGGAAATGGAAAAGGCAAAGAAACTTCAAGAGCTAAACAAAAAACTCATTTTTGAAGTGAAGATGCTTAGAGTTAAAAATGGCACACTTAAGAAGGCCAATGGCAAAGTCTCCAACGAGTGTAAAGAGTTTGAAGAACAAGTTGGGAGACTTGAAGCTGAAATGAGTACAACATTAAAGGAGTTAGAGAACTTGGCGAAGCTATCAAAGGAATTTGAAGATGAGATAGTTCGCAAGTCAAGAACAATGCAAGAAGTTGTACAAAAAGCCAATGCTCTAGAGGAAGCAAAAGGAAAACCAATGTCCTCAGAGCCATGCATCAAAGGGGAGTTCCTCTAACTCTAAACTCTTTTGCTATGCATGTTCTAGGATAGAGCATTTGAAGGCTAAGAATTTCAAACCAAGTCAACATAGGAAAACTAGAGGTCCTAGGAGTCCACCTAGGGTCAAGCAAATATGGGTAATGAAAGACCAAGTGCACTTATATATAAATATGGGAAAGGGAAAGGAAAATATAGTAATACCTAAATTTATTTGGGTTGTGAAAAATAGAGAATTTCCTAACTTGGTTAAACCACCCTTAGAGGACTCTATCCTATCACAGAATGTATTTCATTCAATAGTTTTGATACATGTAGTTATTTTTATGTTTTATGTTGTTTAAATTCAATAATTGTGATGTTGGGATGTTTTTGTTCGAAAGGTATATTTGGATATGAGTATTCTTGACTAGGATTTTTTTATTATTATTTAAATGTTAGATATTGTGTTTAAATATTAGATATTATTTATCAATTATGAGTTTTAAATATATAGAGTTTTTCAAGAAAATAAAAAAATCTTAAATATGTGAAGTTCACTTTAAAGGGGTCAGTAAATACTCCTCAAATAAGGGAGTGTTCTCTACAAGAACATAATTAAGGGAGTCATATAGGGATTTGTTAGAGCTATAAAAATACACCTATTCCCTTAATTAAGTTAAGGGATGTCTTTAATGAAGGTTGTTGGAGATGTTTTAAGAGGGGTTGAAGCCACCCCTTAGAATTTGTGTACATTTCTTTGTTAGATTTATTCTTAGCAGTATCCATCAATATAGATTCATTGTTCTCGTGTTTATAGCGATTGCTTGTTCCATTAGGATTCGTAGACCTATCACAATGAATTTAGAATGTCATCACAAATAAAGATTAAGAAAGTCGGATAAGAACAAATGTAAAGGCACAGGAATATTTTACATATTACATGTATTGATGAAGACGTACATTCCATTGCTTTTTGGTCGGCAGTTGAATTCAAGTAGCTTGATGTGCATGTTATTATATCATATTATGTAACATGATGCGAGTGGTTGGACGCATTGTACCATTGCAACGCACTCAACCTTAGAGAAAGGGGAATATACTTCTACATAACCATAACTTTATAGATTTGTAGGTTTTACTGTATACATCATACATGAAACTCGAAAGGTGCAAATTATGCAGTTTCAAGATAAGGTACGTACGATCTCTTCGATTAATAAATAAATAAAATAAGATCAGGCACGTATGATGTCCCAGATATAGGAGATTACTAATTTAAAAAGTCACATCAAGTGGGTCGCAATATCTTCTTTGGGACGGAGATTGAAATTCTTCCCTTAAAACTATCTATAGGGACGATTTTTGTTCGTCTCAATTGATAATGTACAGGGACGAAATTATTTGTCCCATTAGATATATTTTTGTCCCTTTAGATATCTTCTATATGGAGGATTTTTGTTCGTCCCCTTTGACAACCTGTAGAGATGAAATATTGCGTCCCGTTAGATAAATTTTCGTCCCTATAGGTTATCTATAGGTACGAATTTATAAAAAAAAAAAAAATGGTTTTTTTGCCTTCAAATCACACCCTAGCCACCAAGGGCCCACCATGTTCAAATCACAATTTTAATTGTGATTGCGTTGCATCAAACCTGGCACATTCATGAGGGAGTGTCTTGTCCACCTTACTGTTACTTTGATTGTCGTTTTAAAAGCATAATATATATATATATATATATATAAAATATAACTTCTATTTGATATTAAATTTTTATTGATTATTTTTCGATCAAATTTTTTTTTGTAGATTGATTCTACTAATTTAAATTTTATTTTTATATGATAAACAAATTGATATTAAAAAATATTTATTATAACATTTAATTAAACTATTTTGTCAGATCAAAGAGTCGATCGTTAATCGTACTCGAAATTAGATATGACTCTAATTCTGATTTTCGATTCGGAACCAGCGGTTTCGGTTTAGAGATGACCACCGAGAGCTCAGCGGGGAGCTCGAACCACAAATGCGTCTGTATAGCGCCACTAAACTAATTATCCAATGATGTTCAACCTCCATTATAGGTCTGTTAAACAGACCTCTATGAAGAAGATGAAATATTAATAAAAAAAAACTTCGAAGTAAGAGAATGAGTGTAAAGTAAGGGTATTTTTGTCCATTAATCATAATAGGTGCCTTTTAAACTTAGGTTATTAAAGTGGTGACTTTCTTACAAAACCACCTTTAAAATGTGACATTTTCCACAATTTCCACGTTTCGATTTTCGATTCGGAACAAGCAGTTTCGGGTTCGGTTCCGACAGTTCGATTCTGGTTCCAACGGTTCAGTTCCTTTTTTAAAAAATAATAGAAAAACTTTCAAGACTAATAGTTATTGATCCTTATGAAAAACTTACTGGAAAAAAAATTAACGAACAAAATGATCCATATTGCATCATTTTCTAATATATATGGTAATTTAATTATTAATCTATCTTTAAGGAAAAACTTAAAAAAAGAAAGACATATGTATCCTTTTGGCATGTAAAAGTTGTTATAGAGAGGATATGTTGCTGCTAGTGGGTCCACAGGTTTAAACATTATGGACCTATGATTTCTTGCATATTTGTTGTTATACCTATAAACTTTGCTTGTTTTATGTTTTGATTGCCAAAGAAGTTACTAACGTGTTTGGAGTTTGCATTTTTTTTTGTTTTGTTTGTTGCTTGCTTTATATGTGCAGATGGCCAAGAAGCGAAATGACCCACCTCCTCCGAGCGAAGATCTCGAGGAAGCTTATAGGGGTAAGGGAAAATGTGCCATGCCAATGGGTGGTGAGCCTAACTCAGATTACTCTGACCAGTTTGAAAGTGTAAGAAAAGAATCCTCCACATTGAGAGATGGATCAGTTTTTAAGAACTAGTTGATACATGGTCATTGATGAGGTCAAGTGTCGGAAGTGGACCACATTTGCCACAGTCCAAAACCCGTGCAACAGGACATTGGTCCAAGAGTTCTATACATCATTGGTACCCAATGTGTTTTAGAGTAGAGGTCCAGTGATGGTGAGAGGACAAAGAGTCTTGATCATGATTGCTGAGATCAATGCTTACTTGAAAACGAAAAACTTCCCAAGATGGAAGAGCATGTACGAGATGAAGAACTTCTTTGACCTCTACGATATCAAGTTAGTGAGAGAGGTCACGGGCATTCCCAACCCCACGTGGAACGTTAACCAAAAGCTCAAGCAGAGTGAGTTGGGATTCAATGAGCACTTCTGGAATATCTTTTTTAGCTACTTACTGATCCCAACCCTAAATAGGATCACTATCTCCTTAGAGTCCACCATCGTCCTCTACTGAATGAAGAATAACCTAGACTTTGATGTGGGCACCGTAATCCTGAAATGGATTGTTGACTACAGAAAGCATGAGCAATCTTGCCTTATCTTCTCGTGCCTCATCACATAATTTATCGAGGAGGCAAAGGTGCCAAAAGACAACAAGGAATAAGGGATTTTGACTCCGGATGGCAACTGTGGGCGAAATGCCTACAATGAAGCGGCCGGGCCAAGAGGGTTTGATAAGCTGCTTACTAAAGCCAAGAAGAAGAAAGAGAAGAAGAAGGCAGCAACAGCAGGGCCTAGTTGAGAGGTTGATCTAGAGGCAAAGGCTGAGGAAGCCGAAGAGGAGGAGGATGACGAGAAGCCGACGCCATCTTGGGCTAGGGAGCTCCTCCATTCCAATAGAGAGTTGGCTAGGAGCAACAAAGAGATAGCAAACGAGGTTTGAGGCCTCAAGGAGTTCATAGTGAGGATGATCAGTATTAGGATTAGTTTTAACTATAGTTAATTGATTAGTTAGCTATTCCTTATGTTGGTTAGTTTGTTATATTAGACTAGTTAATTATTTAACTATCAATAGCTGGTTTACTTTCTTTGTAAAGATACAATCGATAAATGAGAAGTTTCTCTTCTTCTTCTTCTTCTCTGTGTCAATATGGTATCAGAGCGAATCGTGTGATCTGCTGCGATTTGTCTTCTCCTTGATCTCTTAGACCTTTTCTTCTGGATTGATCGTGATCGTTCTTCGTCTCTTCGACAATGCCTACTGATGTTTCTTCCGATTCGGTGAATGTGAGTCATTCTAGGTCTAATCAGACTAAATCCGTCATTGAAGATCCTTCGAATCCCTATTATCTTCACCATTCTGATAGTCCTGGTCTGATCCTCGTCTTACAGCAACTTTCAGGAGATAATTATGCCTCTTGGAGCAGAGCAATGTCTATTGCACTTTCTGTGAAGAACAAGCTGGGATTTATCGACGGATTTATACCAAAATATGAAGGTACTGATTCTGTTATCCTTAACTCTTGGAGTAGGAATAATAACATGGTGATTTCTTGGATTTTGAATCTGCCTATGAGATTTGGAAAGATCTTAAGGAACGTTTTCAACAACGTAATGGACCTAGGATCTTCCAGTTAAGGCGTGAATTAATGAACCTTCATCAAGATCAGAACTCAGTTAGCATATATTTTACAAAACTGAAAACTATTTGGGAGGAATTAAGCAATTATAGACCAGCGTGTACTTGTGGAAAATGTTCATGTGGTGGTATTAAGAATCTGAATTCTCATTATCAAATGGAGTACATAATGTCTTTTCTTATGGGACTTCATGAGTCATTCTCTCAAATTCGAGGTCAATTACTGCTTATGGATCCTTTACCACCTATTAACAAGGTGTTTGCCTTGATTTCACAAGAAGAACATCAGAGGAAAATTACTAATTCTATTTCTTCGAACACTGAACTTGCTGGAAATATGGCATTTGCTGCTAGAGTTGATTATGCTAAGCCTAATAATGCTGGACAAAATTCTTTTGGTGGTTACAAAGGACAGAAGAAGGATCGTCCTTTTTGTACACACTGTAAAATTCATGGTCACACTATTGATAGGTGTTTTAAAATCCATGGTTACCCTCCTGGTTACAAATCAAAATCCAGAGAGTATTCCAACTTCAATGTCCATCAAGTGACAGCTTCTGAAGAGAAAGCTGATCAGAATGGCTCTTTTGGAGGTTTTGTTCAGGATTTGAATCCTAATCAGTACTAGCAGCTCATGTCAATGTTCAGTACTCATTTAACTACCTCAATCAAGTCTGATAGTGATCAAGATGTGACTACCTATCCTACAGGTATATGTTTTTCTGTCTCCCTGAGTCCAATCTTTTCTTCAAATCACATTTGGATAGTTGACTCTGGTGCTACTCGACATATTTGTTCCAAGGCTAGTGCTTTTGTTTGCATAAATGAAGTCAAACATGCCACTGTTACATTGCCTGATCATACTCAAATTCCTGTTCACTTCTCGGGTGATGTTAAGCTTAGTTCCATGATTACTCTCAAGAATGTGCTATTTGTCCCTCAGTTCAAGTTTAACTTGATATCTGTGAGTGCTCTTGTTTCTGACTCACATCTCACTGTGAAATTTTTGCCTGATTGCTTCATTATTCAGGATCTCGGCACCAAGAGGATGATTGGCAGGGGTGACAAGTGTGAAGAGCTTTATGTTCTCAACACCAAGATTTTGAATTCAGTCTCTAATGCGTTTGTTAACCATGTATCTGCTCATGTTTGGCATAACAGATTAGGACATATTTCTTTTAAAAGACTAGAAAGACTGAAAGACCAATTACATTGTGATGTATCTCGGTTACATAAAGCTGAACCATGCTATGTTTATCCGCTTGCTAAGCAAAGACGACTTTCTTTTGAATCTTCCAATAATATGTCTGTCAATCCCTTTGATCTTGTGCATTGTGATATATGGGGGCCTTATCCGATTGCTTCTTGTAGGGAAAAATAATAAATAAAAGTGGTAAACGCAGCGGAAGCGATACTAAAAACGATTTAGTGACTTTTAAAAATTTTCCTTTATGAACCTTAAACCCTTTTAATCAATAAACATGCATATATGTTAACAAAAGTAAATTACCTTTTGTCGCGTGATCCAATTGACTTACGTCGATGGTAATTCGCAAGACCTTCAATCCGAGCACGAACGTGGATCACCTAGGAGCGTGGTCTCCCTTTTCTTTGAATTGCAAAACTGTGAATGGACCAAACAAAAAACTTTCTTTTCTTTGTTAGTCACAAAACAATCAAAAGAATGTCAAAAATTATTCCGGTCACTTTTGAGTTCTCAATCTAATGATCGAAACTCGCGTGAACCTAGATCGATATCGTATACACAAGCTTATTGATGATTAAGCAATAGTATACTATCAAAGAATAATTTCACACTCTCTTTTGTCTTTTTAGAATAAAAACTCTCTCTTGGAATTAAGAAGAAGAAGAAAGAAATAAAAAACTCAAGCACAATCGATTGTCTTGGCCGAACCCTATAAGAACACATATATAGGTTGGCCGAATTTTTTCTTCTTTTTCCTTTAGGGTTGCCGAATTCTATGTAGTCTAAGATTAGGGTTGGCCGAATTCTATAATGTCACTTATATAGGGTGACTTAAATTCAACCCTAATTCTTTTCAACTTATAGACTTCAAACCCTAATCGAACTCCTTGATTTTTATTCTTTTATTTTGACTAAATAAAAAGACTCCTTATTTGATTAAATAAATAAAACTAATTTATTTATTTCCTTGTCAAACAAGTCTTTTACTTTTAGGAAAGATTTGTTTCTTTAATTAAACAATTAATCAATAAATTAATTAATTCTTATTTAATTAAAACAAATGAAACAAAATAATATTTTAGGTTAAAATTTTAACCTTGCCGCCCCACTTGATTAATATTGGGCCTAACATTATTTTCTTATTTCTTTAATCCATTGGACTTTAAATAAAAAGCCCACATGTGAACCAGACCCATTCTTACTAAAAGAAACAAGCCCACATATCTTTCATTAATATATTAATATAATTGAGCAGCCCATTACTTAAATAATGTGCAAATTATATTCTTAATATATTAAATGCAATTCTAGATGGACCCTTAAATTGGTCCGGTAGAATATATCAAGTGATCCATGCAAGTCCGTGTGGATTGGGGATCTTGGCGGGCCATCTAAATTTAAGCTTCAATAGACATAACCTAATCACAATCAACAAATGATTCACTTAGGTCCGATCCATTAATTTTAACTCATTCCACTAAAGAGCTAAAACTGAACTCTTAAATAAAGATAGAAAAGGAAGATGCTCCTCATTCATACCCTAGACAATCATATTGGAGATAGTGTATCCTCGTGATTAATATCAGTAATCGCCAAGAGTTCATAGACCGCCTATAACTCTCCAAGTTACCATATTTACTCATATGACCACGTTTTGAACTTGGATATTTTGACTTGTCCAGAAGCCATGTTTTCAATAGACACTATCGAAAACTCAACATTGAGATTTAATATCCAATTACCTCAAAACATCCATATGATGATATTATACTCTCATTTAATTAAATGGAGCCACGATGTCCATATCTATAAATGAAGTCCTCTATCGATTAACAAATGAATATCACCAAACTATCGAGGATAGACTATGCGATATAATCGTACTCATTGATAACTCAAATGATATCACTTGCAACCATAAGTCCATCATTTATCTCAGGATTAAGATAGACTCTCCGATTGTCCTGATAATGAAAAGACTATTATCTATTGACGGTTCTAGATAAAGGGTTTTCATTGTGATCCAGTTCAATGCACCTAGTGCACTAGATCCTTTTGCTCGAAGACACTCCGATGATTTTAGACTCATCATATCTCATTTGATCCCACTCAAATGCTAGCAAAAGAATTCTTCAACTTTAACAAGATAAAGGTGTCCAACCTTTAACTTAAGTTGTGAACATTATTCAAGACTAACTAAAGAATTGTGTCTACCACATACATATCCAGATGTACGAACAATTCTTCTTTTCCCATAGTCTTTAGACCTTATGATTATTTACTTTGACAATTATAATAAAACTATAAATGCTATACGATTTGTTAAACCAGAAATCACTTTATTAATATGAAAAAGATTGTTAATTACAACATTACACTCTTGCTATTGAGCATAATCCTAACACTTCTTATACTGGTTATCGATTTTTTCTCACTTTAGTTGATGACTGTACCAGATTTACATGGATTTTTCTTTTGAAACACAAATCTGATGTTGCTAGTATTATTCCTAAGTTCTTCAATATGGTTTCTACACAGTTCAATGCTAAGATTAAAGTTTTCATATCAGACAATGCTCCAGAACTGTTGTTTACAGAATTCTTTAATACTATAGGGGTCCTTCATCAGTTTTCATGTGTTGAGAGGCCTCAGCAGAACTCGGTGGTAGAGAGAAAGCATCAGCATTTGCTTAATGTGGCCAGGTCTTTATTTTTTCAATCTCAAGTTCCTATTCAGCTTTGGTCAGAATGTGTTCTTACTGCAGCTTTTTTGATCAATCGAACTCCCTCACCATTACTCAAACATAATACTCCATATGATCTTCTTTACAAGACCACTCCTAATTTTTCCATGTTTAGAGTATTTGGTTGTTTGGCTTTTGCTTCTACTTTAGCTGCTCAGAGAACTAAATTCCAGCCGAGATTAAGGGTTTGTGTTTTTATTGGATATCCTCCTGGAATGAAGGGATACAGATTATATGATATTACCACTAAGCAAATTTTTATGTCTCGGGATGTTGTGTTTCATGAAGAAGTTTTTCGATTCCATAGTGTGACTTCTTTAGAGACCTTGCTTGATCCATTCCATGATCTTGTTCTACCTCATGTCTATCTGGATACTTCTTTGGTTTCTTCTACTGCTCCATCTGTTGAGCCTCGTGTATTGTTGGATTCTTCCCAGTAACATTTTCATCCTGATACAGTTTCTTGTGATGATGTTTCTGAAAACTTGGTTGATCCAAGATCTTTCCCTACTCCAGTTTCTCCTGTTACAGAAACTCCTATTAATGCTCCAGTTCTTAGAAGATCTGAAAGACCAATTCAGCGTCCATCATACTTACAGAATTATCATTGCAGTTTGCTCACTCACTCTGACATGACTTCTGCTTCAACCTCATATCCTGTGTCCAAGTATGTCTCATATCACACTTTGTATGATGCTCATCGACATTTTGTTCTCACTGTATCTTCTTAGCATGAACCACAATTCTATCATCAAGCGGTTCAATTTCCTCAATGGAGAGCTGCCATGACAGCTGAGCTTGATGCTATGGAGTCTAATCACACTTGGTCTGTAGTTCCTTTACCTCATGACAAACATACTATTGGCTGTAAGTGGATCTTCAAGATTAAATACAAATCAGATGGTTCTATTGAGAGACATAAAGCCCAGCTTGTAGCCAAGGGCTATACTCAACAAGAAGGATTAGATTTTGTTGAGACTTTTTCTCCCGTGGCCAAATTAGTAACTGTGAAAGTTCTTTTGGCTCTTGCAGCTTCTCAGAATTGGCATCTCGCTCAACTTGATGTCAATAACGCCTTCCTTAATGGCAATCTTTTTGAGAAAGTTTATATGGACCTTCCTCTAGGTTATAAACAATTTCAGAATTCTTCTAAACAGGGGGAGAAACTTGCTTGCAGACTTCATAAGTCAATTTATGGTCTAAAACAAGCTTCTAGGCAATGGTACTCTAAGTTTTCTAACGCTTTTCTGCTATTTGGATTTGTTCAATCAAAATCAGAATACTCCCCCTTTACCCTATTTACCAAACCTCTACCCGCCGCTACTCTATTTCCTTTGTTGTCCAAGATGGCTGTAAAAGACATTTACAGGCCACCTTGAGGGGGAGTATTAGGATTAGTTTTAACTATAGTCAATTGATTAGTTAGCTATTCCTTATGTTGGTTAGTTTGTTATATCAGACTAGTTAATTATTTAACTATAAATAGCTGGTTTACTTTCTTTGTAAAGATACAATCGATAAATGAGAAGTTTCTCTTCTTCTTCTTCTCTGTCTCAATAATCAGATATCAGACCGGCGGACTAAGCGAGCAGAGGAACGACTACGAGCACCCGAAGAAGTGCAGGACAGAGTCTCTCACTTTCACATCCTCAGCTTTAAATCCAATAGACGATCCTCAGCCAAACCCTCAGACTCCAGAGTTCGATGCTGATCCTATATTTTCCATACCTCCAGAAGTCCAGCCCGAGCCACAGTCATAGACTCAGATAGGATCTGGTACTTCTATAGACTTGGTTCAGAACACCATGGCACTGGACCCGATCAGTACAGCAGGACTAATCACCAGTCCAGACCTTTCATTACATACTCTCAACAGTACCAGCAGCAGCAGCAGTGACACTTGACCATTGCAGACTTGTAATTGCATTTCTTTTGCACAGCTTTAGTTTTATAGTACTTTAGTACTTTTTACGTTACTTTGGGTTTTTGCTTTTACATTTCGTAATTACTTTCAGCATTTAGCTTTGGTTTTAGTTGGATAACTTAACTTAGAATTTTTATTATTATTATTTTTTATTTTGCAAATTTTAAATTTATAATCATTCTTTTGCTTAGACCAAGTGTGGTTATTGGTTGTGGTTTAATTAGTGCCTAGGATGATATTGATTGAATTGACATGTTCCTCATGTGAGAAAATTTTTATGTTAGTGGACTAGGCCGTTTTGAATTGATGGAGGATTTACCTTGTAATTGTATTTATGTGTTAGTATGTTTTAGGTTGTATTTTGTTTGTGCGCAAAGGTGTTTGTTGACCGAACAACCAAACCACGAAACCCATGTCCATGTTTGTAAATGTTTAAACATTAAGGACATTATCGAGTTTAGGTTTGGGGGTGTGGGCACGTTAACACTTTGAGAATGCCGTTTTATGTTTGTTGCATGTTGTTTGTATTGTATAAATGTGTTTTTGTGTTTTCCGTAAACTTTTGTAAAAATTTTTGAACTTTTGCGAAGTGAACCATCTTGAACAAAATTGTTTGATTCGATGCTAGAGTGTATGTGCCGTTAAGCAATGCTTTGCACGCGTTAATTGCTGAGTTTCGGCTTAAATAGTGTCATTCCGAGATAGCATTGCACACTACGTGTTAACCCCTTTCTCTTGTGCTTAGTGAATAAGATTTAGCATGAGATTGCTAAGACCAATAGTGGAGACTACCTATGTAAGATTTAGAACCTTAGCATTATTATTTTGAGAGTATTTTGTTTCTACTCAAGTAAACACTCACTACAAGAAAAATGGTTATCCACTACGAGCAATGTTCGTGGTAGATGTGTATCTACCAGGGGCATATGCCCGCCCGTTGTCTATGAAGCAGTGGTGGAAAATCTTGCATTACAACAATGGGGCCCATGACAAATAACGTAATTACCATGGACAATGCTCGTGGTAGATACTTTTTTTATTTTTTTATTATTTATTTATTTATTTATTTTTAATCTGATTTGCTTATTAATCTATATATACAATTGTTTCAAAAACGTTGGAACATAATAACATTTTTGAAAATCCCATTTGTATATTGAGTTTTAAAATATCCATAATCATATATATAATAAAAATAGTGTCACAAAATAAATATTCACTCAAATCCTAGTCAAGAATACCAATGTCCTGTTGCACGGGTTTTGGACTGTGGCAAATGTGGTCCACTTCCGACACTTGACCTCATCAATGACCATGTATCAACTAGTTCTTAAAAACTGATCATCTCTCAATGTGGAGGATTCTTTTCTTACACTTTCAAACTGGTCGGAGTAATCCGAGTTAGGCTCACCACCCATTGGCATGGCACATTTTCCCTTACCCCTATAAGCTTCCTCGAGATCTTCGCTCGGAGGAGGTGGGTCATTTCGCTTCTTGGCCATCTGCAAATAAAAAGCAAGCAAGAAACAAAACAAAAAAAATGCAAACTCCAAACACGTTAGTAACTTCTTTGGCAAGCAAAACATAAAACAAGCAAAGTTTATAGGTATAACAACAAATATGCAAGAAACCATAGGTCCATAATGTTTAAACCTGTGGACCCACTAGCAGCAACATATCCTCTCTATAACAACTTTTACATGCCAAAAGGATATGTATGTCTTTATTTTTTTAAGTTTTTCCTTAAAGATAGATTAATAATTAAATTACCATATATATTAGAAAATGATGCAATATGGATCATTTTGTTCGTCCAAAGTGGTTCTCTATAATTTTTTTTTTTTTTCCAGTAAGTTTTTCATAAGGATCAATAACTATTAGTCTTGAAAGTTTTTCTATTATTTTTTAAAAAAGGAACTAAACCGTTGGAACCAGAATCGAACTGTCGGAACCGAACCCGAAACTGCTTGTTCCGAATCGAAAACCGAAACGTGGAAATTGTGGAAAATGTCACATTTTTAAGGTGGTTTTATAAGAAAGTCACCACTTTAATAACCTAAGTTTAAAAGGCACCTATTATGATGAATGGACAAAAATACCCTTACTTTACACACATTCTCTTACTTCGAAGTTTTTTTTTATTAATATTTCATCTTCTTCATAGAGGTCTGTTTAACAGACCTATAATAGAGGTTGAACATCATTGGATAATTAGTTTAGTGGCGCTATACAGACGCATTTGGGGGTCGAGCTCCCCGCTGAGCTCTCGGTGGTAATCTCTAAACCGAAACCGTTGGTTCCGGATCGAAAATCGGAATTAGAGTCATATCTAATTTCGAGTACGATTAACGATCGACTCTTTGATCTGACAAAATAGTTTAATTAAATGTTATAATAAATATTTTTTTAATATCAATTTGTTTATCATATAAAAATAAAATTTAAATTAGTAGAATCAATCTACAAAAAAAAATTTGATCGAAAAATAATCAATAAAAATTTAATATCAAATAGAAGCTATATATATATATATATATATTATGCTTTTAAAACGACAATCAAAGTAACAGTAAGGTGGACAAGACACTCCCTCATGAATGTGTCAGGTTTGATGCTACGCAATCACAATTAAAATTGTGATTTGAACATGGTGGGCCCTTGGTGGGTAGGGTGTGATTTGAAGGCAAAAAAACCATTTTTTTTTTTTTATAAATTCGTACCTATAGATAACCTATAGGGACGAAAATTTGTCTAACGGGACGCAATATTTCATCTCTACAGGTTGTCAAAGGGGACGAACAAAAATCCTCCATATAGAGGATATCTAAAGGGACAAAAATATATCTAATGGGACAAATAATTTCGTCCTTGTACATTATCAATTGAGACGAACAAAAATCGCCCCTATAGATAGTTTTAAGGGAAGAATTTCAATCTCCGTCCCAAAGAAGTTATTGCGACCCACTTGATATGACTTTTAAATTAGTAATCTCCTATATCTGGGACATCATACGTGCCTGATCTTATTTTATTTATTTATTAATCGAAGAGATCGTACGTACCTTATCTTGAAACTGCGTAATTTGCACCTTTCGAGTTTCATGTATGATGTATCCAGTAAAACCTACAAATCTATAAAGTTATGGTTATGTAGAAGTATATTCCCCTATCTCTAAGGTTGAGTGCGTTGCAATGGTACAATGCGTCCAACCACTCGCATCATGTTACATAATATGATATAATAACATGCACATCAAGCTACTTGAATTCAACTGCCGACCAAAAAGCAATGGAATGTACGTCTTCATCAATACATGTAATATGTAAAATATTCCTGTGCCTTTACATTTGTTCTTATCCGACTTTCTTCATCTTTATTTGTGATGACATTCTAAATTCATTGTGATAGGTCTACGAATCCTAATGGAACAAGCAATCGCTATAAACACGAGAACAATGAATCTATATTGATGGATACTGCTAAGAATAAATCTAACAAAGAAATGTACACAAATTCTAAGGGGTGGCTTCAACCGGGTTCAAAAATTTTTTGTCACTATTTGGAGGGGCTTTTGTGAGAATGTCACTGGTTTAGTAATGTAAGTTTAAAAGGCACCTATTTAGATGACCAGACAAAAATACCCTCATTCTTGTCAGTTAGCGTCTGAAGAGAAAAAAGTTGAGAGAGAGAGAACAGTGGAAAGAGAGACCAAGAAATCCGGTACTAAATCTGACGGGAAACCTGCCGGCGGTGGCGATACAGTCTTGAAATCCACGAGAAGGTGATATGATTTTCTGACGCGTTTTTGTTGTTGAAACTTTTATTTGCGTTTGATGTTGGATGTTCGTTTGATTTGATTTGTTGTTGATTAGGTTTGTTTGATTAGGTTAGGGTTTAAATTTATGAAAAAATTCTGTTGAACACGATGAAGTTCTAGGTTTTCAAGCCTTTTCCGAGCTTTTCACATGTAATCCGAGCCTTTTCCGAGCTTTTCACATGTAATCCGAGCCTTTTCCGAGCATTTTGAATAGGTTTCTGCTATTTGAATCTCCGAGCCTTTCACACTGGCTCCGAGACTTTTAAAATAGGATCCGAGCCTTTTAAAACACCGTCCGAGACTTTTAAATAGTAATCTGAGCCTTTTAAGGAATATGAATAGGTTTCTAGAATTAGAATCTCCGAGCCTTTTACAACTTGTTTCGAACTTTTTCAATAACTATCCGAGACTTTTAAATAGTAATCCGAACATTTTATATTAAATTTTTAATTTTGAATCTCCAAGCCTTTTAACACTGGTTTCGAGCCTTTTGAATAACCGTCCGAGACTTTTAAAAAGTAATCCGAGTCGTTTGATTTGGTTGGAAATTTTTTTAGCTCCGAGCCTTTTACAATACTCTCCAAGCCTTTATATACACTGTCCGAGCCTTTTGAACAGTAATCCGAGCTTTTTAATTTTTTTTACCTGTGTTTGTGAATTATAGTGTCCGAGACTTTTCATTTTTATATTATTTATTTTATTTAACTAGATATATATATTTTTTATGTCAATATGCAGATGAGGAATCAACTAAAAGATTCACTTAAAACTCCAGAGGAAGAAAGGTACTCGGGGAAAATAACTCGACATGACCATTTTGATGACCTTACAGATATCGATAATGCACTTAACAAGGTACCTGAACATCTTGCGGTCGAAGAACGACGTCGGTATACTGAGTCGTGTTTTGGACACCTCCTTCGGATGGATCGTGGGATGAAGTTTTCAGCTGGCATTGTACATCGGTTGCTTATTCGCGAGTTGCATCACGATGGGCCTGAAGATGAGATGAGATTTTTGTTAGGAAGGCATTCGGTCCGGTTCTCAAAGGTTGAGTTTTGTCTAATCACCGGATTGAAGTTCGGGGAACTTCCTGACACGTCGACCTATGATATGGTAGAGAATGGCATACACCAGCGGTACTTTGAGGGTCGAGATGAGGTCGAGTATGCAGAGCTGAAAGCCGTTCTACGGATTGGTGTTTTTTCTGAGCAGTACGATGCGGTTAAGCTTGCTTATTGTATATGCTTAACTGGATACTGATGGGGTTGGACGAGAGAGAGAAAGTTCTAGTATGGCAGTTTCGCCTAGTCGAGGACTTGGACGCTTTTGATGCGTTCCCGTGGGGTGCACACGTGTATAGGCGGTCTATATACGGTTTCAAGCATGCGTTGGATGGTCGACGTAGGCGGTTTGAACAACGCCAGCGACGAAAGGGCGTTGATGTACACACCACGGAGACATATAACATATATGGGCTAACGCACGCCCTGTTGGTGAGAATTTTGAATTTGTTATTTTTTTCATATGACTTATGTATTGTATTGGATTCTTATCGTTCTTAGCTGTTTTGTAGATATTTGCTTTCGAGGTTATCCCCGAGCTTGGCAACAGCGGATGTGGGAAGCAGAGGGAAATCGAGCTCTCCCCCCGAATTCTAAAATGGGAGTTGAGTACGCGACCGAGGGGGGAGAAGTTGAATAGCATTTTCCTTGAAAGTGTAAATATCTATATATATATATATATATATATTTTTTTATGTTCATAACTATTAGTATGTATACAATTACAATGGTCTAACTGCAATTTCAGATGTTTGCGAGGGTGAAATTGGTGCCGACGGCAACTGAGAGGGCTGAACGGTACTTCGAGGGCATTTCCTAGGGAGGCAGTTTGTATGATGCTGATCTCAGTGATATACCTGTTCCCGTCTCTGACCCCGAACGATATACAACTGCTGGAACCAGTGACACTGAGGGTCCGTCTTTCGAACCCAGTGATACAGAGGGTTCTGACTCGGACGGTCGTCATATTCGTCTCGCGATGACTAGGCGGGTTCGATTCACGTTGCCTAGAGAGCCTCGAACTAGAGATGACTCTTGAACTGGAGATGACTCACGAGGAGGTGTTGGAGGGCAAGCAGAGGTACGTATAATTCTTTTTACCGTATTATTTAATTTCAATCGAGTGAATGGTTTTAGTACTGACAATTTCGAAATCCTTTCAGGACCGTCGGTATACTGAACTAATGGATGCGTTACGCGAGTTACAGGAGGAGGTGCGAAAGAGTAATGAGAAACGAGATCAACAGCATCAGGAGTTGCTAGATTTGATTCGGGGGCTTCAGGGTTCGATGTCGCACGCCCGTACTCGAGGTACACGGTTCGATGACCCACCCTTCAATGACCCACCCTTCGATGACCCAGACGGACACCGAGACTTCAGTCCCAGAGGGAGGACAGGTAGTCATCAGGGTGATCAGCAAGGGCCTGGTGTGACACCACGAAAGGAGGTTACTCGTGGTACTAGTGGTACTGATACAACACCTATGGAGATAGAGGAAGAACCTCAGCAGGTTTTACCAGAACAACCTGTTCATTCTCAAGAACTGGTACAGAGCACCTCCTTACAGCACACCCCTCCGGTCGATCCTCGTGCAGAGCACCCCTTCATTTATTCCACAGAGACAGAGATCCCCAGTCTCAGTGCACCCAAAGAGCTTACACCTGTAGGCGATCGACAGCGAGATCGACGGCGACATAGTTCCAATGAAGGCGATACAGGGGGACATAGTCCGTCAACACATCGCACCTCTGGAGGCAATACACGGGAACAGAGTTCCTCCTTACAGCTCAGCCATCCAGTGGATCACATCCTTTCTGTGGACCGGATTACCCCACCCCTTCAACGTCAGGATCGGGTTCCCAGGGCAGGTTGGCAGCAGCGGACCCCATACACTGACCCCTGTCGGCCGAAGAGGCCAAGGATTAGGCCACAACCAGCACATGTATGGGCGCCCCACGCATTGATAGATCCTGACCACCTTGCGGCGTACCAAGCCTATAAGAGGAACTCGACTGGGGAATTGTCAGTATAATCGCAGATATTACAAAAATTATTTTGTATTTTGAAACTACTAAGTAAAATGACTTTCTTATATAACTTCTTCAAAAATTATGCAGGCGTGATGTGGATCTACTCGAGCCAGTTGGTGTCCCCTGGTTCCATCGATTTCAAACCAACACCATGGAGTTGGAGGATACTGTATGGTCCTTACCTGAACACTTTGTGTATAAGATGTTTCTGAAATAGTAGAATGCTAACAATACAAAATGTTGAAATTGTCAGCATATGGACGCGTACTTGCATATTCTGCGGAAGCGTCAGAGATATTACTCCACTGTCTACGGTCCGAGGATCAACATACAGGATTCACAGTTCTATGTAAGTGTTTAATTTGTACGGCTTTTGAACATCTATTTATGTGTTTCGTACATCTTTTATCTAACGTTTTATAAATTTTCTTTGTATAGTCATGGTTATTGAATGACTGGGAGAGATTGATGGGAAGTGGGGCCGACAAACCCCGCCGCAGTTGGTCTATGTTCAAGCATCAGTGGTCCGCTAATGACCTTGCGTGGTACGTGGATTGGTCCCCGCAGGAACCAAACCATGGAACGAAGTTGAAGTGGTCAGTGTTTTATTTACATTGTTTGAATTTGAATTTTAAATACATTTCCCATTGATAACACTTTGTTGAAACACATACAGGTTTTGATTCCTTGCAACCTTGGACGTACGCATTGGGCACTAGCCAGCGTCGACCTCACAACAGGGAGTATTTACCTGATGGACCCGTTCAGACAGGAGGTACCATTTCGCAATAGGAAAATGCAGCTCGCTTGCTTACGATATTTTTTACCGTCGATGCTGCATGCGTTGGACTTTCACGGTCGCAGACGGAGGGGCGATATGACGTATACATTGCAGAATAAGCCCTTTCCACTCAACATTGTGTCTAGAGACCGTGTACCCCAACAGGATAGAGGGTATGACTGTTTAAAGATCTTATTCTATCCTAATCGGTTTTAATAACATTCAATTCTAACGGTTGTTTATATGGTGAATTGCAATGGTAACTATGGTGCCCATACTTTGAGATTGATAGAGTACCTGGCAGCGAACAGAGATACGTTCGACTGGCCAGAAAACGAAATGGGCACTATCCGAGAGAAGATGGTTGTGGAGGTTTTTTGTAACTCAAAGGATTGGACATCCAGTTAGTGATTTAGTTGATGTACATAACATTTGAGTAATAAAATGAAATTATTTTTTAAAAAAATTTAGTTGTTTGCAATTAACACTTGAACACACATTTGATATATTGAAATCCATAAACAATACAATGAATTGTAGACACTATAACAAAAGATACAGTATGGCATTAAACGAACAACCAATAAATATATCATAATAGTTCAACATAAAAAAGCATAATAACCAACGGTCTCATAACACAACTATATCGAGCATGGTTCCCAACGTCTAGACGATGTTGGAAGACATCAAGTTGGAGACATGTTCCTCTTGTACTGCCTTGTTATGTTTGATCGCCTTCCTCAATGGCTCCATTCATTCCACGGTAGAGTCTTCTCAGGGCACGTTTGTTTGTTGTGTCCAATTGAATGACAGATGCTGCACTTGCGACGGTATTCATCGGGAACACTTATGCTGGGACCTTCATTAACCATCGGTGGGTTGGAGCATCGCCTGCTATTATGTCCTGATTGTCCACATCTTCTACACGACTGTGTGGTTGTCCTCTCCGAAGACGAGGCATGTCGACCCTCCATCGGGCGACCTGATTGTCTCTTCGACTTTGGATTTAAAACCACCCGAGATGCGATGTCGGATGGCACTACCCATGAAGAAGGATGGCCAATAGGCATAATAGGAATCGAGTATGCATCAATAAGTGTCTCTCTCTTGTAGTAGTCCGTACACAGAGATGTGAAATCCAAGTTTCGCTCCCTACAACAATGAAAACAATGAGATTCACGAACCCAAATAATATAAATCGTTAACTGTAACATCTCATGTACCTTGCCGCTGCGAGTGCATGAGAACATGGGAAATGGTCCATTTGGAATTTGTTGCATGTGCAAGTCTTCGAGTGTAAGTTAACCGTCCATTGGTTTCCCTTCAATTTGACGGAGAATATGTTCCAGTCAACTGGATTTACGGTCATATAATTGCACTTCTCGACACGTTTTAGGATCACAAGATGTGCTGCATCGGTCAGTTGATGACGCATGGACCGTGCAGCTGCATGACGATCGTGAAACCACTTTTGTAGCATATTCCTAATGAACTCCGCCAGTGTCATCATTGGCAGTTGCCGTGCGAATTTTAGGCATAAGTTTATGCACTCTGTAACATTTGTGGTCATCAGCTTGTATCTTCTTTGGGGACAGTGTACGCGAGACCACTTGCGTGGACCGACAGCAATGGCATATTCGAATGCACCCTTGTGCAGCCTATGTAACTCCTCCATGTGCCTGTTATAATTGAATTCACTGTACGTCCTAGCTGCTGAATCCATTATATCGGCAACATCCTTTCTGTGGAATCGCTTCTTCATATTTTCACCGAAATGCCAGCAACATATCGTATGGGTTGCATAAGGGAACACTTTAGAAATCCTCGCTTCAATGCTTGCATGGCGATCGGAAATGAAAACCAGATCATCTATATGACCAAGGGCACCCCTCAAGCATTCCAAAAACCACTCCCATGAAAGGTTGTTTTCTGAGTCACCGTACCCAAAAGCAATTGGATACACCTGTTCGTTTCCATCTTGTGCAGTTGCAACAAACATTGTACCCCCGAATCTTCCCTTCAAATGGGTACCATCAACTGCAATCACAGGACGCATACACCTCCGAAAACCTCTAATTGAGGACCCCAACGACATGAAAAAGTACAAAAATGTATCATCGTCTGCGCATTGTAAGTCGGTGATTGTGCCAGGATTTTGCTGTTCCAAAACGTACGCAAACGATGGTAACAATTTGAAACTTTCTTCATGCGTTCCATAGGTCAAGGACAATGCATATTGCAAGGCATCATGTGCCTTACTGTACATGACTTGGATGCCATACATTGTTTTCATATCGCGATTATGTCCTTCGGACGCATGAGACGACCATCATGTTGTTGAAGTCTAGGTGCAATGACTTCTCCGATTATGACTGCACTAGCTTGTCGGTGGCGACGGTGAACCTCCTCCAAAGGACAACTGTGCTGGTTGACAAAACTTCTGACTTGGAAGTAAGTCCCTTCATCTCTCCTCACCGCTATTAATTTCCACGTACAGTTGTCAATGATGCAAACTAGATGTAACGTTGTCTTATTAGACCTTTTCACCTTCCATTCAAAGTTCTCCCGCATTGAAAAAGGCCAACTAGCCTCTTCAAATCCTTTTTACTCGGGAAAAATTGACCTTTATAAATCATGCATGTAGGTTCTTGCGTTGCCAAGGTGCTGCTTCTACAAATACCAAACGAGTATGAATCTGCTCCGGGAATAACCCACGTTATCGTATTATCAGAATCAGATACAGTTATATTATGTCGGACCTCGGAAGTCCCAGGCATATTTGGTACAGTGCAACTAACTCCTTGTACATGTCTTCCTTGTGTTTGAATTTGTGTACGCTCTTCATCCACATTTTCTAGATCATCTACATGTTCATTATTTGCCTCATTATCCACCTCATGGTTCGGGTAATTGTTCATCTCATTGTACTGCTCAATTCGACAACCAAACACATCGCCAAATTGAGGTTCAACTACTTGGTCAACCGCTACCGGTGGGACACCACACATGTTTTCCCCACTTTCGGCGAAACTCCTTTGGGGATATAGTTGGTTGCTACCGCTAAAGGATCCAAATTGTTGGGTATTTTCAGGAGGAGGAATATCATTCCCTATCACATCTCCAGGTGTCCTCTGAGTTAGACTTACACATACTTGAGGGATCACCCGATCTTCCCCTAGCATAAACCGAACATCATCGTTATTTCTTATAAATGTACGACATGTACTGCCAGGAACGATTGATACTGATGCCAGATCAACATTGAATTTGTTTACATCATACTTCACAATGGTATGCACGATCGCCACCAATTCTTCGTAAGTCATATTCTTTGACACATACATTCCCTTGTTA
Source organism: Acer negundo (assembly GCA_035582765.1). NCBI lineage: Eukaryota > Viridiplantae > Streptophyta > Magnoliopsida > Sapindales > Sapindaceae > Acer > Acer negundo. Next base: position 25,217,952 of record CM069231.1, on the reverse strand, counting down.
TCGGATCCAACAAACCTCTGACTTCCGTCGGGTAGTTGCTCCCATTGACCGTTGTAAGATATTACTATTCTAACCCGATTCATGATGCTGTCAAATTAATCAAAACTATTAATTAAAACTCAGGAGTACAAAATATTTTCATAAATTACATTTACAAAGGCTCGGGTGAGGATATTTAAAAGGCTCGGAGAACACTAGCAAAGTCTCGAAGAATACATGAAAGTTTCGAAAAAGACATTTTTGGTCTCGAAAAAGTCTTTAAAAGACTCGATTAGTAATTCAATAAAAAGTCTCGGAGAAGACCTAACAAGGCTCGATTAGTGATTATTTGAAAAGTCTCGGAGATGACTTGAAACGTCTCGGAGAAGACTTGAAAAGGCTCGATTACTAATTTTTGAAAAGTCTCGGAGATGATATGAAAAGGCTCGGAGAAGACATGAAAAGTCTCGGAGAGAAGACATGAAAAGTCTCGATTGGTTATTTTTGAAAAGTCTCGGAGAAGACATGAAAAAACTCGGAGAAGACTTGAAAATGCTCGAATAGTTATTTTTTAAAAGTCTCGGAGAAGACTTGAAAAGTCTCGGAGAAGACATGAAAAAACTCGGAGAAGACTTGAAAATGCTCGAATAGTTATTTTTTAAAAGTCTCGGAGAAGACTTGAAAAGTCTCGGAGAAGACATGAAAAAGCTCGGAGAAGACTTGAAAATGCTCGAATAGTTATTTTTTATAAGTCTCGGACAAAACTTCAAAAGGCTCGGAGAAGACTTGCAAAGGCTCGGACAAGACATGAAAAAGCTCGAATAGTTATTTTTTAAAAGTCTCGGAGAAGACTTGAAAAGTCTCGGAGAAGACATGAAAAAGCTCGGAGAAGACTTGAAAATGCTCGAATAGTTATTTTTTAAAAGTCTCGGACAAAACTTCAAAAGGCTCGGAGAAGACTTGCAAAGGCTCGGACAACACATGAAAAAGCTCGAATAGTTATTTTTTAAAAGTCTCGGAGAAGACTTGAAAAGTCTCGGAGAAGACATGAAAAAGCTCGGAGAAGACTTGAAAATGCTCGAATAGTTATTTTTTAAAAGTGTCGGACAAAACTTCAAAAGGCTCGGAGAAGACTTGCAAAGGCTCGGACAAGACATGAAAAAGCTCGAATAGTTATTTTTAAAAAGTCTCGGAGAAGACTTGAAAATGCTCGGACAAGACATGAAAAGGCTCGGAGAAGACTTGAAAAGGCTCGGAGAAGACTTGAAAAGGCTAGATTACTGAATTTTGAAAAGTCTCAGAGAAGACTTGAAAATGCTCGAATAGTTATTTTTTAAAAGTCTCGGAGAAGACTTCAAAAGGCTCGAACAAGACATGAAAAAGCTCGGATAAGACTTGAAAAGGCTCGATTAGTGATTTTTGAAAAGTCTCGGAGAAGACATGAAAAAGCTCGGAGAAGACTTGAAAAGGCTCGATTAGTGATTTTTGAAAAGTCTCGGAGAAGACATGAAAAAGCTCGGAGAAGACTTGAAAATGCTCGAATAGTTATTTTATAAAAGTCTCGGACAAAACTTCAAAAGGCTCGGAGAAGACTTGCAAAGGCTCGGACAAGACATGAAAAAGCTCGGAGAAGTCTCGGACAAAACTTCAAAAGGCTCGGAGCAGACATAAAAAGGCTCGGACAACACATGAAAAGGCTCGGACAACACATGAAAATGCTCGATTAGTGATTTTTAAAAAGGCTCGGAAAAAGGTGACAAAGTCTCGGAGATCCACAATTGTCACAATGAAAATATGAACAAATGAAAAGAAGTATTTACACGAAATATTACCTTGTTGTAATGAAGCACGTCCAGTTGTTTTGATCTTCAACTTCTATTTGTATTGAGAGAGAGATAGAGAGAGAGAGAGAGTAACCCCGTTATCGTTTTTGTTGGAAGTGTGGAGAGAGAACCAGACAAACACAATAACATAAATGATTATCTAAGGGCAATTTTGGTAGTTCACCATAATAGGTGCCTTTTAAACTTAAGTTATTAAACTGGTCATAGAGTCACCAAATCAGTTGGAAAAGGTGATACTTTCCACCATTTCCACTTGATTAATATTTAAAGTCTTTAAATGTCTGAATTAAATACATCAGAAATTATAATGTCTTTAAATATCCTCAAGAATCCTAATTGAATACCCCCAAATGATACCACAATTTTACTCAGTAATCATGCTTTTTAGAAATGAAATTGGCCTTGTCAAATGACACAAGCCTCACATCACGAGCACAACTTCTAATCTCAATACCGTGGAAACAAATAAAGAAACAAATCATCAACTTCATATTGATATGCAATCAAATAAATGGAAAAAAAAGAAGAAAAAAAGATGGAAATTTCACAATATAGAATTCCATGTTTAGTTATGATGCAGGAGACGGAACCAAGTCATATAAGGACTATGATTTATGTTTCAGTTTTCTTTAGTTTTCTAGTATTAGCTTAATTAGGATTTATATTACTTTTTAGTATTTGTTTCCTTTATTATTTAGAATTAGGATTAGAAGTAGTATAAATATCTCTGTTTTTCACTCATCGTTAATCAGTTCAATTATATCAATAATATTCAGTTTAAAATAATCTGCGTGTTATAAAATAAATAAAATAAATAAATACATAATAGCATAAATATAAAGTAAGAAAGGAGAGAAAATAGTAGCCTAAGAAAAGAGATTCTTTTATTCTTCAATACTTCTCAATATCTCATACATCAAGATAAAGGCTCTTATTTATAACCTTACAAATCTTTACAATCATAACTTACACAATAATGGATATAAATTACTACATAAATTGACCATAAATCATTTGGGTGTTACAAGAGAAGTTAGGAAGATAATGAGCTTGATTTCTTAATGTGGACATCCACTCACATTAAAACATTGAATAATGTTTTCATAACACTCCCTCTTGGTTCTCCATCGTATAGAGAATATGCCTCATTAAAACCTTTACTAGTAAAAACCCAGTGGGAAAAAAAAAAACTAGCAGAGGAAAAAGAGTGCAGTATTCATCTACATATCAAATTAATCTCTGAAGGAATTTGGGGTACAAAACTGCATCGTTAAAACCTTACTAAGAAAACCCTATGGGATAAAAACCTAGCGAATGAAAAAGAATACAGTATGTAAAATTTTCTCCAAAATCAATATCTCCCCTTAATAAGGTGATAAATACGCTCCCCCTCATTCTGACATAGATACTTCAATATTTTGCAAAGATATTGCATCCCGATATTTTGTACCAAGATTTTGTTTGTTGCAATTGGTAGTGTATTTATAAATAAATTTTCAGGAATGAAAACTTATGCGTACTTTTTATCACCACCTTTTTGGAAATCATATGTAAAGAACTTTAATAAAATCGATTTTTGAATTGGTCTAACTTGTTATATACAGCATCATGTTGTTTTATTATAAAAACACAAGTTGAACTTGTATTTGGTACTCCAGGACATAAAGTTCTTCAATAACAAGAGGGGATCATACACCACTTTAAGTTATGGAATAAATATCGAGAAATCCTGTGTTTTATCCATAGAAAAGTACTTCAGGACATTTTCCTTATATATGTTGACTCATGTTTAATGTCAAACTCATTAGCTGAGACTAAATATTATTTTCCAAGACTTTTCATCTTTAGAAATTATTCCTCTGATATATATAATTTATAAACTTTGCATAATTTTTACTAAACTTTACACAATCAACATATAATTATTTTAATAAATATTCACCATAACGAATACACTATATGCATTCTGTTTGTTTAATTTTCACTATACAAAACTTCATGTAACTTTGAATAACTTGCTTTAGACATTTAAATCCTTCTAAAATTTTTATTCATTATCAAACTAGGTTTCTGCAATAAACCTTTTATCTTAATTCGTATGAAAAATATTCAATAAGTTTGATGTCATCAAACATGTGGACTACAAGTCCAAAACTTTCAAGTTTTACATTAATATAGCTTTCTCTTTAATTTGCTAATAATTTCTATGTCAACATTTCTATAATTTATAATACAAGTCTCTCATCATTTTTCATAATATGCAAAGCAAATAATATATGATCTCAATTTTTATATCAATATATTTCATTATGATTATGTAATTCATATACCTCTTCAAAGGCTTATTCTAATAACTTTACTGTTAAATATACACTATACATGTCTTTCTATATAAATATCTCTCCAGGAGAAGTATAATCACATTAAATTTAATACAAGTGCCTCTATTGGGACAATTGAGATTCTTTTATTTTCCTCAACGGTCTCATAGGGGAGATTAACATATCTATATGATTCTTCAGGATTTTATTTTCACTTATGATACTAGCTCTTCAAGAGCCTTATATGATGAGGATTTATCTATCACTCGAGTATTATTTTAAATATGATCATGATCTTTTAATTCCAGTTCAATGAACCATATCTTTTGAATCAAAATCTTCTTTTACTACTTTACTGTCTAACATATGATTTTTGCTGCCATTTCATAAATTGTTCTACAGGAACTACCACCCGGGCTTATATATTGGTAGAATGTAATTTTGTTATTTTATTTGAATCATCTGAAAATTTATTTGCATATCATGCAATTCACAAGACGATACATACCTTGTAATTTTTCGTCGTTTATCAACTTATAATAATTCTCCCTCTAACGATGATAAAATTTACTTCAAGGAATTATATGCATCATAATAATTTTCCACATAAACTCATTTATTTTGTCATATTGTCCTTTAAAGACTAATTTACATGGTCTTATTGTCATTCAGAGACATTCACTAGCAAAAACTAATTAGTTATGATATGGATATCCATATAAAATATTTCAATATTTTGATGCATCGTTTATTTTTAGTAAAGTTTATTGTCCTTCAGGGACATTCACTAACATTTAATCATATAATATAAGAATATGATAAATTCTTTTGGCACGAGAAAAAATAAATGAAATATAATAATAACTTCAATTTTTCAAATTTCTTGTTCTTATGTCAAGTTCTTAAACACTCACATGTTTTTTTTGGAACTTCTGGTTCGTGTAGGAACTGCTGGTTCATAAATGTAAAATCATATGTTTTAAGCTTCGCATTCTTAAAATAAAATCACAATTTTACTTTTCAAATGAAAATAACTGTTATTGGATCAAATTTAGAACTTCTAGTTCCAATTAAATTTAATATCAAAAAATTAAATACAGAACTACAAGTCTAATTAGTTTGAAATTGATAACATCAGATTTTAAAAAGATAAATATTCAGAACTTCAGATTCTGATTTGTATTAATATTAAGAGCTTTAAGCCTTTGTATTTTCCTTTTCAAATATTTGAATAACCAAATATTCATCTAGTAATGAAAATTTAGATCATCTTTTGATTCAAAACTTCAAATTTAAATTTTAGAACTTCGGGTTCATATTCAACAATTTATATTCAAATTTAAAACTGCAGGTTTTCAATTGGATTTGATTTTAAAACTTCTGGTTCTATATATATTGATCAACTCCAATAACATTAAGAACCAAAAAAAAAAAAAGGTAAATTTATTTTTTTTGATGTGGAAGATCCAACGTAGTGACAACCACAGAGCATACTCATAAAATTAGTTGTGTGGAATAAATAACAATAAGTAAATTTTATTAAAATACTTACTTGGATATAATATTCTTAATTGTCAAGGGACAATTTCTTATATAGTAGATCTTCTAGATCCAACTAAATACAAAGTATCAATTTTCATATAATTTGTTTTAACTTTGTGTCATATATTAGCTCTTCTAGAGCGTTCATTGTTCTTGCTAAAAATCAACAAAATATTTTAGATATAGCAAGCAAACTTTTATAATTATTAGGTGTATTTTACATCCTTTCAATCTTCTTGTTTTGTTAAGGTGTTATTCCACTTCTGGTGGAACAATTTAAATTTCTTTATAGTGATCACCTTGACATCAATAATTATTTGATTATAACAATATACACGATCATCATCATGACTATATGTAACATTTACTTCAAGGAATGATATTGATCAAATTGGGTGATGTCAATGATTTTATAATCAAAACTAATTATTTTGTTCAACCATGAAAACCATGATATAAAATAATAGTATGCTCAAATACATACAGTATTAATATTGCCACTTATAGAGCAAATTTGAAGCATAAAATAGTGAAATATATACCGCTACTTCTTGAACAATATTTGAAACAATATAGACTCATTATGTTTCATTGATCATGTTTTCATCTACTTGGTGATCAAAACCATTTTTAAGCAAATATATATAAGGACAAATAATTCGTTAATGATAAGATATTTCTATTAGAAAAGAACAACTAGACCTTTTTTTAACAAATAAAAAATATATATAACTCATGATATATCATACAATTTACTAAAAACAACAACAAATATCTAGCATGATATGAAATTGTTTTTATGATTTGTTGTAACTTACAATTACAAATTTAATGCTAATATAAATCAAAGCAATAAGAAAAATCTCATCTTTAAAAGAATAATGGAATATAAATATTATATTACTAAAACCAAATGAATGTAAATCAACTTAAAATAAAACCAACAATTTTAAATTACAAAAATCAATGAACCGTAAAACTATATCACATGGTGAATAAATTCAAATGTTAATGAATAAACAATTGAGACATTTCGTGATTAATAGGTGTGTGAAATATGAAAATTTATATTTTTCTAGTATATGAAAATATAAGATTTCACACCTTACATACCTTAATATGGAGGAAGAAATAAAGAAGAAAAAATATTTCATTCATAGTAGTTGGGTCTCTTAATGTGAAATATAAATAACCAATACAAAATAATAGATCAAAAATGTCAGATTCATGATCATGTGAAATATAAAAAACCAATTATATATAGATAGATAAAAAAAATGTTTGAAAACAAAAGGCACTATCGAAACTTAATGTTCTATTATATCATAACTTTATGTTTATGATTTGGAATTCTAGAACTCTAGGTTCCAAACAAAATTCATATTAGATGAAAATGTTGAATTTCATCGGAATTTCAAGTTCATATATAAACTTCTTATTTATTTATAATCGAAAACCATGAATTGAGAACTTCGGGTTCTTATTCGATAATTCAAAATTTTCATATTTTGGTTTGATTGCAATCCATAATTTCAAATGAGATTATGTTAAACTTCAGGTTTTTTGATTTTGCAATCTCGAAACACTAAATTTAGCTTCAGGCTTTTTGATTTAACAATTATCTCATATATATATATATCAGATTGAGCTTCAGACTCTTTGATTTTGCGATCTTTGGGTTGCAATATACTTAATTTCATTTTTGCAATCTTCTAGTTGCAATACAATTATTTTATCTTTATTTTCTTTTATTGGCAACCCAATAAATATTAAGAATAAAATTAAGAAGAGAAATAATATAAACCATTTTTTTTTCTTAGCCCAAAATTAGATAAAGAAATACTTTACAATTGCTTGGATCTCTTGGTCTCATCAAGAAATTGTTCTCTCTTATCACTTATCGAATTTGGATCATATGACATCTTGTCTTCAAACAATAAACTTTCAAATTTGTAACCTAAAACATATAATGGTTAGAGACTCGTGCTGATAACGTGTTATGGAATAAATAAAATAAATAAGAACATAATAGCATAAATATAAAGTAAGAAATGAGAGAAAATAGTAGTTCAAGAAAAGAGATTTTTTTATTCCTCAATACTTCTTAATATCACATACATCAAGATGAAGGCTCTTATTTATAACCTTACAAATCTTTACAATTATAACTTACACAATAATGGATATAAATTACTACATAAATTAACCATAAATCATTTGGGTGTTACAAGAGAAGTTAGGAAGATGATGAGTTTGATTTCTTAATATGGACATCCACTCAAATTAAAACATTAAATAATGTTTTCATAACACTGAATGATTATTTTCAAGTTTTTCCGTTAGAGTTTTATCTAACAGGGCTGCTGAAATAAAACACTTTGAACCCTGGCATACAATAATTTCAACAAAATAATCTCTCATTCTTCTCCATCAATAACTTCGTTTTCGTCATCAACGAGCTCATGATGATAACTCTATTTCTGTCGATCCTTCTTGAAGAAGAATCCATCAAGTGACGAAGAACATGACATCTCATCACTGATGGAGGAGGCGTCATGTCGTGCCTCTACTCGCTCTTCTTGGCGGCATCGTCGCAGATCAACCAGCGAGAGGAGTATGAAAACGAGGGAGCGAGAAAGCAATACGAAGATCTTCTCCACTCGAGCAATACGAAGATCTTCTCCACTCGATTGTTCGCAATTCTAAATCGAATTTAAGATTTTATTTTACTATTATTTAACTTGGAGATAACAGTGATTGTTCATATATCAGTTTTTATTTATATTGTTTTTAATTTTTTATCTAAAACTTATAAGTAATTTATAATCATTTTATTAAACAAATTATATTATCGATTTCAAAAAATTATATGGAACCCCATTAGATATATATTTTTTCACTAATGTTAATCTATCTAAAAGTTTAGCCAAAAAATCAATCTAAATAATGTGACAAATGATTTGTCTTTGTTATATCATTCACCACTTCCCCATAATTTGTATGATAATAACAACTCATTTACCATATCATTTTGGTTGATTATTAGAATAATTATCATAGGTTATATGACATTACTCGTATATTTTTTTAAATCTCTTAAAATTGATCGGCCCAAACGTAGATCCTAGTTTTTTTGATGGCTTAAGTGATTCAAGCTCATGTTGAAATCTTCCAAATCCAAGCAAGTATAAGCCATCAGCTCTAGATCCTGTGATCATAAAATAATTACTTCCATCTCTCATGATGTGAAATAATGAGAAATATTAGTTAATGAGGAAATAGCACTTTTTAACCAAAATTTTAAGGAGGTTTCTATTTTTACCCGAAATTAATGTTTTCATTGTTTTTACCAAACTTTTCACTGAAGAAACAATTTTACCCCTGCATTTTCTATATATTTATTTTTATTTCTTAAAACTAATTTTCTTTTAAAAAAAAATTCTTTTTAATTTTTTTTTAATTATTGGAGCACCTCCAATGGAGGTATGCGCAACCTCCAAGGAAGGTTCCAACCTCCATCGGAGATCGCCCAAACCTCCAATGGAGGTCACTTGCCACACACACAAAAAAAAAATTATAAAAAAAAATTTGGGAAGAAGGAAAAAAAAATTGTGAAGAAGAAGGAGATTAAACGCACCAGATTAAACACACTGGAAATTGAACAAACTGGAATTAAACACATGGATTAAACACATGGATTAAACACAGTAGGAATCAAACCGGTAGTGTGTTTAATTGATGAAAACTGGTGATCGAGCTAAATTTGTACATGTTTTTGGTCCTTAATTTTGACTTTTTTGTGTGTTCTCAAGTAAAACCCGGTCATTTGACATCTTGAATTGAGTTTTGTAGGTGGTATTGCATCACAAGGGCATCTAGGCGTTATTTGGAGAATAATGGGTCAAAAGTGCAAAATGAAGAAAGTTTAGAAGCAGAACAAAATGGTCGCTGATATGGACACCGTGTGAAGACCGAAAAATCCTCAACCAGTGGATGTCGCTGGAAATGTGTCGCTAGGTGACCACCGCGACAATTAAGGCTTGAAGATTGCCAAAGAATTCCAAGAGATGTTGCTAGCAATGCGTCGCTGGGTGACAACCATGACCTTTTTGAAGAGCAAACAGTGAACCGAGATCAGAGAATATCGTGGGCTTTGCATCGCTAGACAGTCCCCGCGACAACGAAGGAAAGAGGCAACGAAGAACAAATCAAAAGAAATCGCAACCTTTGCATCGCTTGATGGCAACCGCAACAATCATGCGAAGATCCCAGATCCAGATGCCACCCACTTGGTCGCTAGTGCAACAGCCGTGAAAACCAGATCAAGAGTCATATAACTGTCTGTCGCGGCCAATGTCATTGCGTCCAAACCGTGACAATCGGGCCGAGACACATGCCACCTGAACGAATCTGACAGTTACAAGCTTGCTACTTGGAACAGTATGAATACACCCCTTAGATTCATTTTCAGAGACCCAAACTTTACACACCAGATTTGAAATATATCATCCATTTCTGATCTTGAACTCATCTTTTCCATCCAAAACTCAACAAATCAAAATCTAGATTACTTTACCTAAATCATTCCTCTCTACCCATCTTCTACACTTCTTTCCTTTATAACATTCCATTGACTCCATCCTCACTACAATTCCTAGCTTCCATTCTTTGCATCAAGATTCAAGCAATGACCATCAATGAGGGATAAAGCTTACGAGAGAGACCCATGAGTTATTTATCTAAATTATACCTCATTTCTTTGTTTATAACCATGTGTAACTAAATCCCCATTCTAGAGGATTGATGTGAGAAACTCATGAACAATGGGTTTTGTTTAGCTTTCAATAATATGTTTACATAGTTATAGTTCTATTTACTTGCTTAATTATATCTTATTCCTTATGTGATTGAATTGAACATCACTCTTTAATTGCAATATTGGTAAGATAATTTGAGATAAAATTGGTTGAGACTTGAACACCCTTAATTGATTAGGGCTCATAGTGAATAGGATAGGTTTATTGGTGGGAATATCAATCCCGATTGCCTAGACCATTTGATAGTCACTAACCGATCTCACCATTATCCCCTTATTCTAAATATCATAGGTGAGAAGTGGTTTGGTTTAGTACCTACAGCCAAAACACACCTTCGAATGAGATCAGTCCTTAATTGTGTGAACCGAACATTAATTAAGATATTTAAGCATTACCCATGGTCCAATTGCAACTCTATCAATTACCTAGACATCTTTGAATTTGTTTACATCAAATTCTTATCTAAATTGTTGAGCTTCTATTTTCCATTTTCTTTCATTTGACTTTACTTGTTATTATTTTTTTTAATTTTTTTTTTTTTTTTTGTTCTCAAAACAAACATCCAATCTCTACCTATCATGACTTATATTCTCATGCATTTAGTTAGTCTAATGTAGATTAGAAAGCATTTCGACTATTCATCTCAATCCCTGAGGACGATTTCTTGCTTACCATATTACTAAGTTTTGTGCTTAAGTGTGGTTGCAAGCGGTTGAAAATCAGTTTTCAAAACCAAGTATAAATATCTTTTTAACGGTGTTAAACGGCCTTGTCAACTGGTGTTGTGTTTAATTGAAGAAGAACGATGGTGTATTTAATTGATGAAAACCAGTGATGTGTTTAATGGAAGAAGAACAATTATGTGTTTAATTTAAGAAAATAAGTGGTGTGTTTAATTGAAGAAAATTGATGTGTTTAATTGAACAAGGCTGGTGTGTTTAATTGAAGACTCGTGTGTTTAATTTTTTCCAGATCTGGAATAATTGAAGAAAATTGATGTGTTTGATTGAACAAGGCTGGTGTGTTTAATTGAAAACTAGTGTGTTTAATTTTTGGGGTAATTACGCCGGTGGCCATCGAATTGATGACACACTATCAAAATGGCCACTGGATTGGAATGTTGTTCCAAAATGGTCATTTTTGGCGAATTTTGTGATACTAATAGCCATTCCATCCAATTTCATTTAATTTCATCAAATGAGTGGTCTTTTGGTAAATAAGGGGATGCCATTAATTTATTTTAGATTTTTTTTTGAAATAAATTTTTTCAATGAGTGACATTTTGGTAAATAAGTGGATGACATTAATTTATATTAGATGTTTTTTGGAAATCAATTTTTTCTTTTTTGAAAAGAATATTTATATTTAGTGTGTGTATATATATATATATATATATTTACACACACTAAATATAATTATTCATCAAAAAAAACAAAAGAAATGGTTTAAATCAATACACGTGTCTCTTCTTTGTTTTTTAGATTTTTTAGATTTTTTAGACTTAATCTTTTTTAAAAAGAAATATACATATATTTATGTAGTGAGGTGATTGGTGATCTATTGGCAGGGGTTGGCGTTGTGCTTGGGCTGGGTGTTTTGTTTGCCTGTTTCTCGGTCCCCTGTTTTCTTCTCATTTTGTCTCCTTTTATAGCGTTTTGTTTGGGTTTTGTTCTTCTGGCTAGTGTTTCCTTTCGTGCCTAGCCTGTATGTTCTCTCAGTTTGTTTATGAATGAAATCTTGCCTTTCAAATATATAAATATATATTTATATATATATATATATATATATAAATATATTAGATGTGCTATACATATATACATATTAAATATAATTATTCGTTTCAAAAAACAAAAGAAAAATTGATTTCCAAAAAAAAATCTAAAATAAATTAATGTAATCCTCTTATTTACCAAAATGTCACTCATTTGATGGAATTAGATGGATTTAGATGGAATTGGATGACATGGGCATTAGTGTCACAAAGTTCGCCAAAAATTGCCATTATGGAACAACTTTCCAACCAAGTGGCCATTTTGATAGTATGTCATCAATCCGATGGTCACTGGGGTAATTATCCCTTAATTTTTCCAATTATGGAATCTTCTTCTTCTTCTTCTTCTTCTTCTTCTTTTTTCGGCGAGATCTCTAAGTGAGATCTCGAAGTGAGATCTCGCTGACCTCCAATAAAAAAAATAAAAAATAAAAAATAAATTTATAAAAATGTATTTTTATTTCAGAAATCATTAAGGGTATTTTTGTCTCTCCAATGGAAAGCTTAGTAAAAACAATCAAAACATTATTTTTTTTTACTCTTCACAAATTATCTATTTACACTATATTTTAATTTTTTGTTTTTTTATTAATGACAATATTAACCTGAATTAAAATTAACAAACAAGACAAAATTCTAAAGACACTCCGAACTAGTTTTTTTATTTTAGAAAACAATGTTTTTTTTTCCTCTTAACTATTTTACAAACTCTAAAATATTTTCTTCTTTTTTTTCCAATATTTTAAACTTCTTCACTGAGTTATGGCAGTCCCAAATCTTCAGCTGAAAATCCAACAAATTAAAACAAGAAAAAATGTTATAAATTTGCATACTGCTAAGCGGTTTGGTTTTGGACAAGGGATCTGAAACTGGCAAACAGATTTAGTTATGCTTTCGAAAAAGTTTGAGTAATGACTTTTTAAGTGATTAATTTAAAGGATATTATCATTTTCCCCATGTAGTTTTCCATATTCATAAATTTGCCCCCTAGTTTCAGAAATGGTTGATATTCCCCCTGAAAATCAAAGTATTCAAATATTTACCCCTTGCCATTAGGATTTCCGTTAAATAGAGGTTTGACCGTTAAAATAGAAGGATAATGGATAAAAAGCTAAATTAAACAATTGGGATATTATCATTTTCCCCATGTAGTTTGCCATATTCATAAATTTACCCCCCACCCTCCCCCCCCACCCCAATAGTTTCAGAAATAGTTGATATTCCCCATGAAAATCAAATTAAATAATAAATATTAAATTATATAATAAATATTTTTTATTATTAAATTTAATATTTATTATTTCACCATCAAATTCATTTCATCAAATCCATTTCATCACAATCATCTCTCCACCATCCATCTTATTCACATAGACATCATTCTAGATCTTCACAAATCCAAAGACCAAAAAAATAAAAGAGGAACTAGTGCAACAAATCCAAAGACCAAAAAAATAAAAATAAAGCAAATTTAACATCTTCATGATCACCATCATCGTCCAAACCCAGAAATCATCATCCACAGACCAACAGACCAACAGACCAACAAACCCAGAAACATCAGAATCCAAACCCATACTACCATAACCCAAAAATCAGAACAAAACCAAAGTCACACAAAATCGCAGCCACCAACACCCTCAAATCAAACCACCACCAACAAAACCAAACTGATTAAACCCTTCAACTCCCAACACCGAAACCAGGGGTAAAAACATTGAAACATTGAGAATTGAGTTTAATAGCATATGCGATTGTTTGGGTTGCAAAAAAATAATAAATAAAAAAATAATAAATAAAAAATAAAAAGTGGCAGAAAAGGGAGGATGTGATGGGGAGAGAGAGGAAGAATTAGTGTTTTAATTGATTTTTTATTTTATTTTTTTAATATCTTTTAATAATTTTTTTACCATTTTATTTTATATTATTTAGAATATTCTTTTTTAATATTCTTTTTTTAATTTCTGTTAATATTTGTAGTGGCGGAAGAGATGGGGAGAGAGAGGAAGAATTAGGGTTTAATTGATTTTTTATTTTTTAATATTATTCTTTAATATCTTTTAATAATTTTATTCTTTTAATATCTTTTAATAATTTTTTTACCATTTTATTTTATTTTATTTAGAATATTATTTTTTTAATTTCTGTCAATATTGGTAGTGGCGGAAGAGATAGGAAGAGATGGAGAGAGAGAGAGAGAGAGAGGAAGAATTAGGATTTAATTGATTTTTTATTTTTTTAATATTATTCTTTTAATATCTTTTAATAATTTTTTTACCATTTTATTTTATTTTATTTAGAATATTCTTTTTTAATATTATTTTTTCAATTTCTGTTAATATTGGTAGTAGCGGAAGAGATGGGGAGAGAGAGGAAGAATTAGGGTTTAATTGATTTTTTATTTTTTTTAATATTATTCTTTTAATATTTTTAATAGTTTTATTCTTTTAATATCTTTTAAAAAAAATTACCATTTTGTTTTATTTTATTTTAAATATTCATTTTTAATATATTTTTTTTAATTTATGTTAATATTTGTTGAATTTGCTTTGATCAAATAAATGATAAAATAATAACCAAGGGTAAAAACGTACTTTTTTCATTATTTTAACGGTCAAACCTCTATTTAACAGAAATCCTAACGGCAGGAGGAAAATATTCGAATACTTTGATTTTCAGGGGAAATATCAACCATTTCTAAAACTAGGGGGCAAATTTATGAATATAGTAAACTGTAGGGGAAAAAATGATAACATCCCTTAATTTAATTGTTGAATGCATGGTAGAATTTGGAGGCCGTAGACTTTGAACTTCATATACAAGAGCATTTCTTTTCATTGATAAACGGTAGTCATTTTTATTTTTTTTATCACTTGGTATTTTATTGTTTAATCCAGTTGATTACGGATTAAATTAAATTATTAGTGTGTAGATGGAGTGAAAACAGTGGAGGGAAGGTGTGCAGTTGGTGATTACAGTAGGTAATTGAAATTAATTTTGCTCTTTATTCTTTTCCGGCTGGTTTTGTTTATTGAATATTGATTTTTATGATTTTTATGTTTTTGAATAGTGATCAAAATTACTAACTTTTTTTTTTTTTGTTTTGTTATATATTAAAATTAAAATTTAAAAATAATAATGGGTAATATTAAGATAAAATGGAGTGTCTTTAAAATAAAAATATCTTTTATTTTTAAAAATGAAGTGTCTTTAGAATAAAAATGTCAAAAGATAAAAAGGATAATTTTGGAATAAAAGAAAGTGTTTTTAGAATTTTTTTTCTTAATTTAAAATTTTTAGAATGAATTGTCTTTATAAAAGAAGTGTAAATAGAAAAAATTGAATTGTCAAAAGAAGCTCTCAAAATAAAAACTCCGATAAGTAATTATATGGTTATTTTCAATTTTAACCCTTAGTTAGTTAATAACACCCTACTAAAATTAAAAGTTGTCATTATGTCCATTTAACAACTTTCCCTTTTATATGTTGTTGTTATGTCCTTGCCGTTAAAACCACATTTTGGTTTAGTGATTTTAGGGTATGAAGGAGATAACATTAACCCTTATTCTATTTAGTTACACCCTTTTTAATGACATTTTACTTAGTAAGTAAATGATTAACTGCGTTAAAAAAAATAAATAGACACGTATCAATTAAATTCACAGGCAGCTAGCTGATCGTCATATCTTAGGGTACTCGATCAAGTAGAAATAGAAAAAATATTCAGAATCATTAACCAGTTGAGCAATTAGAAAAATTGTACAATTATTTTGAAAGTGATCATTATTAAAGAATAGATCATATATATAAAAGGAAATCGATCGAACTTGTTGGTTAAATCTCTCATATCGGTTCTTCTCGGATGTTGACCTCGACATTTTAACATGTCTATTTATAAAATAATATTTGAAATTGATATAGCATAATTCGTAAACATTATTTTCAATGACATTTTACATAGTAAATGATTGACTGCGTTATAAATAAATGGACACGGTGACAGGCAGCGTATCAATAATCACAAATGTATTCAGTTTTTCTCTTTAGCTAATTGCTTCTTCATAAACTCCTTGACTTCATGAACACACATAGATGACTCTTTTAGCTCTTGCATTCCATAGAAGGCATGAAACGCATTTGGATACTCAATCAAATATGCTTCTTTTCCACTTCTCTTCAGCCCCTCATAGTACCTTTTTTGCCAATCTTTCAACGGATCAAACCCTCCCACAACCACCATCGTCGCCGGAAACTTCAACCCTGAAAGATCCCTTGATTTTGGCCCGAAAATGTTTGCTGCCGGGTGGTCTCTGTCTGACCCTTCCGGCAAGAAAACACTCCACAACCAATCCGTGCCTCGCACATTAATGAACGGAGCGCCAACCAGCTTGATTTCGGATTCGGTCCTCTCTTCTCCCCCGAAAAACGGCTGTAACGCTATAATTCCGACGAAGTTCAGGTTGCGAAACTTGGTCTCACATGCCTTGACTGCCACATGGTGCGCCAAGTTCCCACCGGCGCTGTCCCCGGCAATGAAACAGTATTTTAGGTCAGCATTTCTGGGGAACCCCTCAAAGTTATTGTTTTTTTCGAAGAAATTCAGTACATCGAAACCGTCTTCAACCTGACTAGGGTACCGGTGCTCCGGCGAGTTCCGATAGTTCACGGAGACGATGACGGCAGAGAGTTCTCTCGAAAGTCTCTGGCAGAGCTTATTGGGGCCAACTGAATTGGCAGAAATCCATGCAAACCCTCCTCCGTGAAAATAGAAGATAACAGGCATGCTAACGGTAACGTCATTGTCATTGTCACCACCGCCTTCGGTGGCCACGGGTACGAAGAGGCGGAAGAAGAGGTTGCGGGAGGCGTCAAGGACGACGTCAGAGGTCTTGACGCCTTCAATGGGGTGAGAAGAAGGTGGGGTTTTGATGTCGAAGAAGCTCATGAGTTGGCGGTTGATGGTACCGTCAGAGCGGCGACAGAGCTTGAAGCCGTGGTTTAAGATGGTGATGGCAAGCTTGACTTGCCATGAGAGGTTTCTCCATGTTGATGGTGTGTTTGTATCAGTCATGCTTTCTTTCCTGGTGACCTCTCTCTGTTATATATATATATAAAGGGAGCTTCTCTCTGGTGCGAATGTCTGTATAACATTTATCTGAGAAAAACGAATGTTGTGTCGATACAAATTCGTTTCAAAGATGAAATTTCATGTAGTATTATTAGTCATGATTTTCTCTGTATATAGGATATATCTCTCCTGGTGAGCTCTCTCTTGCTGCTGCTGTGTGCGTGTGTGTATATATATATTAGGATATCTATCCTCTTTGTTGACGTGGTTCGGCTGCTGACAAGAAGAGACAAATGTAAAGTGTAAAACAAGAGTTCACTTCTTTGTTAGTAATTGTCAAAAATCAGACAAAATATGATGATAATTAATAAATTACTAGGTCGTCTTCAGATTCCAATGAAGACTCTTCTCTTGTTCTTTTTAGAGTAACACCATGTCAAAATTTTGCTAAGGTATGCAGCCATATCAAAGTATTGATAATATCTTCATTCCACCGGGTATACGGTTAAGTGTTGCATTTGACCACCAAAAATATGACATATAACAGAAAACTTATGTGGCGCCCAAATGGCAACCACATGTCTCATCATCTGTGGCCAAGTACACCAGGTGCAGATTTTCTCGTCAAATATCAATGCAGCCGCATCAAGTATCTAAACTGATGAGTAAAAGAGAAAATTTATCAAAATATAAACGGCAATAGGAGGCAAATGACAAGAGAGAGAGAGAGAGAGAGTGATGACCAACAGCAAGTATACGCGGAATTGACAATTTGATTCATGGTTTTGTCCGAATAACAACACTTATCTAGGGATCCTGTTCTGTCCTGGACCAGATTCCATTTGTTCGATTAAAACTAGATTTGTGCTGTAAATGGGCAATACAAAAACTAAGGTGGATTCTTGTTGTTGACTTGATGTAATTTCAGGGTGTTCTATCTTCTGCAGAATAAGTTCGAATTCCAAACATGCACGGTAGCAGTAGTTATTATGATCAGGTGTATCTAGAGGTAGACACTTTTTTACGATCCGTGGTTAACCGAACCGAACTGAACCGAACTAAAAATATGTGTTCAAATCTAGGGAAGGAGCCAGAAATTGTTTCCAGTGGGGCGTCATAAAATATAATGAATTATACAATGTATTTCAAAGGGTATTTAAAAAAAATTAATAAAAAAGAATACCGTTACTTTGTATTTATTTGTCAATTGACACATTAGTAGTTGGAATACAAGTTGATTTATAGAGTTGAAATGTTTACAATTACTCAAAAAATAATGAAGTAAAATCTTATAGCCCTTTATTCAAGATTCAATAATAGTGTTTGCTATTTAGGAGTTAGAAAACTAATTAAAATTTAAATTGTACTAACTGTATTTTTCTAACATCCAAAAACTACTTTAATTTTAAAAAAAAATTATAAAAGTTTGTTTGATAAAATATCGTAATAGTTAAACATAAATATACGTATATATGTTTTTGAAATATTATAATAATTCCGGGTTTTGAGAGAGGAAGGGACTTGAACCTACAATCTTATGGTATGAGTGTGAGGGGCATACAAATAGATTAACCATATCTTGTCTAAAAAAGTATATGTTTGGTTGATATGTTTTAATTATATGAATTAACACATTGATTATTTTAAAATAAATAACATATCAAAAGTATAATATGGTATTAAGGTGACGAGTGAGATAATTAATATGGTAAGAGATAACAAAATTATTTGAATGAGAATAATATTAGTTGAGATATAACATATATGTTATGATCGATTTTAATTTATATTTAAGATACATCGAAATAAATACTATATATAAAATAAAAGATATTTTTTATGTTATTTGATGGAAAAAAAATATTATATGTCCTGTTTATAGAAAAATAAGACATGAAATTGGGGCAAAAACATAAAAATCTAGGAAATAAGGATAAAAATTGTAAATTTTCAAATTCAAATCGAGTCAACTTATTGAGACGAGTCAAACCGATTCTAAAAAATGAAAACCGAATTTAAGAGAGTCATGGATGATTTTGCTTTGTCAAAAACCGAACCGATCCGACTAAACTAAGTAAATATTATATATATATATATATATAGTCTTTCTATTGTTAGTTCGAAATGATATAAAATATAGTGAAAATTGTAAAAAATAACCTAACCACAGAATTGATTATTGTTTCTAACCAAATTCTAAATTTTTATTGTTTGTAGCCGATCACCATAATACATTATTGTTTTTAGTCAATAAATTTCAAAACTACCCTTTTATCATCTTTTTCCCTTAAAAAAAAAAAATTTCTCTCCATTCCTCATCTCTATCACCCATCTTTTTATCATTCATATCTTTATCAAATCTTAGTTCTCAACTAATTTTTGTCAAGAAATTAAAGTTATTTTAAAGAGAAATCGCAAGGAAACCAAGATTTGGGAAGAGTTTTTTAAAAATTTCGAATTTGTGGTTGAATATCTGCTCAAAACTTTAAGGTTTGTAAATCTTCAATTTCAATAGTACTATTATGTTTTTTAGATTATATTGTTGATGGGTCTCTGTTATTTTGTTTCAATTTTGAAGTTTTTTTGTTGAGAATGGAAGAACTTCGATTTCAGTTTGAAATTATATTTCATGAAATATGTCACGGTAAAAGTGATATAAGTTCGTTATTTCATATTTAACGTGACACATCGGCTAATATTATATAATCATGTATTTTTGAAGTACATGAGATATTTCATGTCTAACATGACTTACACGGGATATTTCATACCCAACATGACATATATGGGATATTTCATGTCCAACATGACAAATATATGATATTTCATGTCTTGCATGAAATACTACATAAAGGGGATATTTCATGTTTTACTTGATATACATGGGATATTTCATGTCTTGTATGAAATACTGTATAATGAGGATATTTCATACCTAACATGACATACATAGGATATTTCATGTTTTACGTGATATACATGGGATATTTCATACCTTGTATGAAATACTGCACAATAGGGATATTTCATACCCAACATGACATATACTGGATATTTCATGTCCTACATGACATACATGGGATACTTCATACACAACATGATATACATAGGATGTTTCATGTCTTGCATGAAATACTAATAAAGGGGATATTTCATACACAACATGACATACATAGGATATTTCATACCCAACATGACATACATGAGATATTTCATGTTTTATGTGATATACATGGGATATTTCATGCCTTGTATGAAATACTGCACAATAGGGATATTTCATGCCCAACATGACATATATAAGATATTTTATGCCCAACATGATATACATAGGATATTTCATACCTTGCATGAAATACTACATAAAGGGGATATTTCATACCCAACATGACATATATAGGATATTTCATGTCCAACATGACATACATGAGATATTTCATATTTTATGTGATATACATGGGAAATTTCACGCCTTGTATGAAATACTGGATAATAGGGATATTTCATACCCAACATGACATACATAGGATATCTCATACCAAACATGACATGCATAGGATATTTCATGCATAACATGATATACATGAGATATTTCATATCTTGTATGAAATACTGCATAATGGGGATATTTCATACCCAACATGACATACATAGGATATTTCATATCCAATATGATATACATGGGATATTTCATGTCTTATATTAAATACTACATAATAGGGATATTTCATACCCAACGTGACATATATAGGATATTTCATACCCAACATGACATACATAGGATATTTCATGCCTCGTATGAAATACTACATAATGGGGATATTTCATACCCAACATGACATATATGGGATATTTCATGCCCATTCATGCCCATTATGACATACATGAGATATTTCATGCCTTGTATGAAATGCTGTATAATGGGGATATTTCATACCCAACATGACATACATAGGATATTTCATGTTTTACGTGATATATCATTGGGAAATATGAAACACTATTTTTCTTACAATTTTTTTTTATAAACTGGTTTTTTTTTTTCAATTATTATTTGTTTCAGGAACTATGAAAAGTTTTAAGTTAGCAATCAATTACAACAATCGATGGAACAATTTAGATTACATGGATGGCAACTTATTGGGGAGTTGGTGGAAAATAAGTTGTCATACAATGAGTTGGTGGAAAAGACATACATATTGATTGGGATTGACAGAAATATTTATGACATTATTCTTTATAGGGTGATTAAGTTACGATCACGTTGGACAAAATATCGCTTGAAACATGACAATGATATTGATTTTGTGTTTCGCGATGATTCACCGATCAATTAGATTTATGTCGATATGGAAAAGAGAGTGTATGGAAGTGGAGGTGGAGATGGACATGTACACAAACTTCCACCATCATTTTTCAAGTACGATAATGTTGGGTGTTACACTACAGATTTTGATACTGAGGACGAGAAACCAAATGAGCATGATTATCCTAGTAGTCCAGATGATACTTTTGTCGGAGTTGAGAATGGTGCCGGTGTTGAGGATGGTATTAGAGGAACTAATAATTGTGGTGGTACTGGAGGGGTTACTTTTGGTGGTCCATCACATGATCCTTTTCCTGCAACTCCATCACGCTAGATCCTCCATTGTGCAGGTCGGTATTCTTTTGTCACCACACCAGCAGCCTCTAATTCACAAGAGAGACATTTATTTATGGGACAAGTTTTTTAGGATAAGCATAAACTTAAGACTGAGTTGGGACTTTATGCTATGCATGAGAGGTTTGATATTAGAGTCAGGCGTTCAACAAAATATCGATTCAAGGCCGGCTGTAAAATGTTGAAAATGTATACAACTTTTGTTCGAAAAGCATGGTTTGAGTTAAATGATTAGGACATTATTATGATCAATTCTTAATTTTACATTTAGGCATGTATTGTAGGGAAAAATAATAAATAAAAGTGATAAAAGCAGCGGAAGCGATACTAAAAACGATTTAGTGACTTTTAAAATTTTTCCTTTATGAACCTTAAACCCTTTTAATCAATAAACATGCATATATGTTAACAAAAGTAAATTACCTTTTGTCGCGTGATCCGATTGACTTACGTCGATGGTAATCCGCAAGACCTTCAATCCGAACACGAACGTGGATCACCTAGGAGCGTGGTCTCCCTTTTCTTTGAATTGCAAACCTGTGAATGGACCAAACAAAAAACTTTTTTTTCTTTGTTAGTCACAAAACAATCAAAAGAATGTCAAAAATTATTCCGGTCACTTTTGAGTTCTCAATCTAATGATCGAAACTCGCGTGAACCTAGATCGATATCGTATACACAAGCTTATTGATGATTAAGCAATAGTATACTATCAAAGAATAATTTCACACTCTCTTTTGTCTTTTTAGAATAAAAACTCTCTCTTGGAATTAAGAAGAAGAAGAAAGAAATAAAAAAAAAACTCAAGCACAATGGATTGTGGTGGCCGAACCCTATAAGAACACATATATAGGTTGGCCGAATTTTTTCTTCTTTTTCCTTTAGGGTTGCCGAATTCTATGTAGTCTAAGATTAGGGTTGGCCGAATTCTATAATGTCACTTATATAGGGTGACTTAAATTCAACCCTAATTCTTTTCAACTTAATAGACTTCAAACCCTAATCGAACTCCTTGATTTTTATTCTTTTATTTTTGACTAAATAAAAAGACTCCTTATTTGATTAAATAAATAAAACTAATTTATTTATTTCCTTGTCAAACAAGTCTTTTACTTTTAGGAAAGATTTGTTTCTTTAATTAAACAATTAATCAATAAATTAATTAATTCTTATTTAATTAAAACAAATGAAACAAAATAATATTTTAGGTTAAAATTTTAACCTTGCCGCCCCACTTGATTAAGATTGGGCCTAACATTATTTTCTTATTTCATTTAATCCATTGGACTTTAAATAAAAAGCCCACATGTGAACCAGACCCATTCTTACTAAAAGAAACAAGCCCACATGTCTTTCATTAATATATTAATATAATTGAGCAGCCCATTACTTAAATAATGTGCAAATTATATTCTTAATATATTAAATGCAATTCTAGATGGACCCTTAAATTGGTCCGGTAGAATATATCAAGTGATCCATGCAAGTCCGTGTGGATTGGGGATCTTGGCGGGCCATCTAAATTTAAGCTTCAATAGACATAACCTAATCACAATCAACAAATGATTCACTTAGGTCCGATCCATTAATTTTAACTCATTCCACTAAAGAGCTAAAACTGAACTCTTAAATAAAGATAGAAAAGGAAAATGCTCCTCATTCATACCCTAGACAATCATATTGGAGATAGTGTATCCTCGTGATTAATATCAGTAATCGCCAAGAGTTCATAGACCGCCTATAACTCTCCAAGTTACCATATTTACTCATATGACCACGTTTTGAACTTGGATATTTTGACTTGTCCAGAAGCCATGTTTTCAATAGACACTATCGAAAACTCAACGTTGAGATTTAATATCCAATTACCTCAAAACATCCATATGATGATATTATACTCTCATTTAATTAAATGGAGCCACGATGTCCATATCTATAAATGAAGTCCTCTATCGATTAACAAATGAATATCACCAAACTATCGAGGATAGACTATGCGATATAATCGTACTCATTGATAACTCAAATGATATCACTTGCAACCATAAGTCCATCATTTATCTCAGGATTAAGATAGACTCTCCGATTGTCCTGATAATGAAAAGACTATTATCTATTGACGGTTCTAGATAAAGCTTTTCATTGTGATCCAGTTCAATGCACCCAGTGCACTAGATCCTTTTGCTCGAAGACACTCCGATGATTTTAGACTCATCATATCTCATTTGATCCCACTCAAATGCTAGCAAAAGAATTCTACAACTTTAACAAGATCAAGGTGCCCAACCTTTAACTTAAGTTGTGAACATTATTCAAGACTAACTAAAGAATTGTGTCTACCACATACATATCCCGATGTACGAACAATTCTTCTTTTCCCATAGTCTTTAGACCTTATGATTATTTACTTTGACAATTATAATATAAACTATAAATGCTATACGATTTGTTAAACCAGAAATCTCTTTATTAATATGAAAAAGATTGTTAATTACAACATTACACTCTTGCTATTGAGCATAATCCTAACATGTATAATGTGTTTAAATGAAAGAGAGAGGAAAGAAAAAACTACACTACTATTTTGTGATGAAAAAATTGACAATTATGTTATATATATGTTTTTTTAACTTGAAATTTTGTTTGTTAACATTACCAAAAATATTGGTTTGAGTTTCCTCTGTTTACATGGCAATATCTATCTAATGACATTGACATGGCTTTGAAGCTTGAAAAAACCATTCGGCAATTTCACATCTAATTTCCTTTATATCGGCCGCTGTGAAGTCCATTTAGCAACATTTATCTTGAACAATATTTTCCATGTGTTTAATGATGAGCACACCGCAACTACTCCTGCATTTACCAATAATAGTTATCAATATTGATAAGTGAAAATAGTAATAAAATATTGAAACAAACAAATAAACATTAAAAATGTTCTCACATGTCATGTTGCTGAGGAATCAAGTACAGTTCAACAACATCAACCTCCAAAGGTTTAGGATCGGATTTACATTGCTCATAATATCCAACACCACGAAGCATACCAGATAAAAATGAGACGAGTGACTTTATATGAGGTACCCGTTCTAGCTATTTCTCCTTGTCATTCCCCTCTTGTAATGAGTCGTAAATCTCAATTTTGTGCATGTACAAGTTAAGTTCACACAGCATCCAATGAGAGGAACATACACAACAAGGTATCAAAATCTACATTCCAATAAATGAATGTTACAAACCTTAAACCTAAAAAATCAATTCTAAGTTTGAAACAAAATCAAAAGTAGTGACATAATAAAATTGATATGACTCTAATCAACTCATAACACACAGAGCACCGTTAATCACTCAAATTTCACAACACCGACTAAAACCACTTAACATCAGTGAATATATTGGTTCTAATTTTATTTTATTTTTAATCCTTTAATTGTACCAATGAAATTTTAAGTCAAACATAATAAAATTTAACATGACTCTAATCAACTCATAACACACAGAACACAGTTAATGACTCAAATTTCACAACACTGAACAAATACCACTTAACATCAATGAATATATTGTAAAAATAAAAAATAAAAAATAAATAAATAAATCAGACAAGTTAGCCTACTA
The DNA here is from genome assembly GCA_035582765.1 of Acer negundo. Classification (NCBI taxonomy): domain Eukaryota; kingdom Viridiplantae; phylum Streptophyta; class Magnoliopsida; order Sapindales; family Sapindaceae; genus Acer; species Acer negundo. The sequence continues at coordinate 25,192,329 of CM069231.1, read as the reverse complement.
TATCATAATCCCACCAAGCTTTATACTAAGTTAGCTGACCCCCTCGAACAAAAGATGTCAGATAATTCGGACAGATCCATTTGTCCTCCACAAAAGTCTTTTTAGTGTTCACATAATCTCTTTTCCATATAACCTCACTTTGAGCCTACAGTGAATAGATGACACATGGTTAGTCCATCAACACTAACAATTTTTAAAATTGATAACTAGATGTCAATTTTGACACTTACAAAAAAGTAAGTGGGTAGTATCCCAATCCTAGTTTTGAACAACTCCAATGCTGCTTCAGTTCATTAGTCGGGGATAAACGTTACTAATCCGGAGTCCATGAACTCTAGTGAGGCATGGAATAGCCTCCATAGCCCAAACCTATTCATCATAAACAAATTTTGTAAATATGTTGTCAAACAGTCATTTTTAAAGTTAGTAAAGACCAAGATACAAACCTGGAATGCCCATGCAAAGTCGTATATGTTCACCCCCAGATTCTGCTTTTTACTGAAATTCTGATTTTGCTTCTTTCGACCAATCATAAACTCTCTCAAGTAATATACGGTCTGAGTGTATATTTAGGTTCCCCATGGAAAACACTCGAAAGCTGTTAAGTTCTCTATAAACATACAAGCCCACCTAGGGACGATCTATCCGTATTCAATCCCAAGAAGCACATGTCCCAATAGAAACAAATATGACAACTTGATAGCATCATCAGACTTGTCAAAATTTCCCTTATCCAACCGATTTAGAATAGTATGAAATGTCGGTACTTTTCCATCAAATCATCTATCTAACACACCCCCTTCAACATCCTAGCCACAGACAACACCGGTAGGTATCGTTCCAAATTGCAAACTGGTTACCAAACATAACTCTAGTTTCCCGAATCGTATATCTGTTTGGCCCACTCGAAACTACATCTCATCTGTATTCCCACCCGGGTGATTAACATCCCTACACAATAGCAACTGACATAACCTTTCACCGAAAATTCTGAGATAAGGTAAGTATAAAAACTACCTAAATACACCATCCTGGAAACGTTTTAGTTCCCCAACTTTATCCAAAGAATCTCTCATTCTTTTCAACTCCGTAAACCTTTGATGAACCAATATTCTTGCATGAAACCAATTTGATAGACGATACACATATGGTATTTCAGCCATCTATAATTATAAACATCAAATAAAATTGTGTAGGATGAGAATTGTGAGGGAAATTAACAAAAAAAAAATTAGTTCTATATATTTCTAGTAGTAAAATTTTTGAGTTAGATACTAAACATTTTTTTTTTTGGGTAAGAGAGTTGGACACTAAACTAGTAGTATCTTTCATACCTTTGCATTTCATTTTCTGTAAGCAATACCGTGTCTTTGTTAACAATACTGTATCTTTTATACCTTTGCATCTCATTAGTGGTAAAAATGACGTGGGTGCTTTATTGCATTAAATATGGTTTGGTATTTATAGGCAAGTGTGAAGGCTTTAATTTGTATGTGTAGTAGTGAGAAAGATGAATTTGACTGAAGTGTGAAGGCTTTCAAGTGTGAAGACCCTCTAATAACAGTAATAACATAATTTTTCCAACCCATTCTAAACCCCTATGATGAGTTCATTTAACTGAAACTTGGTAAGTTCAAACTTTGTTAATAAAAAGTTCAATCTAATATAGCTAAACTTGGAGTCTAAATCAAGCTAGGAATCTCCTATAAATGCGACTCTAATTCTATTGTTCTTATTCAATTTGATCATCAAAGAAAAAAACAAAAAAACAAAAAAAATCTTCAAAACAATTGTCTGTTTTCTTTATTTACCACTTTCCGTTTTGTCAAGTGGTTCTTATATTAGGAAAAAAATGAATACTACTCGGCTTAGATTCCAAGTAATCGAAATAATAAAAAATCAAAGATCTTATTTGTTGATAAACAAAATAAATATTGAGATGACACTAATTGGTCTGAAAGAAAGTTAAATTTGTGAAAATGACCCCCTCTCAATGTACCTACATTTATGTCATATATCGCCGGTTATTGGCATTAGGCGATTAAGGGTTCAAAAATTTTTTGTCACTATTTGGAGGGGCTTTTGTGAGAATGTCACCGGTTTACTAATGTAAGTTTAAAAGGCACCTATTTAGGTGACCAGACAAAAATACCCTCATTCTTGTCATTTTGCGTCTGAAGAGAAAAAAGTTGAGAGAGAGAGAGAACAGTGGAAAGAGAGACCTTGGGTACAAGAAATCCGGTACTAAATCTCACGGGAAACCTGCAGGCGGTGGCGATACAGTCTTGAAATCGACGAGAAGGTGATATGATTTTCTGACGCGTTTTTGTTGTTGAAACTTTTATGTGCGTTTGATGTTGGATGTTCGTTAGACATGTATATTAGATTTGATTTGATTTGTTGTTGATTAGGTTTGTTTGATTAGGTTAGGGTTTAAATTTATGAAAAAATTCTGTTGAACACGATGAAGTTCTGGGTTTTCGAGCCTTTTTCGAGCTTTTCACATGTAATCCGAGCCTTTTCCGAGCAATTTGAATAGGTTTCTGCTATTTGAATCTCCGAGCCTTTTAAAACATTTTCCGAGCCTTTTCCGAGCCTTGTCATATGTAATCCGAGCCTTTTATAAGCAATTTAAATAAGCTTCTGCAATTTGAATCTCCAAGCCTTTCACATTGGCTCCGAGACTTTTAAAATAGGATCTTAGCCTTTTAAAACATTGTCCGAGACTTTTAAATAGTAATCCGAGCCTTTTAAGGAATATGAATAGGTTTCTAGAATTAGAATCTCCGAGCTTTCATATAGTCTCCGAGCCTTTTCATATAGTTTCCGAGCCTTTTCATATAGTTTCCGAACCTTTTAATATATTGTCCGAGCCTTTTCATATATTTTCCGAGCCTTTTCATATAGTTTCCGAGCCTTTTCATATAGTGTTCGAGTCTTTTCATATATTGTCCGAGCCTTTTTATATAGTGTCCGAGCCTTTTCATATAGTTTCCGAGCCTTTTCATATATTGTCCGAGCCTTTTCATATAGTGTCCGAGCCTTTTCATATAGTTTCCGAGCCTTTTCATATAGTTTTCGAGTCTTTTCATATAGTGTCCGAGACTTTTCATTTAGTGTCCGAAACCTTTCATTTTTATATTATTTATTTTATTTAAGTAGATATATTTTTTTTATGTCAATATGCAGATGAGGAATCAACTAAAAGATTCGCTTAAAACTCCAGAGGAAGAAAGGTATTCGGGAAAAATATTCGACATGACCCTTTTGATGACCTTACAGATATCGACAATGCACTTAACAAGGTACCTAAACATCTTGCGGTCGAAGAACGACGTCAGTATACTGAGTCGTGTTTTGGACACCTCCTTCAGATGGATCGTGGGATGAAGTTTTCAGCTGGCATTGTACATCGGTTGCTTATTCGCGAGTTGCATCACGATGGGCCTGAAGATGAGATGAGATGAGATTTTTGTTAGGAAGGCATTCGGTCCGGTTCTCAAAGGTTGAGTTTTGTCTAATCACCGGATTGAAGTTCGGAGAACTTCCTGACACGCGACCTATGATATGGTAGAGAATGGTATACAGCAGCGGTACTTTGAGGGTCGAGATGAGGTCGAGTATGCAGAGCTGAAAGCCGTTCTACGGATTGGTGTTTTTTCTGAGCAGTACGATGCGGTTAAGCTTTGCTTATTGTATATGCTTAACTGGATACTAATGGGGTTGGACGAGAGAGAGAAAGTTCCAGTATGGCAGTTTCGCCTAGTCGATGACTTGGACGCTTTTGATGCGTTCCCGTGGGGTGCACACGTGTATAGGCGGTCTATATACGATTTCAAACATGCGTTGGATGGTCGACGTAGGCGGTTTAAACAACGCCAGCGACGAAAGGGCGTTGATGTACACACCACGGAGACATATAACATATATGGGCTAACGCACGCCCTGTTGGTGAGAATTTTGAATTTGTTATTTTTTTCATATGACTTATGTATTGTATTGGATTCTTATCGTTCTTAGCTGTTTTGTAGATATTTCCTTTCGAGGTTATCCCCGAGCTTGGCAACAGTGGATGTGGGAAGCGGAGGGAAATCGAGCTCTCCCCCCGAATTCTAAAATGGGAATTGAGTACGCGACCGAGGGGGGAGAAGTTGAATAGCATTTTCCTTGAAAGTGTAAATATCTATATATATATATATATATATTTTTATGTTCATAACTATTAGTATGTATACAATTACAATGGTCTAACTGCAATTTCAGATGTTTGCGAGGGTGAAATTGGTGCCGACGGCAACTGAGAGGGCTGAACGGTACTTCGAGGGCATTTCCCAGGGAGGCAGTTTGTATGATGCTGATCTCGGTGATATACTTGTTCCCGTCTCTGACCCCGAACGATATACAACTGCTGGAACCAGTGACACTGAGGGTCCGTCTTTCGAACCCAGTGATACGGAGGGTTCTAACTCGAACGGTCGTCATATTCGTCTCGCGAGGACTAGGCGGGTTCGATTCACGTTGCCTAGAGAGCCTCGAACTAAAGATGACTCTCGAACTGGAGATGACTCACGAAGAGGCGTTGGAGGGCAAGCAGAGGTACGTATAATTCTTTTTACCGTATTATTTAATTTCAATCAAGTGAACGGTTTTAGTACTGACAATTTCGAAATCCTTTCAGGACCGTCGGTATACTGAACTGATGGATGCGTTACGCGAGTTACAGGAGGAGGTGCGAAAGAGTAATGAGAAGCGAGATCAACAGCATCAGGAGTTGCTAGATTTGATTCGGGGGCTTCAGGGTTCGACGTCGCACGCCCGTACTCGAGGTACACGGTTCGATGACCCACCCTTCGATGACCCAGACGGACACCGAGACTTCAGTCCCAGAGGGAGGACAGGTAGTCATCAGGGTGATCAGCAAGGGCCTGGTGTGACACCACGAGAGAAGGTTACTCGTGGTACTAGTGGTACTGATACAACACCTATGGAGATAGAGGAAGAACCTCAGCAGGTTTTACCAGACCAACCTGTTCATTCTCAAGAACTGGTACAGAGCACCTCCTTACAGCACACCCCTCCGGTCGATCCTGGTGCAGAGCACCCCTTCATTTATTCCACAGAGACAGAGATCCCCAGTCTCAGTGCACCCAAAGAGCTTACACCTGCAGGCGATCGACGGCGACATAGTTCCAATGTACAGCGCACCCCTACAGGCGATACAGGGGGACATAGTCCGTCAACACATCGCACCTCTGGAGGCAATACACGGGGACAGAGTTCCTCCTTACAGCTCAGCCATCCAGTGGATCACATTGAGCTGGACCGGATTACCCCACCCCTTCAACGTCAGGATCGGGTTCGCAGGGCAGGTTGGCAGCAGCGGACCCCATACACTGACCCCTCTCGGCCGAAGAGGCCAAGGATTAGGCCACAACCAGCACATGTATGGGCGCCCCACGCATTGATAGATCCTGACCACCTTGCGGCGTACCAAGCCTATAAGAGGAACTCGACTGGGGAATTGTAAGTATAATCGCAGATATTACAAAAATTATTTTGTATTTTGAAACTGCTAAGTAAAACGACTTTCTTATATAACTTCTTCAAAAATTATGCAGGCGTGATGTGGATCTACTCGAGCCAGTTGGTGTCCCTTGGTTCCATCGATTTCAAACCAACATCATGGAGTTGGAGGATACGGTATGGTCCTTACCTGAACATTGTGTATAAGATGTTTCTGAAATAGTAGAATGCTAACAATACAAAATGTTGAAATTGTCAGCATATGGACGCGTACTTGCATATTCTGCGGAAGCGTCAGAGATATTACTCCACTGTCTACGGTCCGAGGATCAACATACAGGATTCACAGTTCTATGTAAGTGTTTAATTTGTACGGCTTTTGAACATCTATTTATGTGTTTCGTACATCTTTTATCTAACGTTTTATAAATTTTCTTTGTATAGTCATGGTTATTGAATGACTGGGAGAGATTGATGGGAAGTGGGGCCGACAAACCCCGCCGCAGTTGGTCTATGTTCAAGCATCAATGGTCCGCTGAGGACCTTGCGGTGGTACGTGGATTGGTCCCGGTAAGAACCAAACCATGGAACGAAGTTGACGTGGTCAGTGTTTTATTTACATTGTTTGAATTTGAATTTTAAATAAATTTCCCATTGATAACACTTTGTTGAAACACATACAGGTTTTGATTCCTTGCAACCTTGGACGTACGCATTGGGCACTAGCCAGCGTCGACCTCACAACAGGGAGTATTTACCTGATGGACCCGTTCAGACAGGAGGTACCATTTCGCCATAGGAAAATGCAGCTCGCTTGCTTACGATATTTTTTACCGTCGATGCTGCATGCGTTGGACTTTCACGGTCGCAGACGGAGGGGCGATATGACGTATACATTGCAGAATAAGCCCTTTCCACTCAACATTGTGTCTAGAGACCGTGTGCCCCAACAGGATAGAGGGTATGACTGTTTAAAGATCTTATTCTATCCTAATCGATTTTAATAACATTCAATTCTAACGGTTGTTTATGTGGTGAATTGCAGTGGTAACTGTGGTGCTCATACTTTGAGATTGATAGAGTACCTGGCAGCGAACAGGGATACGTTCGACTGGTCAGAAAACGAAATGGGCACCATCCGAGAGAAGATGGCTGTGGAGGTTTTTTGTAACTCAAAGGATTGGTCTTCCAGTTAGTGATTTAGTTGATGTACATAACATTTGAGTAATGAAATGAAATTATTTTTAAAAAAAATTTAGTTGTTTGCAATTAACACTTGAACACACATTTGATATATTGAAATCCATAAACAATACAATGAATTGTAGACACTATAACAAAAGATACAGTATGGCATTAAACGAACAACCAATAAATATATCATAATAGTTCAACATAAAAAAGCATAATAACCAACGGTCTCATAACACAACTATATCGAGCATGGTTCCCAACGTCTGGACGATGTTGGAAGACATCAAGTTGGAGACATGTTCCTCTTGTACTGCCTTGTTATGTTTGATCGCCTTCCTCAATGGCTCCATTCATTCCACGGTAGAGTCTTTCTCAGGGCACGTTTGTTTATTGTGTCCAATTGAATGACAGATGCTGCACTTGCGACGGTATTCATCGGGAACACTTATGCTGGGACCTTCATTAACCATCGGTGGGTTGGAGCACCGCCTGCTATTATGTCCTGATTGTCCACATCTTCTACACGACTGTGTGGTTGTCCTCTCCGAAGACGAGGCATGTCGACACTCCATCGGGCGACCTGATTGTCTCTTCGACTTTGGATTTAAAACCACCCGAGATGCGATGTCGGATGGCACTACCCATGAAGAAGGATGGCCAACAGGCATAATAGGAACCGAGTATGCATCAATAAGTGTCTCTCTCTTGTAGTAGTCCGCACACAGAGATGTGAAATCCAAGTTTCGCTTCCTACAACAATGAAAACAATGAGATTCACGAACCCAAATAATAAAAATCGTTAACTGTAACATCTCATGTACCTTGGCGCTGCGAGTGCATGAGAACATGGGAAATGGTCCATTTGGAATTTGTTGCATGTGCAAGTCTTCAAGTGTAAGTTAACCGTCCATTGGTTTCCCTTCAATTTGACGGAGAATATGTTCTAGTCAACCGGATTTACGGTCATATAATTGCACTTCTCGACACGTTTTAGGATCACAAGATGTGCTGCGTCGGTCAGTTGATGACGCATGGACCGTGCAGCTGCATGACGATCGTGAAACCACTTTTGTAGCATATTCCTAATGAACTCCGCCAGTGTCATCATTGGCAGTTGCCGTGCGAATTTTAGGCATGAGTTTATGCACTCAGCAACATTTGTGGTCATCAGCCTGTACCTTCTTTGGGGACAGTGTACGCGAGACCACTTGTGTGGACCGGCAGCAATGGCATATTCGAATGCACCCTTGTGCAGCCTATGTAACTCCTCCATGTGCCTATTATAATTGAATTCACTGTACGTCCTAGCTGCTGAATCCATTATGTCGGCAACATCCTTTCTGTGGAATCGCTTCTTCATATTTTCACCAAAATGCCAGCAACATATAGTATGGGTTGCATAAGGAACACTTTAGAAATCCCCGCTTCAATGCTTGCATGGTGATCGGAAATGAAAACCAGATCATCTATATGACCAAGGGCACCCCTCAAGCATTCCAAAAACCACTCCCATGAAAGGTTGTTTTCTGAGTCACCGTACCCAAAAGCAATTGGATACACATGTTCGTTTCCATCTTGTGCAGTTGCAACAAACATTGTACCCCCGAATCTTCCCTTCAAATGGGTACCATCAACTGCAATCACAGGACGCATACACCTCCGAAAACCTCTAATTGAGGACCCTAACGACATGAAAAAGTACAAAAATGTATCATCGTCTGCGCATTGTAAGTCGGTGATTGTGCCAGGATTTTGCTGTTCCAAAACGTACGCAAACGATGGTAACAATTTGAAACTTTCTTCATGCGTTCCATAGGTCAAGGACAATGCATATTGCAAGGCATCATGTGCCTTACTGTACATGACTTGGATGCCATACATTGTTTTCATATCGGCGATTATGTCCTTCGGACGCATGAGACGACCATCATGTTGTTGAAGTCTAGGTGCAATGACTTCTCCGATTATGACTGCACTAGCTTGTCGGTGGCGACGGTGAACCTCCTCCAAAGGACAACTGTGTTGGTTGACAAAACTTCTGACTTGGAAGTAAGTCCCTTCATCTCTCCTCACCGCTCTTAATTTCCACGTACAGTTGTCAATGATGCAAACTAGATGTAACGTTGTCTTATTAGACCTTTTCACCTTCCATTCAAAGTTCTCCCGCATTGAAAAAAGGTCAACTAGCCTCTTCAAATCCTTTTTACTCGGGAAAAATTGACCTTTATAAATCATGCATGTAGGTTCTTGCGTTGTCAAGGTGCTGCTTCTACCAATACCAAACGAGTATGAATCTGCTCCGGGAATAACCCACGTTATCGTATTATCAGAATCAGATACAGTTATATTATGTCGGACCTCGGAAGTCCCAGGCATATTTGGTACAGTGCAACTAACTCCTTGTACATGTCTTCCTTGTGTTTGAATTTGTGTACGCTCTTCATCCACATTTTCTAGATCATCTACCTGTTCATTATTTGCCTCATTATCCACCTCATGGTTCGGGTAATTGTTCATCTCATTGTACTGCTCAATTCGACAACCAAACACATCGCCAAATTGAGGTTCAACTACTTGGTCAACCGCTACCGGTGGGACACCACACATGTTTTCCCCACTTTCGGCGAAACTCCTTTGGGGATATAGTTGGTTGCTACCGCTAAAGGATCCAAATTGTTGGGTATTTTCAGGAGGAGGAATATCATTCCCTATCACATCTCCAGGTGTCCTCTGAGTTAGACTTACACATACTTGAGGGATCACCCGATCTTCCCCTAGCATAAACTGAACATCATCGTTATTTCTTATAAATGTACGACATGTACTGCCAGGAACGATTGATACTGATGCCAGATCAACATTGAATTTGTTTACATCATACTTCACAATAGTATGCACGATCGCCACCAATTCTTCGTAAGTCATATTCTTTGACACATACATTCCCTTGTTATCGGATCCAACAAACCTCTGACTTCCGTCGGGTAGTTGCTCCCATTGACCGTTGTAAGATATTACTATTCTAACCCGATTCATGATGCTGTCAAATTAATCAAAACTATTAATAAAAACTCAGGAGTACAAAATATTTTCATAAATTACATTTACAAAGGCTCGGGTGAGGATATTTAAAAGGCTCGGAGAACACTAGCAAAGTCTCGAAGAATACATGAAAGTTTCGAAAAAGACATTTTTGGTCTCGAAAAAGTCTTTAAAAGACTCGATTAGTAATTCAATAAAAAGTCTCGGAGAAGACCTAACAAGGCTCGATTAGTGATTATTTGAAAAGTCTCGGAGATGACTTGAAACGTCTCGGAGATGACTTGAAATGTCTCGGAGAAGACTTGAAAAGGCTCGATTAGTGATTTTTGAAAAGTCTCGGAGATGATATGAAAAGGCTCAGAGAAGACATGAAAAGGCTCGGAGAAGACATGAAAAGTCTCGATTAGTGATTTTTGAGAAGACATGAAAAGGCTCGGAGATGACTTGGAAAGGCTCGATTAGTGATTTTTGAAAAGTCTCGGAGAAGACATGAAAAAGCTCGGAAAAGACTTGAAAAGGCTTGGAGAAGACTTGAAAAAGCTCGATTAGTGATTTTTGAAAAGTCTCGGAGAAGACTTGAAAATGCTCGAATAGTTATTTTTTAAAAGTCTCGGAGAAAACTTGAAAATGCTCGGACAAGACATGAAAAAGCTCGGAGAAGACTTGAAAAGGCTCGATTAGTGATTTTTGAAAAGTCTCGGAGAAGACTTGAAAATGCTCGAATAGTTATTTTTTAAAAGTCTCGGAGAAGACTTGAAAAGGCTCGGACAAGACATGAAAAAGCTCGGAGAAGACTTGAAAAGGCTCGATTAGTGATTTTTGAAAAGTCTCGGAGAAGACATGAAAAAGCTCGGAGAAGACTTGAAAATGCTCGAAGAAGACTTGAAAATGCTCGAAGAAGACTTGAAAATGCTCGAATAGTTATTTTTTAAAAGTCTCGGAGAAAACTTCAAAAGGCTCGGAGAAGACTTGAAAAGGCTCGGACAAGACATGAAAAAGCTCGGAGAAGACTTCAAAAGGCTCAATTACTGATTTTTGAAAAGGCTCGGAGCAGACATGAAAAGGCTCGGAGAAGACATGAAAAGGTTCGATTAGTGATTTTTAAAAAGGCTCGGAAAAAGGTGACAAAGTCTCGGAGATCCACAATTGTCACAATGAAAATGTGAACAAATGAAAAGAAGTATTTGCACGAAATATTACCTTGTTGTAATGAAGCACGTCTAGTTGTTTGGATCTTGAACTTCTATTTGTATTGAGAGAGAGATAGAGAGAGAGAGAGAGAGAGACTAACCCCGTTATCGTTTTTGTTGGAAGTGTGGAGAGAGAACCAGACAAACAGAATAACATAAATGATTATCTAAGGGCAATTTTGGTAGTTCACCATAATAGGTGCCTTTTAAACTTAAGTTATTAAACCGGTCATAGAGTCACCAAAGGAGTTGGAAAATGTGATACTTTCCACCATTTCCACAGGCGATTAATAGGCCGATTTATTTTTTCACAATATGCCAGCTTATTTACTCCGAGAATCATTCAAGGAGAGACCTACTAAAGCATTTATGTGTCCAAACTGTTCACCTGGACTTTTTATGGTTACTGGTTTTCACAAAAGAACTATTTTAAAAAGACCTTTTGATCAATACTATCTTTAACGTTAATACTTATCTTGGCAAATGAGGCAATGAAGCAAAGAGGATGGATAAACAAACCAATGGATAAACAATTCAGAGTGATTTACGAGTACATACATTTCAAATTCTAGTTGATAGCATTGTACAACAATAAAAAGGATTGGTATGTCAGAGTCGTTTATTTCCCGTAAACAAACACAAGCAAAGGACAAAAGGCACAGACAAACCCACCCAAAGCCAAAAAACAAAAGCAGGGCACTACACACAGCCAAAAAGCATAGCCAAACAAAGCAAAAACAACCAGAAACAGTAGAAACAACAAAACGAAAGCAGTTCCTAAGGAGAATTAACTGAACTCCTAGACAATCAACTTATAATTTTATCTAATCTTGTTCGAAACACCAAAAAACAAAAAACAAAACTAGTCAACCTCAAAATTCTCTATACATCAATAAATTCAGGATTCATACAATCAAATCATTAAAAAACCAAAACCCCCAATTTTTCAAACCAAAAATTACAACAACAACAACAACAAAACATAATAAATTGAGAAACATAAACTAATACACAATCAAAAGTGATTAGAATTACCTGATCCGAGGATTAGGGTTTGTGATTTGAAGAAGTTTGATCAAATCAAAAAGAAACCCTAAATTGGATAAGTCTAAGCTTCGCGTCTAGCGAGCGAGAGAGAGATATATATATAGAGAGTCGAAAGTCAGAAAGAACCATTCGTCGACGTTTGGTTAGTTCAGCCAAACGATTCTTCTTCGCTGGCTTCTAGTCAGCGTCACCCTTATCTCGTCGCCGTCGCCGGTTGCCCACCTCTTCTCTGATCACCCCTATCTCTCTCACTGTAGTATGTAGTTGAAACTATAGTTTTTCTTTTTTTTATTGATAACGATAGTTTTTATTATTATTATTGATAATGACAACCCAATTTAAATTTAGGTTTATTTTTACAAACATACTTGATTTATTTTCAACAAAATAAAAAAAAATTAAAAAAATTAAATTAAAAAAAAAGGTATTTTAGACTTTACAACTTCCACCTAGTTAAAAACAATAACTTAAATTTTTTTAATTAAAAACAATAATTCATTTCTTAATTTGACTACTTTTACAAATATCTCTAAAATATATCAGTTCCTTGCATGTGGGGCATTGGATTTAAAATATGCTTTGACAAGTACATTCAGCCAAGTCAAAGTATTTAAATCCAATTATCCACATACAAGGATATCAGTTCAAACTGATAATAAAAAAACTGCATATATATATATATATATTCATGTCAGTGCACACTAATAGTGTGTTACATGTGGAACACTATATTTAAATAATTTAACTCAAGTGTGTATACACTTATCAGTGTTTCTCCATAATTAGTGACCCACATGCAACGCGTTGATGAAGTTATATCGGTACACACTGACCAGAACGGGACTATATATATATATTAAAACCAAAAGTAATGTTAGGTTTCCCAAATGATGTTAGCAACATCTTGCAAATCATGAGATTATATGATAAGTGATGTGATGTTGACACATCACGTGCCAACATCATTTAGGAAAGAATTTGAGAAAAAATTTAAAAAACCTAACATGATCTAAAATTAAATATAAATAAATATAAGATTTATTTTAAGTAATTATATATTATTTTATTAAATATTAGATTTTTATCAATTTAAGTTAATGAATATTGTTTTATAAATTCATTAAAAATAAAAAAATAAAAAAATAAAAAAAATAAAAAAAATAAAAACTAAAATATAAATAGAAAAATACATCAAACCCTGCAATCTAACATCTGACTTCTGTTGCACTCATCGCCATACCGCACAAGTCTCACCTCACCATTAGATTGAAACTTATCTTTACTTTGGACTATGCTATGCGATTAATATCCAGTCATGATTGCTATTATTATTACGGACTATATCTTGAATTATGAATGAATGTATTATGGATTGTTTGGACTTCTGTTTATATTATGTCCATCACATCAGTACCATAAGGTTGTAGGTTCGAGCCGTACCCTCTCTTCAAAAAAATTGAATTATTATAATATTTAAAAAATAAAAAATAAAAAATAAAAAAAAATTGCAGTCCAAAAGGATACAATTAAACACATGTAAAATTTTCATTAGACCCAAAAGGCCCATCAAACAAAACCATACTAAATTGAACCGACTTGAACCGGGAATAGCAAATCTTGTATAGAAGCATTAACCTTTAAAAGTATAATCTTTTGGTATTTTGGTTACATTAAGGCCTGAGGAAAAAAGAGTGAGACAACATTATATCTCAACAAAATACAAAAAATAAATAAATAAATAAATAAGATCTACATAAAAGAAAACTGCAAGGATTTTGGTATTTAAGAATCCATGACATAAATATAAATTATAAAGAGAAGCAACTCAGAACTCAAATCACATTTGAATATATAGGTTTCCACTTAAGCTAATGGTGCAAATGTGCACACAAAAATTCTTAAAATTCAATTTTCATTTAACTTGTATAGAATCAAGAACCGTCTTCAATTTTCACGACTCACTTGACGATATCGAACACCTCTAGAGACCATAGAATAACTTTGCAAGTTATAAACTGTCATCCGGTTCAGAGAATAAATTACTAACACAACCTAAAAGAAACCAAAGATTCAGATTAGTACAAAGCTCTCTTTAAGACTATATGAATACACCCAAAAAAAATGTAATGGTTATATTAAAGGAGGCTTGCTCACATTGCAAAATAAATATTATGATCCTATATAACCAAATAAATAATTTGCAAAAAGATTTCAATATTTTGATACGTGAATCGTGAGCTCATGCTGACTGTTCTTTCTCAATATATTTTCCAAACTTTGTATTCAACATTAAATTTACAACCAGAATTATTGAAGTGTACAATAACAACCTAATAGCCCTTTTTTTTTTTCTTTTCTTTTTTTCCCTCAATCATTCATGCCAAGTTAAAAAGAAAGTGATTGAAAAGATAGTATATAGATGACAAGAAAGGATTAAGCAAAATGCATACACACCGACCGTAAATCACTTCTCATTTCTTGGTTTTATCAAGAACCTCGATATATCTCTTTGGAATCCCACATTGTTCAACTAGATGTTTCGCCACATCATCAATCACACCACCTTGAATAATAACCTCAAACCCTTTCTTACCTGGGTAAAGACATTCATATTCAACATTAGATAAAATTATTAATTTCTCAAGAATGACGATGGCAACGTTAAGAGAAGCTAAGAAAAAACAAAGGTAATCATTTTCATATTGATCAAACCAGTTTATTTATTTCTTAAAACAATGCAACAAAATCAAGAAACAGGGCAATAACAATATAAAAAATAAAGCATGTGGAAATTGAATAGAAACAAAAAGTATAAGCATTTCCATCAACATTAAAAATATATGTATGGTTGAGATCAAGGATGAAAATATCCATATCGATGGATATATCGGTACTACGATTTAGTGGAAATATCGATAGATATTGACGTAAAATTTATGGAAAGTATGGAAATTTGGCTAAAAACATTAAAAAAAATAATCTAACAAAAAAAGACACATTTGTTTGAAAGACATATAATATCTAACAACTATTCGGTATAAATATGAATATAATGCACATGAAAATGAAAATCTTCCATTAAATTATATGTTATGTTCATTTTGTACTCAATTTTCATGTTATAGAAAGTAATTGCAACAAATTAAAATAAATAAACAAAAAAGTAGATAAAAACATTAGGGAATATCATTGACGGAAATATCACCGATATTTCACTTATATGCACGATATTTGGTAAAAATACACTACAAGTTCACCGATATGGATATTTTATGGATATACCGTGGATATTTACGGATACATCCAAGATATTTTGTGGAAAAGATATTACACCTTAAATCTATAATGGTGCTCTTAAATTACGAAAATATCGACTGATATATCGCATTATCGGATATATCGCATTATCGCAAAAACTATGGATATTTTAAACTATGGTTGACATACAAGATCAGCTAACAAGCATATGACTAGTTGGGTGGTTAACTAGTCAGATCAGGACCTCTCCACTACTTGGACCAACAGAAGATCTTAAAATGAAACATCGCAGTATGCTATGTCATAAAAAATAGCATGCAACTCCCCAAGTTCTTAACATGTAATTATGGTAAAATTAAGTGCCAAAACACAATGTCTGGACTGCTCTTCTGGTTCAGGACTTATGGACAAAAGCATTCAATATATATCTCAACACAAACCTAAAATTGATTTCTTTTGATACTTTGTCAATTAATACATATTATAATGCTTTAGTTCTTCTTAAATCTTGGATGATGTATTCTTTTGTTGTTGTTTGACAAAAGGGCAAGTGAACAATTTCGAAATTGACTTAAAAAACGACCACCAAACAATACGATAATATCATTTATTGAGACAGGTGAAGAGGACAGGGTGGAATACTTTAAAAAAAAAAAGGTACCCGGTAGTTCTGCCACTGTTGTACTGCAAGCACACTTTTTCTGCAGTTCAGATGCTAATGCATCTGCCTCTATCAGGAATGTTTCCAAACCTGACACCTTTGTGACCTTCTTGTTTCCTTGCCGCCGTTCTGTTACCATCTGAATTGTTTTCAGACCACCTTTACGAACAACTGACTCACTTCCTCTGGTCACAACATGGTGGGCCTGCATCCGGCCAACAAATGTCGATCCTACATCTTTCTTATGTATCTCTGTTGGGTATGATGTTCCTTTTTTAATGGCTCCCTTGAACAATGCATCACACAAAGCAGGATCCAAAACTACAATGGATTTGTTAGTTGGCTTAACCAAATTTTCTTTCTCAATGTACTTGAAGACAACATCATAGGCTTCAGAAGAACTGTAAAGATTCCCTTTATCAGCACCAACAGCAGCAAAAATGGAATTGACATGCACACTTGGCTTATAAATCTCTGTCACTTCAAGCAGTTTTTGTGGCCGATTATCAGTGGCAGCACCATCAACAGCTTCATTGGCTTTTTCTACTAGTCGTTTTTCTGGCTTGAAAGACATGTAGTCTGGATGTTTGCGATTGACAGACAATAACATCACTTCCTTCTTGAATTTATCTTCTTTCGCTGAAATCTGCCATTACCATGACAAGTGTAATAAGTAACAAAAACAAATAGATCAACTCAACAAAAGAAAACAAGTGGTGCACATTTGAAACATAAGTACAATTCATACAAGACTTGAAACATATAATAATCTACAACTTAGCCTTATATTAAACATGCTTGTACTCTTCTACAAAATTGATCTTCTTCCATTTCATGGGGCAATGAAATTGATTCACAGCTATGTATCTGCACAACTTAATTAGTCCCTTCCAATGTATACTATACCAAACTAAAGAACTCATATTTGTTATCAATAAAAGGAAGAGATATAGGCTCACAAGTCAAAGCCCCATAAACCACTTTAGGCCTAGGAAGTTTTCACAATGGTTTATGTAAGCTGTGGTTTGAAAAGGGCTCAAATATAATCTCAAGACCTCGAAAGATAACAAAAATGAAACAAACCTCACCACTAGATAGGCCTGGGAATATATAAACTAGCTCAATATAAGGAACCCAATGTTGCAAGACAAACAATAAAATTGGCTCACTTTGAATTCCCTCGTTCAAGTAAAACCTACAGGAGGTAATTAAAACTCTGAGACAAGGTAATCTCAGGCCTCAGCAATCTGAGAAGCACCAAGTAGAATGATAAATTTGTATAAAAAGCAAGAGGGCTATCCCATCCGAACGGCAATAAGCACTTATATATACAACTTTAAACAAAGACTATAAATTTTAATGTTTATAATATTTTTATAATATATTTTTTGTAATAGTTAGAAACACTTCTCATAGTTTTACGTTTAGAAAACATCTTGAAGGTAGAAGGAAACACACCAGTCCTGCAGACGATTTAGCTTGCAACCACTTAGACAATTTCTTATGGGACGATTTCTTGATATCCAATGTGATCCCTGAAGGCCTACAGGGTAATACATGGATTGACCTAAACCATCACAAATAACAGAAATTGTTATAGAAGTAAATTAAGAAATAATAAAACATGATGCACAGTACCATAATAACTCGGATACAATGTTTAACTTACATAGTTAAATGCTGGTAGAAATTGATACAAGGGATAAATGATTATGTGCTTCAACCAAAAATACAAGGTTTTATGATTATTTGCTTCAACCAAAAATGAAAAACAAAATTAATTTCGGAGACTTCTTTCAGTGTGGAATATTAGATACCTACACCCTGATCAGAGAGAGAGAGAGGACATGCGCAATACTATAACACAAATATATTACCATAATGTGCTTCCGGGCATGGGAAGTTCTTTATCCTTCACAGTTGTATGTAAAGCCTGCAGAAGACAGTTGTCCAAATGAGCATCCACATCCTCAGTGGATAGGAGATGCTGCTCCACACTCGATCCATCAGCATCAATATCTTCTGTTACCTTCAAGTCACCTACATCTGCAGCTATTTTTTCTGCTGTACTGTTTTGAAAATCATTCTGTGCTGCTGAAGCGGGATTAGGTTCAGAAATGGCATTGCTTGGATCAACAGATTGCCCCCCTTCTTTGATGCCGGTGTCATTCTGTTGATCATTTGAACTGTCAGCAGCACCTTCACATGAACCAGAAACCTGAGACAAAGAAGGATCCTCTTGGACCATATCTTCTAAAAACCCAGCATTTGGCACAAGATGGCCCTCGACTGATTCCCTGCAAAATTTTCCAAAATCATGTCAATTATGAGCTTACTAATAAATATCTTATACATTTCCAGCTATACTTGCCATAGTAAGTCGCGATAATAGTGAGTTATTCTTAGAGCCTTTCCGCGTAAACCAGCGTTTACTGCTTCAGCACTGCTCATATTGGTAGAGCCAACCTGCAATTAAACCGGTCAAATTTTTAGTAACGCTGAAAAGGATATTTGAGCATCAAATCAGATAGTGATGAGTTATAAATAGAACTGCAAAAAAGCTTACTGCAATAGGTGCCGGATTTCCTGGAACCTTTACTGCCCACGTCTCCCCAGATAAAAATGAAGGTAAACCTTCATTTGGTATGATTATACCAGGGAACATCAAATCTGCCCCTCCAATGATAAATCGAGAAACCTCACCCCCCTTCAGTGTAAAGGACGGCAGGAGTTCTGGGACTTTCCACAGAGCAAAAACTGCTTATAGAAAAGAATAATATTAAAACCAGCAGCATACAACTTAGGTAGGAAAAGTTTGCTAAGAAAGACAATTAAATCTGTAATATTATGATATCACACAACTAGACACATTTAATGGAATTTATCAAAAAGGCAGTCTTTTCAGCAATAAATTTTAATTTTTCAAGTCCAGTTAAAGATCAATAGTGTCAATACAAACAATTAAACGAATTTCTTTTTGGTAATTTATGTTCAATTTTGTACAATAAATCCAGGCTTCCCAATAAAAATAGCTCCCTATGCAACCATGACAAGTGTTCGAATATTCTACATTACGCAAAGTAACTAGGAATATCACATTACGGAAAAGTGACTGAGAAAAATGTGAAATAAATTCAAGAAAAGGATGAATAATCACATACCTGTGGGAAATATCTCTGTCCCTCGTCCACCGACATCAAAAAACATAGGAAAGCCACCTTCTAAACTGTATACATGAACCCGATTTTGAAACTTTGAGACTGTGATCTCCGCCTATAGAGGATTGTCAAGTAAAAGTTCACAGGCAATTAGTAAAATATGCACATAATAGTTCTAACCCTCTAATTATTTCTTCAAAAAAAGACAAGGTAAACAAAAGTACAAAACAAATAATTCTTAAAAAGGATCCAGTTATGGGAAGGTTTTCAAGTCTCCCAATCATTAATTACAAACTGGGTACATCACACATTCCTTATATAACTAGGCGAAGCTACGGTTTCTAACTTCAGTCAGCTTATTAGACCTCTGTAGTTTATCACCAACCAAAAGAAAAAATTCATTAACATTAATCTATCGTTACACCCACTTAATTCTTTAAGTCAGTTTAATTAAGTGTGCGACCCAACTCATGAAAATTTCCCATAAAAGCCATCAATTATGTTGGAATTAAATTTACAATTTTGAAACTTTCACCACCTAAAGGCTAAACCAATGCTCATACGTCATAAGCTGATTGAAACACAATAGAAATGCTAAGCTTTTCGACGAAAAGATCACTGCAACACCCAAAATAAAAAAGGAAAATAACAAGAACAAAACAAGCCCGTCTCGAGACATTAATGCAGAAGATTACTTTCAAACAAAATCAAAACTGCACCAACCAGATTCGTTCATGATTCAATATGCAATTTTCATGAGTCCTCTACAAATAATAAGACACGCATAATCGAAAGTTGAAACCTTTAAATATTGTGGCATTCCATGAAATCCTAAATTAAAATTGAAGCCAATATCAGCACTCTATACAATACAAAAACAACAAACAAGTTTAGCGAAGTGGAGTCACCTTGGGAGGGAAAAGTGAGTCGATGTCGGCATCGGAGGCGCGAGGAAACTTGTCTCTCAAACTTCTCTTGAGTTTCTTCTTGTCTGCACCCGAGAGTCTCTGGTGCGATTTCGCTTCCACTGATTTCTTGAACATTTTTTTTTTTTCCTGTTTGTTGAATTGATGGATGCGAAAAACTTGTTGGTGATAATTGGCAAAACGAGAGTGTCGAAGAAGGTTCTGGAGGAGATTTATGTGAAGTACCGCGGGAGAGAGTACACACTGAGACAATTATTATTTTATATATATATATATAAGAATAATAGGACACAATTTTATTTTTATTTTTTTTTGAGGAATTTTTTTTTTTTTTTTTATAGAAACGTAGAACTACAAATAACCACGACACTCGGCCGCAATTAGGAAACCAACACAGGGAGGGAACTCTTCAAGCTAAAACAAATCATCCACACAAGAGAGGCTGTTTTTAGCTAAACTATGGGCTACTTGGTTAGCCTTTCTAGGAATAAAACTAATAGACAAACACTTAGCCTGTAGCATCAAACAACAAATATCCGAAATAATAGTACCTATCTTAGAAAAAAGTGATTTGCCATTGTTGATCCAACGAACAACTACTTCCGCATCAGACTCTATTATACACAGCGTCAAACCAGAGTCAATTGCCAACTGAAGGCCCTAGAGAATAGCAGTTGCTTATGCTACTGGCGGAGAGAAGGTGGCCACTATCTTCTGGGAACTGGCGGCCATAACTAGCCCAACTGAGTTGCAAATTATAACCCCTACTCCCACTATCTTATTCACCACATCAAGCGCTGCATCAGTGTTTATCTTGAACTCATCTTGGTCAGGAGGCTTCCAAATAAGAATTCTGAAATTAGGATTCTCCACAGGTCTAGAAACCACCTGAATCTCGTTCACATAGAAACAAACCCATTCCACCACATCAATATCTCTAACAGAAATAGGATCGTGGATAGCAACATTACGCAAGGACCACACCTTTCATAAGCAAATACAAAACAGCCCCATTTCCTCCTCCTTTAATAGTTGAAAGCATTCTAGAATAAAGTTGAAAAAAAGGGGTTTGGATTTGTACATACTAGGAAGCTTTGGTGCCCAATAATCATGTAATCCTTTCAGCTTACTGGAGCTCCATAGGCTGTGAAGAACTGATTCGTTCTTGATTTTACATAGCGGGCACAATTCTGCAACTGGAATCTTCCTTCGAGCTAAAGCCATAAATGAGGGGAGCAAATTGTTGCAAGCTCTCCACACAAAAATCTTCACTTTGGCAGGAATTTGGAGCTTCCACAAGTACTTCCACCAAACAGTAAGATTTGACTAATTGAGTTGCTTTTGAGATTGTGTTCGGTATATCTAATATATAGTTATTTTTTATTATCACTAGGTTTGAAGACACATGCAAAGCATGTGCTTCCCGATATATTTTTGTCAAATTGAGTTGTGTGTATAAATATATATATATATATATCTAAACGGATAAATTTTAAATTGTTGTAAATTAATTGAAGAACATATGAAGAACAAATGAAAAAAATAAAGAGAGAGAGACATGAGAGATATATGAGATGGAGAGAGACGAGAGCTTTTAGCTCTTTTGTATTGATATCAGTTGATCAACAACAACCTCAAATGAGAGAGATACAAATCTATTTTATAGTGATATGAGAATACAACTTGACCACTTGTATTTTTAATGATGATGAAGCCAAGTAGAGAAGAGTAACAAGTGGGAGAGGCAAGGTGGTGGAACATGGGTAGAAGTGAGGAGATATTTGTGTTGTGATATTTGTATGTATAACACGTGGTAAAAGCCACATATATTATAACACTCCTCCTTGGATTTATACCACATGTATTAATATTCTAGGGAAAAACCTAATGGGATAAAACCTAGGTAAAATATATACAATGATCTTTTGGATCTTGTGATGCTGAACGATCTCAAAAATATCTCGTTAAAAACCTTGTCAAGAAAATCCAGTGGGACAAAACCTGATCGAAGGGAAAAAGAGTATAGTGTATATATGTCCGTTTAGAACTTTGCTCGCCTTGATTGTCTCATTAAAACCTTGTCAGGAAAACTCAGTGGGACAAAACCTGATCGAAGGGAAAAAGAGTACAATGTAAATATGTCAATAGTTAATGTTTTCTTCAAAACATTTCTCACATTTATACTTTGCTAGAGAACACCCAATGGGATAAAAAAAACATGAGCAAAGATATCCATTGATCTATTGGATCAAAGTAATATTTATGATGATCTTTTGGATCAAGGTAATATATATACGATGATTAGCAAGATCAAAGTAATATTTACAATGATATTTTTGATCAAGATAACATATATACGATGATATATTGAATCAATGTAATATTTATGATGATTTTATGGATCACATGATTTTTGGGTGTGCTTAAAGATTTGCTTCATTAAAAACCTTATCAAGAAAATCCAATGGGATGAAAAACCTGATTGAAAGGGAAAAGAGTATAATGCACATATTTCCCGATATGATTAATATACTTCATTTGATATGCTCCCCCTGATAAAAGTTCATTTAAAGCAATCTTCTAGATTGCTAAACTGGGGTATACAGATGTTTATTTCATGAAATGAAATAACATCATAAATGATTGGAGGGAGTATAAGCAAAGACTTGCTTTATAGAGTAATATCCATATGGAATCTTTTCAAAATCTTTTCTACATTATTCTTATTGATGGATAAACATTCCATTTGATCTATGCTCGACCTGAAGGTCGAGACAATATTTCTTTTCCCATGCCTTTCATTTTTAAATTCATTTACCAAAAATTTAAGAGTTTTCAAGAGTTCTCTAGGAGCTCCAATTAAATACATATCATCAACATATGTTGTGAATATAGTAAATTCTGATTTCTTTGCGAAGACAATTGGGTATATAATATAATTATTATACCATTATTTTATCAGATATTCACAGAGACGGTTATATCACATCCGTCCAGAATATTTTTCATCAAATACAGATTACGATATCTCAATTTATATACTTCGAGCATTTTTAATCCTTCATGGATTATAAATATTTGTATTAAGTGAACCATATAGATAAATGATTATTATGCTAGAGGACGTATTTCAAGTCTTGTAAAGGCAGACAAATTTATCAAAAATTCGAAACGTAATTGTATTCGTCATTATTGAATACCAAGTTTTTGTGAGAAACCTTGTACTACGAATTGTGTCTCATATCTCACGATCTCATTTTTCTCATTACGTTTTCCATATAAAAACCCATTAGTATCCAACTAGTTTGATATCTCCAGGTGTCTTGAGTATTATTGATCTAAATACTTTATGTTTGGCATGAAGTCAATGCTTCTTGAATTGCTTCTTTTCACTTAGGCCGATCATGTCTTTTGTATACAATCATTCATATTATGAATATCATAATTATCATTTATAATTTCAATGGCGTTACTGTGTGTAAAAATACATCATTAATGATTATTTATTTATTATTCCACATTTCTCTTATATGATTTATAGAAATTTTCTCAATTTCAATATACTTGAATCTCTGTTGAGATTTTTTCCATTTCAATGGATTTAGTCACTTTATAGATTTTATAGAAATTTTCTTAATTTCAATATTGTATCTCTGTTGAGAATTCTTTCCATTTTAATGGATTTAGTCATTTCATAGACTCGTACAGATATTTTCTCAATTTCAATATACTTGAATCTCTGTTGAGATTTCTTCCATTACAGTGAATTTAGTCATTTCATAGACTTGTGTCTTATTAGATATATCAAACTCTTAAAGAGTTGATTTAAAGAAAGTGGATTTATTTATAACTCGGGTTTTGCTTACATTAGGATCCTAATAACAATACCTTTCAAAAAGGTTCAAAGCTTATGAATTATAATATGTATCAGATGATTTATTTGTTGTTTTTTACTCAGATCGTTCTTTAGGAACAATCACCCGGCCGGGGTTTATGAGATGACAACTTATAAATCTTGTTACCTTTAGTATATCAAGTAACAAATTAATAATTATTTGATAATCAATTATCTTTCGTATTTGAGTGATACAAATATTGAAATGAGACACATTTATATATAGAGAATCGAACTGGTATCTCTATTTTGTTAAGAGTAACTTTTCATTTACTCTTTCTAGAGAAACTTTCCATTTGAAAATTAATCAATATAATAATATATATATTGTGTATAAAAATATAAACTATCAGAAGTTTAAATGATCTAATTACAAAATTAATTAAAATCAATATTAATCTTATAATGATATAGAATTCTTATCTTAGATCATACTAGAGATGAAATAAGGAGATATACTACACAATCAAATATCTTAAAATTTTGAGCAATTCAATGACCAATTACAAGTTGTAATGGAAAATTCCGATGATAGGTAGTGAGTCATAAATGAATGCATCAACATGTAATATAGAATGTCCCGTATAGAAATCGGTAATTGTATTGAAATAATAAAGTTCTCGTAATTACCTGGAGACATTTGATTAGCGATTCCGCTGATTCATTCTAATTATGAGTACATGCGAAAACTAGATGTTAAACATCGATCTCAACATGACGTTGATAAAGTTATATGTCTTTGATCTTAACAGTTCTTTATGTTTTGCTTGAATGATATAAAGTATCATTGATACACAATTTAGTATTGTTTGATAACAATATCGTGGCTCTTCCAGAGCTTTCTATCAAATCCGTTAGACCTGATACATAATTTAGTATTGTTTGATAACAATATCATGGCTCTTCCAGAGCTTTCTATCAGATCCGTTGAACCGGATACATTAATAACATTTGCTCTTAGCAAAGTCGAATTCATAAAATATTTGACTCCGCAGAATTATATGAGTCGTTGTTTCGGCAAGACATATATTTTTCCTTCTAGGAATTTTATAGATATTATTTGTAATGTCATTTTATATCTCATGTGAAAAGATAATAATTGCCCCTCCTTTTCTTTTTTTAAATATATTTTTTTAAAAGAATAATTATAAAACTATCCCTGATTTTGTAAAATTACGAAAAGGTCCCTCAAAATTTTTATTAATTATAAATCAGCCCCAAAACTTTTGAAATTGCAAACTGGACCAATAAGTTTTGGTAATTATAAATTGTTCCAAAATTTTGTCAAAATTATAAAATGACCCAAAATAATTACAAACAGTCCATCAAGGATATAGAATTCTCCAAAAGCGGCTTAGAGCAAAAACAAGCTATGTGACCGATTTGGACCAGATCGTGGGCCATGACTGACGATCTCTGATCGTCGTCGTAAAACGCATTAGGTTAGTGCAAAAAACCGGCGAAGCCCACCAACGAGGTGGCGTTGACCTGAGGGGCGATATGTTTGGGTTAAAAAACCCACCAAACCATAAGCAAACCCAGATCAGGGTTTGGTGATACTAAAACAGATGATCTGATGATCCAACACCCATCACATTCACATGTTCATCAAGTTCATCTACTGTCAAATGGACTACTGATCTCATAATTCCCTGTTTTTCAGCAACTCTAAATTTTGCTCTCTAGGAGTATCAAACACGAATGAAATGGATAAAATATTACATCCAATTTCATTATACGTTAGGATCTTAAATCTTTTTATTATTATTTTATTTATGATACTCACAGCATCCTGTTGGATGTGTATGAAATGGATAAAATATTATTTCCAATTTCATTATACATTAGGATCTTAAAGCTCTTTTATGATACTTACAACATCATATTGGATGTGTATGAAATGGATAAAATATTATTTCCAATTTCATTAAACATTAGGATTTTAAATCATTTTTATGATACTCACAACATCAT
Organism: Acer negundo; assembly: GCA_035582765.1. Taxonomy (NCBI): domain Eukaryota; kingdom Viridiplantae; phylum Streptophyta; class Magnoliopsida; order Sapindales; family Sapindaceae; genus Acer; species Acer negundo. Next base: position 25,166,461 of record CM069231.1, on the reverse strand, counting down.
GTTGGATGTGTAAATCCTTTTTCTCAAATGAATAATATGTAAACATATCACTTTATCTATATGAGATAAAATAAAATCATGGATCATAATGATTTTTCGAACTTCCGGTTCGACCATGAACTTCAGATTCTGATTAAATTTGAAACCCTAAGTTTCAAATAATGAATCATTCATGAATATAACACTGGATCCAGAATTTCAGGTTCTCATCAGTTTTCAATACTGTGCTGTATGGCATTCATGAATATAACACTGGATCCATAACTTCAGGTTCTTATCGGTTTTCAAAACCATACCGACTTAAATATCATAATTCCAGAAACCTTAAGTTCTGGTTCGTCGGTCTAACCAATCTCATATATTGCGTATAAATAAATACTAATTGATTGATTTATTTATTTTTTTATTAACAATTTATCTGGAGACACAGCATAAGCTAGTCCCGAGACACAGCATAAGCCAGTCTCATATGTTCCGTAAAATAAAAACAATTCTAAGAGGCTGAGCTCACCTGTTATGTTCTATAAATAAACAGTTCCAGAACGGTATATATGTCTTATAATTTAATAGTTCCAGGATGCTAAACTCACCTGTTATATTCCGTAAATAAACAGCTCAAGAATGGTATATATGTCCTGTAATTTAACAGTTCCATAACGGTATATATGTCCTGTAATTTAACAGTTCCAGAACAGTATATGTCTTGTAATTTAATAGTTCCGGGAGGCTGAGCTCACCTATTATGTGCAAAAAATAAATCCGGAGCTTTATATATATGTTCCGTTGACGGCAAAGCCATCTTGTAATGGAAATATATATAGATCCAGAATATTGGGATGTGATTAAATCACCCATCAGAGATCCTTTTAACTTACATAAAATCATGTTGAAGATCTGGATCTTCCATCGCGCCTGAAAACAGAGTTAATAAAGCTTGCATAAGTCAAAACAGTACTTACAAGCAGAATTAGCTGAAACTGATGGCACGGTTGCGTCTAGAACGGTCGAAATAGCTAGAAATAGGTTCGACTCAGTTGAAAACGGGTGAAAATTGCACTGGGTTTGGCTAAAAACAATTTTGGACTAAATTGACTCGGGAATATTATGTTAGACTAACGGAATATTCTCTGATGGTAAAGGAATATTCTCTGATGGTAATGGATTATTCCCTGGCCTACGACTTGGCGCTGACGAGGACGTGGTGCGACTAGGCACTGACGTGGCGATGACTAGGCGCTGATGTGGTGTTATAGTGTCGTCTTCTTCCTTGAAAATTGCAGAAAAATTTTGGAAATTTTTCAGAGTTGACCGAACTTTGACTGAAGCTATAGAGTTCGTTAGTGCTCCGTTTGAGATGCGGTCAGTGGCGATGGAATCGTATTTTCGAGATGAACATAATGGTATCATCCAAACAGCGATTCGAGCACTTCAAAATTTCTGGACTCAATCTAAACCAAAGCTAAAACTCTCAAGAACTTTTTCTGTAACAGAATTGCTACTAGCTGATCACTTGTCTTGCCTAGTCTATAATCGTACTGATAACGTGTTGTAAATTAATTGAAGAACATATGAAGAACAAATGAAATAAATAGAGAGAGAGAGACATGAGAGATATATGAGAGGGAGAGAGACGAGAGCTTTTAGCTCTTTTGTATTGATATCAGTTGATCAACAACAACCCCAAGTGAGAGGGATACAAATCTATTTTATAGTGGTATGAGAACACAACTTGACCACTTGTACTTTTAATGATGATGAAGCCAAGTAGAGAAGAGTAACAAGTGGGAGAGGCAAGGCGGTGGAACATGGGTAGAAGTGAGGAGATATTTGTGCTGTGATATTTGTGTGATATTTGTGTGTATAACACGTGGTAAAAGCCACATATGTTATAACATGAAATTTTTTTTTACTCTTTATTTTGTATATACATACACTTGGAAAAATATTAATTCAGTTTTAAGTTTAGAAACTATACAATTACATCTGAATTAAAAATAACAATTTAAGATTAAAAATAAAATCAAATTGATTAATTAAACAAATATGTGAAGCTTAGTTGTATCTTAGTAATTTATTAGCTTTATAAAAACTAAAAAGTGAATCACAAAAGAGAAGATACCTCATACTTGATATATACAATAGCAATTGCATCTAATAATTTACTACATAATATTAATAATAATACTAATAATAATAACAACTGAAACTAATTATAGCGTGTCTAAATATACCTAGAGGGGGTGAATAGGTTTTAATCAAGTTAATTACCAATTTTGCTTAATTAGTCAATATTCAATAATCACCCAAATTAAGCAAATACAATCAACTAAATTTAAGTGTGAAAAACAATAAATTGCACGTTAATTGATTTACATGAGAAACCTACAACTAGAAAAAACTCACGGGCTATCCTTCTAGACACACACGATCCTCAAATTCACTACTTGAATGAAAGTTTACAAACTAGATTGACCTCAATCATTCTTGGTCACTAACCCTTCCACTCTACCCAACGGGCCTTTAATAGTAATCCTAGACCAATGCTTGTCAACTACAACTCGTAGCCACAAGAATTAACTCAATGAAGAAAAACGCAATCCTATGTGAACATGTATGCATGCTCAAATGCAAAGAGTGCTAGACAAACACTAGATGTGAATATGATATACTCAACAATCCTAGTTATTAAAATGCCTAAATGAACATACACAAATGCTCAATATAATATATGCTAGACAACAACATAAATTGTTTAATTAGGAATTTAATGAACAAGTCAATAAATTTTAATTATCAATGTCTAAGTGAGAGTTCACAAAGACTTAGCTAGATGGCATAAATCACTTAGTATGCTAGCTATCACAAATCAACCACAATCAATCAATGTAAGGCTTCACAATATATTCAACATATAAGTAGCATATATTCATATGGTAGAGATAATGTATTTAATCAATCAATAAATGCAAAATCTAGTATAACAACTATCACAAACAAACTCAATCAAACAATAAGATGATTTAGCTAGATGTTAAATAAACCTAGAATGATAGTTATCACAAGAACAAAAACTCAATCAATCAACAAAAAAATCTCAACTTGTAGATAAATCTCAATCTAGATACAAACAAGCCATAAATGAGATTTCTTGCTAAGTAAGAACACTAAAATGGATGAAAATGGTATTCAGCTTACCAAGTTATGTGTGTTGTAGAAGACCCATGCAAGAGCACATCCTTGATGAAGCTAGATGATACTTAGATGATGTTTGATGCACATGGAAATGAGTTTGGATGAGTAAAAATGAGTTCTTGGGAGTTTTTCTTTCTTGAGAAAAAAACCTCTTCTTCAAAGATGTAATTTTGAACTCTTAAAAGCATACAAGAGAGAAAACATCATATATAGGAGCCCTAAATGAAACTATATCATTTTGGAGGGAAATACCATTTTTGGCGTCAAAAGGTGACCTAGAAGGTGAGGTCGCGCCAAGGTCGCATAGCTCTCAAGAAAACACGTGACAACACAGCAACTCTAATTTCGAGTGACACAAAACATAACCAAACGACATTAAAACCTGTTGTATGATATACCATTAAAAAGGTATGGATGTCTAATTTTTACTCCTTTTTAGAAAATAAGATTTAGATGTTTGTAGAAAGAGTAGTGGTAATTTGAGTCACCAAAGGTCAGATTCGGACAAAAACAAAGTTGCCATGTTTTAGTGGTCAATTTGGAGATTTTAAAACCAATCCAAACGGTCATTAAATATTATGAATAATATACCTTGGAAAGGTATGGAAGTCTAATTTCTACTCTATTTTACAAAATGAAATTTCAATATCTGTAGAAAGAGATATGGTCAAAAGAGTGACCAAATGTCAGATAAGGACAACAACAAAATATCCAAAACTCATGGAATATGACCATGTGACCAAAGACTAAACCAAGATAGGGTAAAGGGACCTCTCTAGTGGACACACAACACGCTAAGAAAAGCACATCATCATGCAAGCGCGGACGTTTCCAAACATACTTTAGGAAACAAAATGCATAACACACAACCACACTTAAGTCTAACAATGAGGTGCAATTAAGAGATATGTAATGGATGCACACATATAAGCAATGAACACAAATGCAAGATGAATAAAACATGCATGAATAGTGTGTGTGTACAACTAATCTCTTCAAAGAGTTAAGCACAAGTGATATACCTTTGAAATGCTTTTGAGCTTGATAATGCACAGAAAAGGCCTAACCTGCCCTTACACATTTAAACCCCAAATGTGGTTTGTCAATGAAATAAGTTAATTAAAATATGAGGAACTTACAACAACATTACCAATTATCAAAAGTAGATGATGCACAATCGTCATCGGATTTTCATTTTAAAATAGCTTTGAATTTTTTAATTTTGGCTTTCAAAGCTTTATTTTCTTCAAATGCCTCATCATATCCTCCATTAATTATGTGATAACACCACTTATAGTATTGGTAGTTTGAGAAGTTAACGTCACAAACTTCAAACTTGTAATGCTTTATAGATAATCAACTGTTTTTTTAGCAGCATCCTATTCAAACTCATTTTTGTGCTCTGAAAGTTTACCCCAAAACACTTCGGTATTATGTTCGGAAGCAATACTAAAATTGATCTCAACGTATACTTTAAACAGTTCTGGACCATCAACTTCGTATCCATAGCTGCATCTGCCTATTTTCAATTTTTTTTATGACATTTTCAAGTAAGCTTTTATAACATATATCGACGCACAAAATTTCCATATTGATTAATCTGCACATGCACAGATAAAAGATAATCATATTACAAAGTTATAATATATAAACTAAGTAACTTCATAAATTAATTTTAAAACTCCTTTCTCTTCTTTAGATTTGACTCTTCTTTAGATTTGACTCTTCTTCTTTAGTTTTGGGTCAATATTTCTTTTAAACCTAATTTGGGCCAATACCCTCCTTTTGAAACTCAAACTCTCCTGAATTGTTAATGAATTATCAGAATAAGTGTATCATGATAATTTCAAACTTCTCATTTTTACACATTTCGTTTTAACCAATAACCCTAATTTATAAATGCTTTCTTTTTTTAATTTCTTTAATTTTTTTTCTTGGTTTTGGTGCACATCATATATCCAGATAGGCAACTTCTCGCCCAAATCTCTTCTCTTACATCAAACACCCGCTTTAAATCCTCTGATATCTCTATACTTTCTTACCAAAATGACACCTAAATCCATGGTGAAATCCCTCTACAATCGTAACCTTAACCAAACAAATCTTCAAACTCTCCCTCCTAAACCAATTCCTTCTTCTCTTCTTCAAATTTCATCTCTAGTTTGGATTTTTAGATTTCTCCTTTATAGATTTTTATTTCAATTTTCTTCTCTTGTTCGGTTCTTGATTATAAGTTTTTTTTTTTCAATTTGAGGTTTTCGATTACCAAAATCGGGTATGTTTTATTTCTTGGTTTGAGGTTATTTTGTGGTGCTTGCATGTGGGTTTTTGAATAAATCAAACTCCCTCTTCTCTTTCTCAGGTCTCGTTTTTAGATTTCTTACTTTTATTTTATTTCATCCACATCTGTTAACTGTTATTTTCTCTTTTTCAGATTTCTATCTTAGTTTTCTTCTCTATTTCAGAATTAGAATTTCGATTTCAAGATTTTTTTTCTTAATTATATATGGATTTCAAGTTTAATTTTTTTAATTTTCGTTTGTTCTTTTCAATTTAGATCCACGTTGTAGCATCAATATATTAGTTCAGTTACCTTTTTTTTTTTTTTTTGTAGATCTCAGTTTTTATGTTATATCCTTCGGCTTTAGATTTGAAGATTTTGTTTTGTTTAGTCTTCAATCTAATATTGACCTACTGTTCAAATTTCTATTTTATTTTTCTTTTCAAGTTTAGATTTTTGTTTTCAAGATTTTTTTTATCATTTTAATTATTTCTTATCAACTGAATTGACTTATATTTTGATATAATTTGATTTGTTTTGTCACAAATTGGTTATTTTGGAACTGCTTTTTTTATATGATTGTTTTTATGTTTCATATTGATGTGTTCTGTATCTTTTATCTCGATAGAAGATTTTGATTACAATTTGATTTGGGTCACACATGTTGAATTTGAAGTTTAGGTTTATTCATATCTGCTATTTTCTTCCATTCTGGTTTATTTTTGTTTTTCAGGATTTCGCCATGTTCATCACTGTGATTTTAAATTCAACAAACCTAATAAAAAGAAATCAATCATATCCAACAATCATCATCACAACTACAACTTTTATACATCAATATCAATGACCTTTAAAGCAATTAATTCAAAATCAAATTCAACAAACCTAGATGTGATGCATGTATTCCGATATCTATTAGATCCAGCCATTAGATGTTTTTTTTCTTCTCCTTTTTTGTTCTTTTTTTTTTTTTACCCACTCACTCTTCTCTTATATCAATCCCCTTTCTTTTCTTTTATTCTTATTTTTCCACACCTTCCCCTCCACAACCTAGCATAGGTTTGTCACCTTCAATCCCAAATAATAAAAGAGAGACATGTTAAAAGGGAAAAAGAAAAAAAAAAAAAAGGATAGAATGGGCTAAAACTCAAATAAGAAGCGTACAAAGCTCTCTTTGTCTTTAAAAGTTGTTTAATAACATGGACCCCACGTACAATTTGTTATAAATCCTCTAAACAATTACAAAAAGATATATTTTTAATTTCTAAAACAACCCCCGATTGTAAACATAAAATGACATTTTTATCCTTCATAATTATTCATGTTATATAAATTTTATGTATTTTTTGAACCCTTGAAGGGTTTTTCTATCTTCTCACTGTTAAAAAATTAATAAACTAATTTTAAATTTGTAAATTAACTTTTCATCCTTCTACTAAATAAAATATTCATAATTAGTTAGGAAATACTGAAAAGAGCAAGGGTCTATAAATCTTTTCACAATTAAAAAAATCACAATAAAATAGGAGGGTTAAAAATCTGGCTCAACTCATTTTTTATATACGGAAACGTTCGCGTTTGCACATTGATGTGCTTGACTTAGCGCGAAGGTTCAACAACTTAAAAAGGTCCCCACTTTTCTTGTTTTTCCCTTTTCGGGAGTTATTGCAGTCAGTGTGTCACATTTGACAACCACATTCTAGCATCTTCATTTCACTCTAGAGAATTGCTTGGAGTTGATGTAGTTGGCATAGTGCGGCTAGCAACCACATTGGTAGCAGCGCCTGCATTTCACTTCAAAGAATTGCTTGGAGTTGATGCGGTTTGTATTCCGGCTAGTAACCATATGGGTAGCGCCCGTAATTCTCTCTAGAGAATTGTTGGGTGTTGATGCGATCAGTGTATTGTAGCTAGCAATCGCATTGTTAACGCCCATAATTCTCTCCAGACGTGTTGATGGTCTCTATTGCGTTGTGTTAAAATTCCCTTATGCAATATAGTGTAATATATACATAGAAGGGGTGTGGGATGAATAGGTATATGCCCGGTTTCTTCCAAATTCAAATTTTACGGAATATAATAATGAAATGCACACTTGATGTGTCTTAATCAAATGATTTGCTTTAATCAACACATGCAGAAATCAATATATAAGTGATGCAATCAATACAATATATGGAAGATAATGAAAATATAAAAACTAAACTTGACACATTTGTTTTTACATGGTAAAACCTCAAAGATGAAACGTCCACGGGTTGATACCATAACCACCAGCAAAACAATTCACTATGATGAAAAGAACTTACACACTCAAGGTTATCAACACATGATATCCACCATAAGCTATCAACTCCTAGTCTACCCTCGGGCCTAGTGAACCACCTAGCCTACTCTCTATCTAGGGTGTGTCCTACACCTCTAGGAAGCAACTTCCTATCTAAGGCTCTCAAGCCTCTAGAAAGATTTCGTGCTTAGCAATCTGGATCACAAAGATTCTAGTCAAGCTCTACTAGCTCAACCATCCAGAGTACTACACTCCTAGCTAAGTCTTTTGTTTAACTATCCGGACCACATGTCCTAATCAAGACTTCTTTCTCTACACAAAGATTCACTCACTTTGCAAGAGACTTCCACCTATTACAACGCTATGATATAAGTGATGCAAATAATGCAAAACACAATCAAATAAAGCAAGATGATCAATCAAGCTCTATGAACATGTTTAGTGATATTCTAGGATATGCTTTCAACAAACAATCACAAATGTACCTAGAAATCAAAGCATGTGTATAAATAAGAACAAGATAAGAATATTCAATAATTCCCCCAAAAATTCTTAGTTCTTAGATCATGAAATTAAACCTAGAAATTACCATGAGGCACATCATACAAGAAATTTCTAGAATCAATTTCAAGATTAGTCAAGTTTAGCTAAGTTTAGCTAACTATGTTCAAATGAGATCACAAGGCTAAAAATAAACAATCAATCTATCATACAAACCTAGAGTATGAATTAACATCATTCTTAACACATTTCATCTATCAATTAGAAAGAATAAAAGAGATGATCAAAGGAAAAAGTAAGAAAAAGATGTTCACATATAAAGTATGAACCTCATACTGAAATCTACTCACTGCGAAAACTCATGAAGTCAATTGGCTCTGAAAATGCTTAGGGTTTGTAGCTCTCTTCAAGACCAACATTTTTGGCATTTGAATCACTCAATTTCGAGTTGAAATGAGAGAGTTATGATCAAAACAAGGAATCAAAAATCATGAAGAAAATCTGCACTCTTTCTTTTTCAATTTTTCTTCAAGTTGTGTTTAGAGGGAAGGATGAGAATATTTAAAAGAATTCAAGAGAGGGAAAAATGAGCCAATCAACATGTTCCATGTCACCATCCATGTGTGGGACAAGTGTGGCACATGTGGGCAGAGGGGCTGCATGGCGTAGTGGCACACGTGGCCCACACATGGACTCCTTTACTTGGCCTTTGGCCGAGCAAGCTCCCTTGTGCTCCTCTCGCATTCTTTGACCGTATCGGGCCTCCGAACTCCGATTTCAAATTACGAATCGTGAATCTTTCACTCATAACAACGACTATAAAAATTTAACAAAATGTTGAGAATTCATTTTGGAAAACGACGACGAAGACAGCTCAACGAATGAGAACGTAAAGTAACGTAGCTACATCATTTGGACTCAAAACTTAATGAATAAGTAACTGAAATGCCTAGGACTCAATAAGGAATCAAATAAGATCATGTTCAAGTCCAAAATACAAGAAACACAAATAAATAAACACAATGTCACACGAGTATGCCATATCCAAGCGATAGTCATAAAATATACAAATCTACAATGTTTGTCAATACAAGACCAATGCATGTGCATACTTAAATGAGTGTGAATGTGTTATACCAAATATTTGCACAACGATGCAGGGACACACATGAATGAATTGTGTGTGTGTGCTTACGATGTGCAAGAAGAAAAAGTATATTGATACCTTAGCATCCATATAAGCGTTTTTCCTCTTAAAGACAATATTTGCATGAGAAATTGCTTCTCTTCTTTGAAACTTCTTTTCACCAAGAACCACTTAAGCAACTAACCATTATAAATAAAGAGAGTTTTGCAATGGAATCAAGCCAAAACAAATTTATGATCTTACATGTGTTATTACGGCCAACAACCGCATTGCTTGAAAGCATTTATGCGTTTTTTTGTCAAAACATTGTCATTTTAATTAGGGCTTCTATATATACATTCTTTCATGTTTCTAGCATGGGTAACTCACAAGAATTTCAAAAATCATATCTTTAGAGTGAGAGTGAAGTCTTTTTGTGTGAAAAGCTCTAAGAAAGCGTTTTTAACACTCTATCTCCTAATCAATGTGCATTTAAAGCATCATCTAGTATCATCAAGCATGGTTTTTCATCATATGTTCACTTGGTAGGTAAGAACAAACATCTCTGTTAGTATTTAAATTTGTATTAGCTTGATTTCATTGCAAAACTCTATTTATTTGTAATGGCTAGTTGCTTAGGTAGTTTTTGGTAAAGATGAGCTTCAAAGGAGGAAAGAAACTTCTTATGTAAATATCGTCTTCAAGAGGAAAATCGCTTTCTTGGATGCTAAGGTATCAAGATACTTCTTCCTCTTACAAGACGTAAACGTACACACACACAAAATTCATACATGTGTGTCCTTGCATCGTTGAGCGACCCGCACACACATACATTGAAATCATATGTTGGTAATAACACATTCACACACATGATTTAGTATGCTCATGCATTGATCTCATATTATCATACATTGTAAAATTGCATGTTCTAAGACTATGTCTAGGAAATTTCATACTTGTGTGATATTATGCTTATTTGTTTAGGTTTTGTTGTTTTTGAACTGGAATATGATCTTATATTATTCCTTTTTGAGTACCTGTTGTTTCGGTTACTCACTCATTTGATTTTGAGTTCAAACGAGGAAGTTACGTCTCTTTACGTTCTTGTACAATGCATTGTCTTCGTCATCGTGTATCAAGTCGATTTCATATCCAATTGTCAAAGTTTCATAGTCTTCCTCATGTGTCATTGAGTTATGGTTCATAATCCAAAGACGGATTCAAATTCTAAGTTCGGAGGCCGAAGAACTTGCAAGGTGCGCAATAGGGAGCAAAGGAGAGGAGAAGTGGCAAAAGGCCACCACCCTTTCTTCCTATGAAGGCACATGGCCACCATGGGAAGAAAGCCTCTTGGCCTCCCCGTGGTGGCCACACACCTCCACGGGGATCAAGGGTGGTGTGGCCAAATGACTACTTTGCCCCTCTTCCTTCTTCGAAAGTTTTCCCTCCCTATATAATTCAAAATCCCGTATTCAACTCAATATAATTTTTGGTATTTTGTTTTGATCATATCTCTCTCATTTCAACTCCAAATTGAGTGATTCAAAAACCGAAATCCTTTGTCTCGAAGAGCGGAACAAGTAACAAACATTTTCAAAGTCAAAAAATGTCCATAGAAATCTCAGAAATCTGATCTCAGTTCGTGGTTCATCTTTTTGTGTGGTAATCATCTTCTTTGCATTTTTCTCTTGATCAACTTGATTGTTCTTATTACTTGATTGATGAAAAATGTGTAGAATGATTTTGATTCCTATTTTAGACTTGTTTAAATGATTTTCGATTTATAGCTTTTTGTGATTTTGATTGAACAATATTTGAAAATTAAACTTGATTTACATGAAATTGATTCTAGAAATATTTTGTGATGAGCTTGATTGTTGATTTCTAGGTTTTAATTTTATGATCTAAGAACTAGGATTTGTGATTCAAATATTGAATATTCTAATCTAGTTCTTATTGATTTACATGTTTTGATTTCTAGATAATTTTGTGATTGAGTGTAGAAAGCATAATCTAGTTATCTTTTGCATGTTATAGAGTTTGTGTGATCAACTTTCTCTATTTGATTGTGTTTGTATCATTTGTATCACTTAGGTCATATGCCTTGTAATAGGTGTGAAGTCTTTTGTTGTTGAGTAATTCTTCAACATTGAGCATTGGAAGTCTTGGTTTAGAGTGTGAGGCTCTTTGTAAGTCCGAGCATAAAGTCTTGTCTAGGAGTTTGAGGCTTCGGTTAGATAAGCAAGAGAAGTCTTGGCTAAGAAGTGTGATGCCTCTAAGTAAGTCTGAGCGAAGTCTTGGTTTGGACGTGAGGTCCAGTTAACCAAGAAAGGGAAGTCTTAGTTGTGAACAAGGGGCTCGGATCAACGAAGTAAGGAATTCTCCCTAGAGACTTGTGATAAGTCTAGCCTAGGGAGTTTCTTTCTAGAGGCAAGCGATTTGTCTCGGTTAGGAAGCCACTTGGTTCTTGGATAGACTAAAAGTTGATAGCTTGAGGAGTATATCATGTGTTGATTGCCTTGAGTGTGTATCTCTTTTTACATAGTAGATTTGCTTACCGGTAGTTGTGAATTTAACCCGTGGACGTTTAACAATCAATCTTTTGTTAGACACATCAAGTGTACATATCATTGTTCCATATAAAAAGTATATTGGAAGAATTTGGACCTATACCTACCCCCCCCTAGGTATATTCTACACTATATTGCTTAAGGGAAATTTCAATCTCATCTTATTTATTGTTGTACTTGTCCAAGACTTCATTTTTTTGCGTATCCTGTGAAGTTATGAAGATTATTAGAGTTAGCTAATAACTAGATTGTTAGATTGCATTCTTTACATCTAGTTAAGCATTTTGTGTGTTTGTCTAGCACATGCATGCATTGAGCATTCATATATGTTCACTTAGGCATTAATTCTCTTCTAAGAGTTCAAGTATTGTGTCTACATGTGTTAGTTGCACAAGCAAGTGTCAAGAGTCACTATAAAAGGCCCGCGAATAGATAGGTTGAAGTTACGATCCTTGAGAAACGTGACTAGATTGTCAACTTAGGATATAATTAAACTATCATATAGTAGATTTCTATGACTAAGTGGCTAGCGAGACTAGTCCTGTGGGTTTTTCCCTGTTAAAGGGTTTCCCACGTAAAACTCAAGCTTTCTGCATTGTTTGCTTGATTTTTATTGTCTTTGTTGATTTGTGGGTTTAAACTTTGACTAATCAAAAATTTGGTAACTTAATCGATTAAAAACTCATTCACCCACGTCTAGGTTGTTTAGACACACTTTTAAATAGTTTCAGCACATAATATAATTTCCTTTTTTGAAAGGAAGAAAAACATATTTCTTGATTTGTGATTAGAGTATATACTAAAAATAACTGAGAATCAAGTTACATGGGTCCAACATATAAATCGAGAATTAAAATTTTATGCAGAAAAGGGAACTTAATTCTCCAATTTTACCTAAAGAATCAAATTTTCTTTTTCAAATTCTATTTTCAATGAAACTTAATTAATTACCTTTGATTCTCGTACAAAATACTGTTCATAACAGATGCAGAGTTTTATGTATAAGGGGTTGGTTAAAAGGGTACATGTGTCTTAAATTCACACAACAACATGCTAATAGGGACGTAGCTTAGCTAGTAGATGAACAAGCTTGAGGTTTGGTCAAATGATTCCCAAGTTAACAACTCGAATCCTACCGATGATTAAAATTTTCAAAAAATACATGGTCCAAAATTAATAGAAATTGTCAAAAATAAATAAATAAACTCATGCAACAACATTGCCACCAATAATTTTATTAAATCATGCGGCATGTGGCCTGACAGGCAAATCTTAACCATAATATCCTTTCTACATAACCGATAATTTTATATTAAAACCCTGTGAATGGTATGTTTAAAAGGTGTTGTTAATGTGTGCTCTTAGAGTATATCACACATTTCAAATTTGGTAGTTAAAACCGCACGGTATGGTGTAATATTAAAAAATTAAAAAAAAAAAAAAAACAGTATGGACTTTCATATTTTGAGAAAAATAGGGTATATTTAAAAGGATTAATTGCACTAACATACCTTGACTTTATCAAATCTAGCAAAATTTCAAACAAATGCATGAAACTAACACAAACACCCTTTACCGTTAGTCAACACCATTAGAGTTAACCATCGACTTTCAAAAAGACAAAATTGACCTTAATATTGAGAAGGCGAAATTACAATTGCCCAGCAAACTTTGAAAAATTAATAAAAAATATTGACACGTAAGCTCTATTTTTTTTTTTTAATCAATTTAAATAAAAAACAAAACTATTTGGTTTCTAAAAAAACATATCAAAACATATCATTTTTTTTTAAAATTGATATTTTTTTTAGAAACCAAATTGTTTTGTTTTCTATTTAAATTGATAAATTAAAAAAAAAATTAGAGCTTACGTGGCAATATTTTTTTTTATTAGAGCTTACATGGCAATAAACATATCTCCACCCGATCTTGATGATGATGATGAGATCTAGCAACTCAGATCTTCATTCCCACCAAAAACAAAAAAAAAATCTTTTTTACAATATTTTAAAAGGATTATTAAGAACCATAATTTACAATTTATTATAATTTTATTTTTTAAAATGAAATTAATATTATTACCCTTTTGAAATTCTAACATCCATTAATTGTAACGGTCAAAAAGTTAGTTAAGAGTACATTTCTATAATTTTGACGAAAGTACTATTTAATTGCACTTTTAGCAAATGTCTGGGAACTTTATTGCAATTTTTCCTTTTTCATTGTGCCATGTAAATTATGATTAAATATTAATTAGGAAAAGTTGACTTAGTGGTATGCTCATCACACCTACACAATGAGATTATAGTTTCGAGTCACCCACTCTCTGAAACTCATTATTGTAATATTTCAAAAAACGAGAGTTAATTTTAGCTATTATAATTAAGTAATATATAAATAGTTATAAAAAAAAATGTGTAGTTTTGAGATTTTGGTTTTCGTTTAATGAATCCCAAAACATCGTTTAGAACTTTATTAAACAGAAGCCAAAAATGACGTCACACCCCAAAACGACATAAACAATGTTGTTTTGCTATTAGGGTTTTTGAAAGAAAAAAAAAACCCTAGCGTTTTTGACACTGTATGGACGGAACCTAGCATCGATTAGCGATCGGTTGCCTAAGAAGACTGACTAGGCATAAATTGCGGCTCCCATGACTATATAATGCCTAGAACGTTTTTTCCTACAATGTCTGTATGCTGACCATATGCCTGTATTCCCACCATATCTTCCAGTCAAACTAAAAAAAAAAAAAAGTGTCAAAAGGCATGCCAAATTGTGTGTCCAATATATATCCGGGGAGTATTTGAACCGGATATAAGTTGGATACAGGTTACCTCCACCATATGTAGTATGACTAGTATCTATGCCACTTAGCTTTCGATACAACTCACAGCATTTTATTTTGGGTGGCTCTATTGCCACCCAAAAAATCTCTTCCTACACTTATTTTTTTTCGTACACCCATATTAAAAAATAAAAATTATTAATTTTACTCTTTACACTCTTTAAAACATCAAAACTATCCTTTAAGTATTTTGTTTTTAATTTTAAACATATATATTTTATCCTTACACCTATTTCTCTTTATTTGCTTCCACCATTGCCAAAAAAAAAAAAATATATATATATATATATTCTTTCCCTTTAACAAATATTATAGAATTTACTTAGAAAAAATATCATATTCAATAAAACTCTATAGTTAAGATTTTACTTGGACAAAAATAAAATACAAATTCAACTCTAAAACTAATTATTTTTTTATTCTATTGTTACTTGCGGAATTAACAATGTATTAAATTATCTAAAAAAACCATGAAATCATAATGGTTTACACACTTAATTATTGTCATAGAAAACAACAACAATAATAATTAAACAAACAACAATATGCAGCTTCTTTTGTCTTTAAAAAAAAAATCATTTTTTCAATCACCGAACAAATCAATTTTTTCATTTAAAAATTTGGTTTTTTAAAAGTCCATCCACAAAATTTTTCGGTTTACAAACCAATTAAATTATTAAGAATTTATAGTTGAATTTTAGTAAGTGAGTGAGTGAGTGAGTTGTGTTTGAGAACTATATAAACTTGACCGAGTTCTACGGCTCCTTTAAAAAAAAGAGTTCTATAAAACTATAACTGCAACAATTTTTTATTCAATCACAAAACAATCACAAAACAATAATAAAAATGAAAGTAAATATACATGAATACATTCGGAATCCATTAAATCAATTATTTGTTCATCCATTTTTTGACTATATGTGAACAAAAAAATTATATTTCCTTGTTGATGTTGGATTTAATTAAGTATATATTATTATGGTTTATTTTGATTGAGTATTCAACTTATAAGTGTAGGAAGTAAATTTAATTTCCAATTATAAAACCATGTATTTTAAGTAATTAAAAGTAAAGGTATTTTAGAAATAAAAAAATTTCATTAAAAGTAGATGTACGAAGAAAAATAGATGTACGAAGATATTTTATGGATAGCAATAGAGCCATGATTTTACTTTCTCATCCTTATATTATTGACCCGATCCCTTTTTTTGCTCCATCCTCCACACCCACTTCAACAAGTCATTATCCAACCAACCAATAGTAACAGATTTCTCCAACTTTAGAAGCACCGACCCTATTGAAAATCACAACCAAACTTCAAAAAGATTACACCTTTGCCATTCTTTCAAATTACGCAGACCAAAACAAACCCAAATGTTTCCCTTAGCATTAATACAAAATCTCGTCATTGTTTGAAAAATAAGTTATTTTCTCTTTATGAGAACTCTCAACATTAATATTAAGGGGGTGTATTCAATTTAAAAATCTAAATATATTCAATTCAGATTTGTAAAGAGTTTATCAAAGTCTGGCGGTATTCAATCCAAACTTTGAAGGATTCCAATAAAATCCAGATGTATTCAATTCATACTTTTAAGAAGTCCAAATAAATTTAAGTGTATTCAAAAGTCCATTGATTTGATAGATTTTGTTTAAGTTATGGATTTAGATGGATTTAGATGGATATTAGAATGAAAAGTATTAACCTCTCAATTTTCTCAGCTATTGATATCCCTTTTCATTATCTAATCAAATACGATTTATTCCTATTTCATATAGCTTCTGGTCTCTGCATCTTACAAAACCTTCATTGAATACGGTTTTTTTTTTTTTTTTTGGTTTTTGGTTTTAATTCTTCTTCGATCAAAACAAACAAACAAAATGATCATCACTTTATAGAATATAACAGAAATTTGGTGAATAATTTCCTCACACCTTTTCATTAATAATTGAAAGTACATATAATACAACAGGAAGTAAACATGTAGAGCTAGAAGAGCTAATGAGATAAGAGAATGAATTAAATACAACCTATTGAGTCCTAATCTGATATGTACAGAAGAGCTAAAACTGATATGTGCAGTGTTTGGTTCCAACTGAATTACTGCATCCAATACACCTTTATATTACACAAACAATCGTTTTTTTTATTTCATCTGTGTTCTTCACTTTTATATCAAACAAGCAATCAATTATATATATATATATGTCCTCGTTTGGGTTCTTCACAAGATTAGAACCAACTTTTTTTGAATTCGCAAACTAGTGCCAACGCATTAAAGAGAAAAAAAAAACATGGATACGTTGATTGATTGAAGAGAAAAATGACAAAGAGAAAGGAAATGAAGAGAAAAATGACAGAGAGAAAGGAAATGGAAGAGATTGGTGATATATTTATATTTAATAAATCTAACAATCTTGATATTCCATGATTAATAGTAAAGTAATTAAACGACTTAGTTTCATGTGTATGAAACTAATGAAAGTGTGACATTTGGTAGATGCAAATATTAGTTTTTTTCAAGATAAATCCATTCAATTCCATACAACTATGTGCAAAAGTCCTACCAAATTCCAACCAACTCTTTATAAAAATCTGACAAAATATATACGAAGTTTATGATATCTGTGAATTTCACTAAAATCCATTACTTTAAAACAAATCCACCAAACTCTAACGAAGTCTAAATTGAATACACTCCCTTAGAGTTTGGATTTCAATGAAAGTGTCAACTTTGAAGAATAGAAATGCATATTTTTTTTTTTTTAAATGTTGATGTCTAAATTGTAATATTCATCTAAAATTGATTTTTTTTTTAACAATTTCAATAATTTATAATGAGAAGAGGGGGACATGACTTGAATCCACAACATCATAAATGTATGTATTTCCATCGGAGTCGAAACCAGCTTTATCAAATTTGGAGGGTCTAAGACCAAGTTCAAAATTTGATAAAATATAAATAAAAAAAATTAATAGAAAATTTTAAAAAACTATTGTGTCCTTGGCGGAATGACCCCTCACATCATAAGGTGGCTTTGCTTACCATTGAATCAACGCCACATTATAACTAAAATTTAATTAATTATGTGTATTCAACTATTGAAATTCGAATATGAATAAATATCGAAATCCGACTATGATTATATTCTCCGCACAATGTGAAATTGTAACAAAGTATTTGTGTTCATTTCAATTTCTTTTTTGAATGGGGCTTTTAAGTGAGTTCTTTTATCAAAATGACATATTACCCTATAATATATTTTTCCGAGAAAAGTAAACTGAATTTTGAAAATTCAAAGAATTGACTCATTGAAATTGAACTAGAGGTCTGAAAACAAACTTGAAGAAAATTATACAAAAACTCAGTCAACTCTAACAATCATTTAAGACTTTGGAAATTTCTTCAATCACTCCTACCACTACAAGAAAAATGAGCTATTGGGACGAAATTCTATTGGGACGTTTTTTTTCCGTCCCAATAGACAGTCTATCAGGACGAATTTTGTATTTCGTCCCAATATACTCATATTGGGACGAAATACAAAATTCGTCCTAATAGACTGTCTATTGGGACGAATTTGTTTCGTCCCAATAGGTTTTGTTTATAATTAAAATTATAATAATTAATTAATTTTATTGACTTTTAGGGACAAATTACTTTTGTCCCAATAGGAGGTTTATTGAGACGAAATACATAATTCGTCCCAATAGACTGTCTATTGGGACGAATTTATTTCGTCCCAATAGGTTTTCTTTTTATTTAAAATTATAATAATTAATTAATTTTGTTGAACTTTAAGAACGAATTGGTTTTGTCCCAATAGGATGTCTATTGGGACGAAATACATAATTCGTCCCAATAGACTTCCTATTGGGACAAATTTATTTCGTTCCCATAGGTTTTCTTTTTATTTAAAATTATAATAATTAATTAATTTTGTTGACCTTTAGGGACGAATTGTTTTCGTCCCAATAGACCTTCTATTGGGACGAAATACAAAATTCGTCCCAATAGATTCGTCCCAATAGGTTTTCTTTTATTTAAAATTATAATAATTAATTAATTTCGTTGAAAATTCTTGATATTTTTTTGAAGTTTTTTCCCTAAAGATAGATTAATAATTAAATTACCATATAAATTAGAAAATGATACAATATGGATCATTTTGTTCGTCTAAAGTAGTTCTCTATCGAGATGAATTTTGTTTCTTCCCAATAAGTTCTTTATAAGGATCAATAAATATTAGTCATGAGAGATTTTCTATTATTTTTTTTAAAAAGAACCAAACTGTCGGAATTGGAATCGAAACATTTGGTTCTGAATCGAAAACTGAAATCGCTGGTTCTAAATCGAAAACCGAAACCGTTGGTTCCAAATCGAATTGAGAACCGAAACAGGAACCGGGTTCATGTCTAATTTCTAGTACGACTAATAATTGACTCTTTGATCTAACAATATATTATTTTAAAAAAATATTATAATTTTTTTAATATCAATTTATTTATCATATAAAAATAAAATTTAAATTAATGAAATCGATCTACAAATAAAAATTTGAAAAATAATCAATAAAAATTTAATAATAAGTAGAGGTTATATATAAAATTATGTTTTTATTATCACATACATTGGAGCAGCACGGTGTATAAACGGGCGTGAGTGGGTTGGCGTGCGTAGGGTTCTACACTCAATGAGGACACCCAATTTAATGTTATTTGTGACTGTGTGCAGGTGGGCGTGGGTTGTGCTCACAACTGAGCTGGTGTTCGGCGTGGGTGGGTGCATGTGTGGTTGGCTTGGTCAAGCAACAAAATTTTTATTTTTTATTTATTTATTTATTTTTTAATTTCGTCCCTATAGGTTATCAAAGGGGACAAAAATTGAAATTCTTCCCTTATAACTACCTATAAGGACGAATTACGACCTACCTGAAGCGACGAAATTCGGAACGTTTTTTATTCATCCCAATAAACCTATTGAGACGTTTTTTGGGTTATTGGGACAAAAAAAAAAAAAAAAGTCTCAATAACCCTTTTTTTTTTTCTTTTTTTTTTGTACTAAATTTTCAATATAAAAGAAAATTTTCCTCCACCTCTCCTGGTGTTGTATGAAAAGTGAAACTGCCAGCTTCAATTGATAATAAATAAAAGGGTATTCTCTTGTATAACAATATAACATAACTGAATAAAAAAGATATTTTCTATAAAATAAAATAAAGAATTAATGTGAAATTGAAATGTTCTCCAATATTTGACAATAAAATCATATAAAAAAAAATAAAGAAAACGTTATTTCAAAAATAAAAAATAATAATAATAAAGAAAACGTAAACATGTGCACCACATGCACAAGTTTAAAAGGTTTTTTTTTTTTAATTATTATTATTATTATTTTTAAATGAAGTTAAAAGGATTTATAAAATTTTAAATTTAGATAAAAATAATAATTTTTTTTTTTTTTTGGAAGATATGAGATTGCTAATAACTTTTTTAAAAAAAAATTGTGCTTTTTTTTTTTTTTTTGTCTGAATTTAAAATGTTACAATCTTTCCAGTTTCCATAACATAAACATGTGGTGCACTCTTTAAGAAGGTCCACCAAATTGAAATAATTTTCTTTAAAAAATAAATAAATAAATAAATAAATAAATTCTGATATAAATTGAACATTTTTCCATAAACACGAGAGCACCTACTTAGAATCCCACTCGAAAGTTGTGAATATATCTTTGTAGCCTTGTAGGATACTTCCATAATATATTGTACCAAACACAAAACTAAAACAATCCTTATCGTAAATGGTAGAAGAAATAGATGTGCAGGTTTAGATTGAGTGACAAGTCTTGGACCCTTGGTGATGATTTAATATTCATCACGAAACTTCCTAGTAAGCAATATTATGGGCAAATAAACAAATCTATGTCAGTGGTGATTTGAAACTAATATGTATGGATCCATTTCTAAGGACATATATATTTTATGTTTTTTTAAATAATTATAAAGAAAATTACTTTGGCGATGTTTTAGGTTGCTTTTGCTTGAGAAATAATCATTTATTTATCAAGTTTTAAACAAATGGATGTTTAGTAAACTTCCCAAAAGCATATTTTGATAAATTGGTTAGGGGTTGCTCTTGGAAGCTGACTATTGGAGAAGTTGGCTTCTTATCATTAGAATGTCTATAATACCCCTACTATTTTAATATAAAGATAATAATACCCTTTTATTTAATAGTGATAATTTTTTGAATTAAAAATATTTTAAAAAACCAAAAAATTAAAAAATTAATTAATTTTTGTTAAGAATTGTACAGTGGTGGCCACCATAGACGATGGAGGTCATAGGATGGCTGGCTACCTTTGGCGACGTCGAAGTCGGTGGAGGAAGCCGGACCTCCTCCGACAGTTAAGGCTCAGTTTCATGATTGAAATCGCGATTTTATCGTGAATCTAATCGTAAATATGGAGGAGGCTTCCTCTTCCTCCATCGTCGGAACAGAACCAACCTCTTCGGCTCTTGAGATGTCGGTTCTACTCCAACGATGGAGGAGGAGGAAGCCTCCTCCATTTTCGCGACGAATTCGAGACGAAATCTCACAAAAATGAGGAGATCAATGCGATAAGAAAACTGTTTGGAGATCAATTTGTGAAAATAGGAAAACAATATTTGTTTTTCTCTTTTTGATTTTTAGTTGAGTAAAAAAAAAATCTAATGAGTAAGAAAATAAATAAATATATATATATATATATATATATATATTCTAATGATGGTGATGAATGAAAGTGGGTGGTATTTGAGAAAAAAAAAAAAAAACTGTCATATTTGATGATGTGTGAGAAAAAAAAATTACTTTGAAAAGAAGAAGATATTTTAGGGTTTGTAAAATAGGGAAAAACAAAACACAAAAGTGGAAAAAAAAAAAAAATGGTTTGGAGTGTTTTTAGAATTTTTTTTTTTTAAATTTTTTTTTTATCTTGTTTAGTAATTTTAATTCAGATTAAAATTGTCATTAATAAAAAAAAAATTAAAATGAAGTATAAATAAATAATTAATGGATTGTCAATAACATTTCACTTTTCTTAAGATAAGTTAATTATTCCTTAAGTTAAACTAAAAGAGGATTATTTCATAAGCAATGCAATCCCAAACATAGGGCTAGTTTGGTATTTCTGTAATTTTTATAATAATCACTGTTAGACGTACTGAAAGAATAATCAAATATGAAGTTAATCAACATATATTTTGGGTAATTGCATTTTTAAAACTACTGTATAGCTCAAAAACAGTATACATATGTTTGGTATTTTTATTGCAAAAATGGTGAGATTAGTTACAATGACTAAAATATATATGAGTTTAGGACCCTATTTCATTTTTTTTTCATTAATTATATATATATATATATATATATATATTAAATCAACATTTAAGTATAATAATTAAATTGGAAAAAAAAATCCATAAGAACAATACAAATATTTTTAAAAGAGTTTATAAATCAAATCAATATTTAAATAGAATATTTAATTTTAAGATAAAATAAGGTATATAAATAATTTTAACTTGATTTCATAAGAATAATAATAATATTTTAAAAGATACATTAAATGTTGAAATAAACTATTCCATTCCATAGTCACTTTAAAAAAGTAAACTCCACCAACTTCTCAAAATTACTATCAAAACTTGCAAGATTATCAATTAATCACTTTTGTAAGTTTTATAAAATATTATTTTATGTTAAAATTATAAAATAATCTAACTTTAACTTTAAAAAACAATATAAAATTGGTTTTTGGTATTTCTATAACTTTTATAATAATCACTTTTAGCTGTGTTGAAGGAATAACCTGCTGTTAAGTTAATCAGCAGATGTTTGGTTAATTATAATTTTAAAATTACGGTATAACTCAAAATCAGTATACATATGTTTGGTAATCTTATTTCAAAAGTGCTAAAATCAGTTACAATAACTAAAATAGACATGATTTTATAACCATATTTTATTTTTTCATTAATTATATATATTAAATCAATATTTAAGTAGAATATTTAAATTAGAAAAAAATTTTCCATAAGAATAATAAAAATATTTTTAAAAGATTTTATAAATCAAATTAATATTTAATTATAATCTTTAATTTTAAAATAAAATAATATATAAAAATAATTTTAATTTAATTTTAAAAGGATGATAATGATATTTTAAAATATTCATTAAGTGTTGAAATAGATTATTCTATAATCACTTTCAAAAAGTAACCCTTCACCTACTACTCAAAATCATTGTTAAAATTTGTCAGATTATCAATTAATCACTTTTGGAAATTTTACTAAACATCATTTTATGTCAAAATTATAAAATAAGCTGATTTTAACTTTTCAAAAGCAATACCAAACTGTCCCTTAGAGTCCGTTTGGAAGAGCTTTTTCAAATATATCTTTTAGGAGTAGATCTTTTAAAGTAAATCTTCTATAAAAGTAGAGCTTTTAAACAATACCAAACTGTCCATTAGAGTCCGTTTGGAAGAACTTTTTCAAATATATCTTTTAGAAGTAGATTTTTTAAAGTAAACCTTCTATAAAAGTAGAGCTTTTAATGGGAAGTTGTTGGTCGTTTGATTGTCAATTAAAAAAAAAAAAGTGTTTTTAAATGGTAAGGTTACCAAAATATTCAAAAACTATTTTAAATGATAGAGTTATATTAGACATTTTAATATTATTAAAAAAAACTCAAAAAGATCTACTTGGAAAAGCCTAAAATTTAAGCTTCTCAAAGTAGATGTAAAACAACATTTTTAATCATCCAAAAGCTTTACTGACACAATTTTTTTTTTTTGAAAAGAGTGTTTTTAATTAAAAAAAGCTCTATTAACCAGTAGAGAAGCTCTTCCAAACAGGCATTTAGGAATCGTTTGTTTTTTCCACTTAAAACTTAATGGGTTTGAATTGAACTCATTAAGTTGTTTTGTTTATTTTTTTTTTTAAGTGGTTAAACAACTTAAAATATCAAAAAACAACTTAAAATATCAAAAAAAAAAAAAACTTAAAAAAAAAAAGTAAGAAATCCTGACTTTTAACTTAAATCCAAACAACTGGATTACAATTAAAATATTCACTTCCAAGTCTATCATTCCAAAGAAGATATATTTCCAAATTGATTTGAATTTGATATGGAGTAGAATTTTTTCTTTTAACATATTTATTATTTTAAGCGGGTTTTAGAAAAAAAAAAAAAAAAAACCATAATCACTTCTCATACTGAAATTTGCAAGGGATTGAACAACTGAATTTCTCTAGCTCCTACCAAATCCTGGTAAGAACTTTTTATTTTTATTTTTATTTTTTTTATCTAACTATTCATGTAGTGCTCAATAAATTTGCCTATCATATTATTATATTGAGTAGATTCAATGACTTGAAGATGTTGTAGAAAAATTATATATATATATATATATATATATATATATAATTCAAGAACCTATTTCAAAAAAAAAAATTCAAGAACCGTTATGAAAACATTATTCAATGTTTTAATGTGAGTGGATGTCCACATTAAGAAATCAAGCTTATCATCTTCCTAACTTCTCTTGTAACACCCAAATGATTTATGGTCAATTTATGTTGTAATTTATATCCATTATTGTGTATGTTATGATTGTAAAGATTTGTAAGACTATAAATAAGAGCTTTCATCTTGATGTATGAGATATTGAGAAGTATTGAGGAATAAAAGAATCTCTTTTTTTGAGCTACTATTTCCTCTCCTTTCTTACTTTATATTTATGCTATTATGTTCTTGTTTATTTTATAACACGTTATCAGCACGAGTTTCTAACCATTATATGTTTCAAGTTTCAGATTTGAAAATTTATTATTTGAAGACAAGATGTCATATGATCCAAATTCGATAAGTGATAAGAGAGATAACAATTTCTTGATGAGGCCGAGAGTTCTTGATGAGACCAAGAGATCCAAGCAATTGTAAAGTATTTCTTTCTCTAATTTTGGGCTAAGAAAAAAAAGGTGATTTATATTATTACTCTTCTTAATTTTGTTCTTAATATTCATTGGGTTGCCAATAAAAGAAAAAAAAATGATTGTATTGCAACTAGAAGATTGCAAAAATGAAATTAATTATATTGCAACCCAAATATCACAAAATCAAAGGGTCTGAAGCTCAATTTGATATATATTTGATAATTGTTAAATCAAAAAGCCTGAAGCTTGATCTGATGTCCGAAGATTGTAAAATCGAAAAGCTTGAAGCTCAATTTAGTGTTTGGAGATTACAAAATCAAAAAGCTTGAAGCTTAACATAATCTCATTAGAAAATATGGATTGCAATCAAACCAAAATATGCAAATTTTGAATTATTGAATAAGAACCCAAAGTTCTGAATTTCGACATATGTGATTAATTTTGAAGCTCGAAGTTCTCAATTCATGGTTTACAATTATAAACAAAAAAGTTTATATATGAACTTGAAGTTCTGATGGAATTCAACATTTTCATCAAATATGAATTTTATTTGGAACATGTAGTTCTAGAATTATAAATCATAACTATAAGGTTATGATATAATAGAACATTAAGTTTTGATATTAATATGACCAAAAAGTGCAAAAGTAATTTGCCTTTTGTTTTCAAACATTTTTGATCTATCTATCTATAATTGGTTGTTTATATTTCACATGATCATGAATCTGACATTTTTGATCTATTATTTTGTATTGGTTATTTATACTTCACATTAAGAGACTCAACTACTATGAATGAAATATTTTTTCTTCTTTATTTCTTCCTCCTTATTAAGGTATGTAAGGTGTGAAATCTTATATTTTCATATACCATAAAAATATAAATTTTCATATTTCACACACCTATTAATCACAAAATGTTACCACAAAATGTCTCAATTGTTTATTCATTAACATTTGAATTTATTCACCTTGTGATATATAGTTTTACGGTCCATTGATTTTGGTAATTTAAAATTGTTGGTTTTATTTTAAATTGATTTACATTCATATGGTTTTTTTTTAGTAATATAATATTTATATTTCATTATTCTTTCAAAGATGAGATTTTTCTTATTGCTTTGATTTATATTAGCATTAAACTTGTAATTGCAAGTTGCAACAAATCATGAAAACAACTTCATATCATGCTAGATATTTGTTGTTGTTTTTAGTAAATTGTATGATATATCATGAATTATATTTTATTTTATTTGTTAAAAAAAAAGGTCTAGTTGTTCTTTTCTAATAGAAATACCTTATCATCAACGAATTATTTGTCCTTATATATATTTGCTTAAAAATGGTTTTGATCACCAAGTAGATGAAAACATGATCGATGAAACATAATGAGTCTATATTGTTTCAAATATTGTTCCAGAAGTAGCAGTATATATTTCACTATTTTATACTTCAAATTTGCTCTAGAAGTGGCAATATTAATAACGTATGTATTTGAGCATGCTATTAGTTTATATCATGGTTTTCATGGTTGAACAAAATAATTAGTTTTGATTATAAAATCATTGACATCACCCAATTTGATCAATATCATTCTTTAAAGTGAATGTTACATATAGTTATGGTGATGATCGTGGATATTGTTGTAATCAAATAATTATTGATGTCAAGGTAATCACTAAAAGAAATTTAAATTGTTCCACCAGAAGTGGAATAACACCTTAACAAAGCAAAAAGATTGAAAGGATGTAAAATACACCTTCTAATAATTATAAAAGTTTGCTTGCTATATCTAAAATATTTTGTTGATTTTTAGCAAGAATAATGAACACTCCAGAAGAGCTAATATATGACACAAAGTTAAAACAAATTACATGAAAATTGACAATTTGTATTTTATTAGATCTGGAAGATCTACAATATAAAAAATTGTCCCTAGACAATTAAGAAGATCATATCCGGCCAAGTAAATATTTCAATATAATTTACTCATTGTTATTTTGATTTAATTTATTCCACACAACTAATTTTATGAGTATGATCTGTGGTTGCCACTACGTTGGAT
The DNA here is from genome assembly GCA_035582765.1 of Acer negundo. Taxonomy (NCBI): domain Eukaryota; kingdom Viridiplantae; phylum Streptophyta; class Magnoliopsida; order Sapindales; family Sapindaceae; genus Acer; species Acer negundo. Next base: position 25,139,607 of record CM069231.1, on the reverse strand, counting down.
CTTCCACATCAAAAAATAAATTTAGTTTTATTTTTTTGTGGTTCTTAATGTTATTGGAGTTGATCAATATATATATAACCAGAAGTTTCAAAATCAAATCCAATTGAGAACCTGCAGTTTTAAATTTGAATATAAATTGTTGAATATGAACCCGAAGTTCTGAAATTTGAACCTGAAGTTTTGAATCAAAAGATGATCTAAATTTCCATTGCTAGATGAATATTTGGCTACTCAAATATTTGAAAAGGAAAATACAAAGGCTTAAAGCTCTTAATATTAATACAAATCAGAATCTGAAGTTCTGAATATTTATCTTATTAAAATCCGATGTTATCAATTTCAAACTAATTAGACTTGTAGTTCTGTATTTAATTTTTGATATCAAATTTAATTAGAACTAGAAGTTCTAAATTTGATATAATAATAGTTCTTTTCATTTGAAAAGTAAAATTGTGATTTTGATTTTAAGAATGCGAAGCTTTAAACATATGATTTTACATTTATGAACCAGCAGTTCCTATACGAACCAGAAGTTCCAAAAAAACATGTGAGTGTTTAAGAACTTGACATAAGAACATGAAATTTGAAGAATTGAAGTTCTTATTATATCTAATTTATTTTTGTCTCGTGCCAAAAGAATTTATCATATTCTTATATTATATGATTACATGTCAGTGAATGTCCCTGAAGGACAATAAGCTTTACTAAAAGTAAACGATGCATCAAAATATTGAAATATTTTATATGGATATTCATTTCATAACTAATTAGTTTTTGCTAGTGAATGTCTCTGAAGGACAATAAGACCATGTAAATTAGTCCTTAAAGAACAATATGACAAAATAAATGATTTTATTTATAAAATTATTATGATGCATAAAATTCCTTAAAGTAAATTTTATCGTCGTTAGGGAGAGAATATCATAAGTTGATAAACGACGTAAAATTACAAGGTATGCATCATCCTATGAATTGCATGATATGCAAATAAATTTTCAGATGATTCAAATAAAATAATAAAATTATATTCTGTCAATATATAAACCCGGGTGGTTGTTCCTGTAGAACAATTTATGAAATGACAGCAAAAATCATCTGTTAGACAGCAAAGTCGTAAAAGATGATTTTGGTTCAAAGGATATGGTTCCTAGAACTGGAATTTTAAAAATTATGATCATATTTAAAATAATACTCGAGTGATAGATAAATCATTATCATATTAGGCTCTTGAAGAGCTAGTATCATAAGTGAAAACAAAATCTTGAAGAATTATATAGAAATGTTAATCTCCCCTATGAGACCGTTGAAGAAAATAAAAGAATCTCAATTGTCCCAGTAGAGGCACTTGTATTAAATTTAATGTGATTATACTTCTCCTGGAGAGATATTTGTATAGAAAGACATGTATAGTGTATATTTAACAGTAAAGTTATTAGAATAAGCCCTTGAAGAGGCATATGAATTACATAATCATAATGAAATATATTGGTATAGAAATTGAGATTATATTTTATCTGCTTTGCATATTATGAAAAATGATGAAAGACTTGTATTATAAATTATAGAAATGTCGACATATAAATTATTAGCAAATAAAAGGCAAAGCTATATTAATGTAAAATTTGAAAGCTTTGGACATGTAGTCCACATGTTTGATGACATCAAACTTATTAAATATTTTTCGTACGAATTAAGATAAAAGGTTTATTGCAGAAACCTAGTTTGACAATGAATAAAAATCTTCGAAGGATTTAAATGTCTGAAGCAGGTTATTCAAAGTTACATGAAGTTTTGTATAGTGAAAATTAAACAATCAGAATGCATGTAGTGTATTCGTCGTGGTGAATATTTATTAAAATAATTATATGTTGATTGTGTAAAGCTTAGTAAAAATTATGCTAAGTTTATAAATTATATATATCAAAGAAATAATTTCTAAAGATGAAAGTCTTGGAAAATAATATTTAGTCTCAGCTAATAAGTTTGACATTAAACATGAGTCAACATATGTAAGGAAAATGTCCTGAAGTACTTTTCCATGGATAAAACACATTGAATGGATTCCTCGATATTTATTCCATAACTTAAAGTGGTGTATGATCTCCTCTTGTTATTGAAGAATTTTAGGTCCTGAAGTACCAAATATAGGTTCAACTTGTGTTTTTATAATAAAACAACATGATGTTGTATATAACAAGTTGGACCAATTCAAAAATCAATTTTATTAAAGTTCTTTACATATGATCTCCAAAAAGGTGGTGATAAAAAATACGTATAAGTTTTATAAATATACTACCAGTTGCAACAGATCAAATCTTGGTACAAAATATCGGGATGCAATATCTTTGCAAAATATTAAAGCATCTACGTCAGAATGAGGGGGAGCGTATTTATCACCTTATCAGGGGGAGATATTGATTTTGGAGAAAATTGTACATACCGTACTCTTTTTCCTTCACTAGGTTTTTATCCCATAGGGTTTTCCTAGTAAGGTTTTAACGAGTCAGTTTTGTACCCCAAATTCCTTCAGAGGTTAATTTGATATGTAGATGAATACTGTACTCTTTTTCCTCTGCTAGTTTTTTTTCCCACTGGGTTTTTACTAGCAAAGGTTTTAATGAGACATATTCTCTATATGATGGACATCCAAGGAGGAGTGTTATGAAAACATTATTCAATGTTTTAATGTGAGTGGATATTCACATTAAGAAATCAAGCTTATCATCTTCCTAACTTCTCTTGTAACACCCAAATGATTTATGGTCAATTTATGTTGTAATTTATATCTATTATTGTGTAAGTTATGATTGTAAAGATTTGTAAGACTATAAATAAGAGCTTTCATCTTGATGTATGAGATATTGAGAAGTATTGAGGAATAAAAGAATCTCTTTTTTTGGGCTACTATTTCCTCTCCTTTCTTACTTTATATTTATGCTATTATGTTCTTGTTTATTTTATAACAAGAACTTTTTTTTATTTGGTTTCTGGTGCATATTGAACTTGAACTTTTTTTTTTTGACAATAAATTGAACTCAAACTTTGTTTGCAGAACATGCAAAATTATATTCTTCGATAAATTTTTTGTTTTGTTAAATTAAACTTTGTTTGCAGAAGAACATACAAAATCCTATAAAAAATGTTGTATATTAAATTACTTCTTTTAATTAGTATGGGTATAAATGTAAAATTACTTATTTTCAGACATTTTTATTTATAAAAAAAAAAAAAACATTTTGACAGTATATTTAGACGTGAGAAAAAAAAAATCCGTCATTCAGGTTCAGATTTCAGTCCCCTATTCAGTTTTCATAAAAACTCAGGACTGCTCAGTCTTCGGTTGTTTTTTGAAAACAAAGAAACATTGTTTCCAAAATAGATTATTTTTCACCATAAAACAACTATTTTATTCGTATTATAATTTATAAAACAACACTAATGGCTCGGTTGTTATTAAATTGCACTCTTTAAGCATAGTAATGTTTTAATTTGGAGTTATATTATATTATTTTTTTTTAATTTTTTTTATTTTTTTTACCACTTAAGTGACAACTTTTTTTTTTTTTTTTTACAATATCTATTAATCTTGGACAAGGTATTTTTTTGAAAACTTTCGTCATTGATAAGATTCGAGTCGCTGATTAGAGAGCCATTTACTCAAATCCCAAACTCGTCCTTCTATTAGCTAAGTTATGCCTTATTTACCCAAACCCCAAACCCGTTTTTCTACTAGCTAAACTATACCTTGTTGGCAAGTGACAATCGTTTGAATCTGTATTTTCAACGGTTCTTACAATATATTTATTTATCAATGTGTGAATATAACAGAATGTTTGGTTTTTTATTAAAAAAAATCCAACAAATTTTTGACTAAAAAAAACTACTACTTTTATCACCAAAAATAATGTCCCGCTCCAGAATCCAAAAGTGTGACCAAATTCAAATTTCAAATAACTATGATTATCAAAAAAAAAAAAAAAAACAAAAACAAATTAGAGAGAATTATTATTGATTTTTATTTTAATAAAAAAAACGTCCAAGCAAAAAAGCACTAAACACGGGTAGGTTCTAAATTAACAAAGCTGAGTCACTAAATTGTCGTGTTAATTATAACACGTTTGAATCAGACGTCCATGATGACGTGGCCACCACCACAGCCCAACACCTGATTCTTTTTTGCTGCTGCTGCTCCCAGTTAAAAGAATAAAAGAAAAAAATAAAAATAAAAATAAGATTACAACGCCTGAACTCACGGTAGATTCATTTTCAACCGTCCAATTTAAGACGGCAAGCAGTCGTCAATAGTCATCACAAAGTTTATACCACTAAGAAATCTCATCAATATTTTTAAAATAATGGGATAATTTCACTGCTGTCCTTTCTTATTTCAATAATTATAATTTAGTTATTATTGTTTATTTTACATAAAAAAGAACCACGTTATTTCAAATTGGATCAAAATATTTACACTATCTTTTCCATTAAGTAGTATTAGGCCCCGTTTGATTTCTTTTTTTTCCTAAAAATTGAACAGTGCTTAATGTTATTAAAGACCAAATAATGATTGAAAACCGAATATAAGTGATAGGTATTTTTTTTTTTTTTTTAAGTTACAAATATTTGAAAATAAAACCTATGCCATTCGAACTATTACTTGCAATATATTTGCATTTTAATATATTAAAGAGAACTATAACAAGTAACTTAATAATTCTAAAATAAAATTATTTAGTTATTAATAATATTTCAAATTTATATAAATAATTATAAAAACCAAATAATTTAATTTAAAAAGTTTTTTTTTTATATGACCAATGAAAGAATACAAAGTCATCATATATAAAACGAACTAAAAGCATGTCAATTTTGGATGGTAGATATGATATTTATTGTCATTTGAGGGTACTTGTGTTTAATTTCCTTCAAATTAGTGTTACCGGGTAATGGACCTTAATCTGGGGTTTAGGGATAATCTGCAATTTCTGTTAAATTATAAAGCATGACTTGTTATCTATTTTGTACATTGACAAACAATATTAATGGACCTTATTCTACGGACAATTTGCAGTCTCTCTTATATTATAAAGTAGAAATTATTATATGTTTTGTAAGTATATGTTGACAAATAATTTGCATTGTTTTTGCTAACCACTAAAACTTTGGAAATAAATTAGATTAGTGAGGATAGTTTTGGAAGTAAAAAAATTGTTTTAAATTCAAGTGGTTTTTTGTTAAGTGAAAAGTGAAAATTTTTCATTTTTATAAATAAGTGATTTTAGGGGTTCTTTAAGTGATTTTATTAAAAAAAGTAAAATAAAAAAATTAATGAAGTACGTTAAGTGAAATTAAATATTAAGTGGAAAAATCAAACAAGGTCTTAGTTTTTTATTTTTATTTTTATTTAAAATTATATATATATATACCAGATGCGGTGATGACGACTCAAACTTAAAACGCGGTCACGCTGAATGAGTGTTATTATCACCCAACCACATTTGATGGTTGTGGTATTATGTTGATGAATAAATAAACTCCTAGATTCAAATAAATTTTACGGAGTTGTCTTTTAGTAATTTTAAGGATTATTTTTATAATTTTAGAGAGATTTTTTTTTCATAAACTTTGAGGTTTTTTTTTTCCTTCATAATTTTCAATGGATAATATGATTCATTTAATTTTAAGTATTATATATATTATACACACATGAGTATAATAGACGTTTGCAATTAAAGTTATCAAAATGTTAACCTCTTTAATTCTTGGTAGTATGAGTATGCCATAAGAGCACACAAATGATCAATGCTAAACATTATATATTAAAAATAAAGTTGAACAAAATTTTAAATTTTTTTTTTTTGAGGAGAATAAAACTTTTGTTTATTAATTAATAGGTATTATTAGAAACAATAATCTTACAAAAAAAATAAAATCAACAAAAAATATAGTATAAAGTGATTTGTCCTTATTATATCATTCAATGATCATCGTATAGTTTATATGATAAAGATAAATCACGTATACACATGTTAACGAGATCCTTGTATTGTATTTATTACTTTATTACAGATTCGATTAATATATAAGTACACGTTAACAAGATCATTGATAGTAAGTAAATCAACAAGGAGTAAATAGCTTGAAGTTTGCAAACTGTTAGAGTAAATTAATTTTTGAAACAATAGGGGCCCATTCTGATAGTTTTAACAAAAAATTTAAAAAAATAAAAAGAAAAGAAATCGCGTTAAAACAAGATTCAAATCAACAAGAGAGAGAATTGAAGAAAACATTTGAAAAACACTAGAGAGAGAAAGAGAGGATTGTTCAGCTTCTGCTTCGTCGTCTACATTTTTTTTTTTGTACTTTTTTTCCCCTCTCTCTGCAACTTCAATTTTTTTGTTTGATCTCTTTAAAAACCAGCGGATCTAGGGTTTTCGAATTTCGATTCGATCGATCTCTGTTGTTGACTCTTCAACTACTAAGATTTGCGGTTTTTTGTTGGATTTGGAGACATTCAATGGAGGCGATCGAGGAATTGGCGCAGCTCTCGGAGTCGATGAGGCAAGCGTCGGCGTTGCTTGCCGACGAAGATGTCGACGAGAGTTCCAGCTCTAGTTCGAGACTGGGCTCCACTTTTCTCAACGTTGTTGCTCTCGGCAATGTTGTAAGTTCTATTGTCTTTGGATTTTGACTTGTTTAGCTGAAAAAAACGGAGTTTTAGATTTGTAAAGCTGTTTTATTCTGGTGGTTACTGCGATGAGATCTTCGTTAGAGTTGTAATCTGATGCGAATCAAGTGAATCTTGTGGCTCTATTGAAAAAGGTTTGAATCTTATAGCCGGCAGGGCTGTATCGGCGGCTGATTTTGATTGTGAAATTGGTTTTATTGTGAGTGATAAAAAATGGCTTTATTGGCTTCAATTGTCTCTAAATGACTTCTGATAGTAAATGTTTTATAGATCCTGTTGGTCATGAGCTCGCACACGTTCGGATGTGTGAGTTAAGTTTACTGATGTGAACTGTATTTGAGAATGAGATTGAATTTGAATTTTTGATTTTGGATATTTTGATTTAATTTCGAATTTTATAAATCCTGACTTATTTTTCTGCTTTGTTTGTGGACGAAATTGATTAGGGTGCTGGCAAGTCTGCAGTTTTGAACAGTCTGATTGGACACCCCGTCTTGGTAAGTTGAATTGCTCGAAGCTTTTGGATTTTAATTTTTCTATCACGGAACTTAGTTAGAGCCCAATTTTCGTTCCTAAGTTTTTGGTCTATTTTGTATCCAGCCGACTGGTGAAAATGGTGCTACTCGGGCCCCTATAAGCATTGATTTACAGAAGGATGGTGCTTTGAGCAGCAAATCAATTATTTTGCAAATTGACAACAAATCTCAACAAGTTTCTGCAAGTTAGTACTTCAGATTTGTCTGATTCTCATTAGTCAGCTACTTTTATTTATTTGAAAAAAATAAATTAATTTAGGTTATTTTCGGTTGAGAATTTGTATTGGAAACCTTCTCTGAGGATTTTTGAAGTACCACGTTTATTTATTTATTTTAGAATTGAACTTGGTATTTCTGGTTAAGAATTAGTGTTGGAAACCTCCGCTGAGGATTTTGCAGTACCTTTGACTTGAATCACTTGCCTACAGCTATATAATTGCGACAAGCATGAAAAAATTACTTGGACAATGTCACACAAAAGGTTATTTTTTCAATATTATAGGAATGAAAATGTTTAATGCATGAGGCCATAAATTGATTTTGCAGCCGATCTATATGGGGAATGAACATGGCGGAGGGACTAGTGACTTTAGAATTACCGGAGGATATGGTTGTATAAGTTTCTTTCACGCCCTTTTTCGTGCTATACTTAATATTATTATTGTTCTGCAGGTGCTTTGCGGCATTCATTACAGGATAGGCTCAGTAAGGGTGCCTCTGGCAGAGGTCGGGACGAAATATATTTGAAGCTACGCACAAGTACAGGTTAGTAGTTCATGATTTAAAGTCTTCTATCTCTCTTTTGCTTAGATCTTAATTTTAAATGCTTTCCTTTGCTAGGGCTTTGGAAATCCAAAAATGAAGAATTGGTCCAAAATTTTTTGTGTTGTGAATAGGTTTTTTGATGGCTAGTAAATACTTGATTAATTTTTTTGGAAGAGTTAATAAACATTTAAGTATGATTGTATGAATAGATGATCATAAAAAGAATATCTAAATATACGGAGATGATCATAAATATAGTTCTTCTGTAATTTGTTAGTGTTGATAAGTATTTTTTGCATAAAATAAATTTAAGATATATATATATATCACAAACAAAAGTAAACTTTATATTAAAAGAAAATAAAAGTAAGCTGTTTAAGAAGTGAACAAGCTTCTTACAAAGATAGAAACAAAAGAGACATAAATGATAGGATCACAGCCTCAACAAGAGCTAAAACAAAAGTGTGATGGTGGTTCATCAGGCAGAGAGATCAAGCTTCAAGAAATAGTGAATGCTCTTATCAATACGCTAATACTAACTTCCCAGGGATTCAATTGCGCTTATATTCATCACTGTAGGCAGTGGGTTCAAGCTTTCCCCAACCTCATGACATTCCACAAAAATAGGTAGAAAACAAAGCAGAAAATCCATAATCACAAAATTATAGCCTCCCAGTCGTTAACAATGAAAAACAGATGGACATCTTTTAGTTAAATTTGTCCAAAAAGAACCCAATAACTAATTTTTTCCATAGTGCTGGAATCTCCTCATTTCAAATCCCTACATGATTAATTTATAACTTTAAAGGATGAGTAGAACGATGAGGCAAAACTGGCTCTGCCTCGAGTGAGATCTTAAAGCTGGCAAGATCCCGACGTTTCGCAAATAGAGCAGTTTTAATACCACTCTCTCTGACTGCACAATCTATATTTACTGGTGATTGATCCTCAATTATCATCAATTAAGCTGAGTGACTGGGTGATTCCATGTAAAGTGGTGGATGACAGGAATATTTTCAGCTTTGAAAAATCTCAGTGAAACTAAGCTATTGGTGTTTATGTTGCTGCCTCCTTTTGGGACCTGCATTGGCTATGACCCCGTTGAACCTGAAGATGACTTCATTGATTTGAACTAACTGGTTTTCAGACTTTCAATTTCCTTGATGTTTTCTTGAGCCAAAGTCTTGATCTCTTACCTAATCCTAATCCAAAGGTAACTTGATGAGGTTAGTTACCTGTTTTCTCAAGTTCTATTTGAACTTTAGTGAATATCTTGACCCATGGAGTGGTTCATTGTGAGAAATTAATGTTTCTGCCTTTATGTGGTGAAATCAGGAGGTCAGACCTTGTTGTAAGATTGAAGGGGGTGGTGGGCCGCTGGTAACATAGTGCCATGCCTAAAGTGATTTACCGACACTTCTTCATAAAAAGGATTTAAGATGGAGACAATGTGTTATCCTCTGAGGATATATTTAATCTTCAATTTGATAGGACAGTGGATGATTAAATTGATATAAGACATCGGCTGAGTGGAAACTAATAGAGCATGAATCTGGTAGAGCTCCCATCCTGCAAGTCTAATTCCGTATTGTAGAGTCTGAAAGACATAACCACGGTGAAAGGGCTATTCATGGGTTTAGTTTGAGCTTTTAAACAATTTCTCACTCTACTTTGTTTGTTCAATCGATACTGGGAAAACTGTGATATTTAAAGTTATAGGAACCATCACTCAGTGGACTGGATATCTCTTTCTTCTTGATTTGTTATTCTAGTTAAAGCATAAACATCTGACACATTACCATCGTGACTTTTTATCTTCATATATTATGTGCTGAAGTTGACAGAATAAATAATAATCTTTGTAGTATGATGATCCAACACATAGTCTTGCATAATATTTTAACCTGAGGAAGAACTTTTATAGTTAAAAGGTACCATTTTGTAAGTTGACATTTGGCAATCTGATTTATATTGGGTTGTTCTTGGATGCTGCTCTCGAGCTCTTCTATGAAGTTATTGTGATCTGGTATTTAAAGGTTGCCTAATATTAGCTCCTACCAGGACTCAGTTTCTTAGAATAATTTAAAAAAAAAAAAAAAAAAAAAAAAATTCTTGTTGGAATTGTGAATCATAGTTAGTTGTTTTATTAATGACATGCTGGTCTGCATATTATTAGGTTAATTGCTCATTATTCTTTTGGTGCTATGTCTCATGTTTTTATCTAACATGATTTTTTTCAGCCCCTCCCTTGAAATTAATTGACTTACCTGGATTGGATCAAAGGATTATGGATGAGTCAATGGTGAGTGTTGGTTCACGATTCCAATTCTCGATTCACTTAATTATTTTTATGGCCCAGTGTTCATATATATTTTTTCTTTTAGATAGAATGTGTTGGTTTCACTGTGCGTGTTTATTTAGTATTATAAGCAAAACATAATTTAGTAATATTTTTTTTTATCCTTGCTTAGGTTAGTGAATATGGAGAGCACAATGATTCTATTTTACTAGTTATTATTCCTGCTGCTCAAGCACCGGAAATTGCTTCATCTCGAGCTCTCAGACTTGCCAAGGAGTATGATGGAGAAGGTAAATGTTTCCTTTATTTTTTTTTTCTTCTTTTAAATGATATTTTTGGGGATAGATTTTAAATCTATACCCTGATTACCTACAAGGTATTTTATTCATAAACTGTGGTCCACTAGTGCATGTTAAGGTAGTCTTGAAGTTGTAGACACGTGATGCCCCTCCCCTTTCCATTTCTCTTCATTGTGTTTTCTAATTGATTAAATTGGGAGCTTATTATGATGATGACAGGTACCAGAACTGTTGGGGTAATAAGTAAAATAGATCAAGCTTCTTCAGACCAGAAAGCCATTGCTGCTGTTCAGGCTCTCCTGTTAAATCAAGGTCCACCAAAAACAGCTGATATCCCATGGGTTGCATTAATTGGTCAGTCGGTCTCAATAGCTTCTGTGCAATCTGGATCTGAGAACTCCTTAGAAACTGCATGGAGAGCAGAGAGTGAAAGTCTCAAATCCATATTAACTGGATCCCCCCAGAATAAGCTAGGCAGAATAGCTTTGGTGGATACTCTGGCGCAACAGATTCGCAAGCGTATGAAACTTCGTGTTCCAAACCTCCTATCTGGGTAAGTGTTTTACCACTTGCTTCATGGCTGTTTTTTTTTTTTCTTTGTTAAATTATCCATCTTTGGCCTCTGTTCGATTTCTGTATTCTTTTTCATGATGCTCATGAGTATAATTTTTCTCATTGTCATGAACATATTCTCTCATCTTCATATTCCTTTTACATCTATGAATTTGTGTTACAAAAACAAATGTGTGACAGGAGCAAAGCAAAAGGAAGTTCTTCATGTAACTTAAGTGATGAAGTCTCTCTGACACATGCAACTAAGTCATGCAGAATATTTGCTCTTCATTTGTCTTGGTTATGAATTGTTCATTTTTAGCTTCTGCTAGTGCTTGTATCACCTTTTGTTCTTTCAGATTGTAATGAAACTAGTAACTGCGTTTCAATTTCAATGAGTGTATACAATCAAAGATAAAGATGGCCTATATATGATTGATTGATTCTCAACTGATTTTCACATCCCAGCTATGAGTGATGAATATTGGTCTTTTGTCTGCAAAGGTTTTTAATTATTTCTTCTGTTACTATAAGTTCATTAATCCTTCATTAACTACATATATGCAGGTTACAAGGGAAGTCCCAAATAGTTCAGGATGAGTTAGTGCGGCTTGGTGAGCAAATGGTCAATAGTACCGAGGGCACAAGAGCTCTAGCTTTGGAGCTTTGCCGTGAATTTGAGGATAAGTTTCTACAACATATTACATCTGGTGAGGTGAGTTATATTTTCTTCTAATGTTTTTTCTTAAGATGCAGTTTTATAAGTAGAGATGTTGACTTTTTTCCTTCTCTTTTTATTTATTTATTTATTTTTTACTTGTATTGTTTTCCATTTCTTACTTTATTGGCTAATTCAAGTCTATAACACAACGTACACACACACACTGGCACATATATCTAAGAAGGAAATGTGGTGTTAGAAAGTAATGAACAAAGAAAAGAAACTCTTTGATATTTTGAACAAAGAAAAAATCTTTGATATTTTTATTCTCTCCTTAGGAGGATATTTATAGTGAATTTACAATATGGAAAGAATCAAGAAAGGAAATACAAAAGGAAATAAATCATCCTACAATCAGGCTATTTAATCACTAAGCTATAATTAAGCTAATCAAATCCTAAGGACCTAATCAAACCAGTCAAATGTCAACTATACAATCAAGCTATAATTAACCACACTAATTAAGCTAATTAATCTATTAGTCAACTATACAATCATAATTAAGAATAATCTCATTGATTGATGGTTGACTTTAACATGTGTATGATCCCATATGGAGCTGAAGCCTCATTTAAAGTAGATAGAAATTGGGTTCTAGTGTGTATACAGTACTCTAATGTTGTAACCCTGCTCTTGGTCAAGAAGTTTATCCACTCATAAGACTTGTTAAAGGAAGCTTCTTAATGAACTTTGAATGTTGTAAGCTCTTCCTCCCCGGGCAACTATGAAGCTGGCATGGAGAGAGTGTGATTGCAGAAGAAAGTATTTCCAGTTAAATTCTCTTTAACCAGAGGGCAGGTTTGAAGTGTTAAGAGACAACATGCTTATTTCCGTGGAGGGGGTGGTTTGAAAGAGTTTGTACTTGGTATTCACTGTAGCCTCCAAATCTGAGAGAGATATCTGAAGTAGTTTTTCTGCTCTCAAAGTCTTTAATTGAAGGAGTATACCTAGTCAAGGATGTAGGGGTGGTTTTACTTGATATTCGGAGGAAATCGAACACCTATTGAAGTGGATATAAATTGTACTTGTAGATTTTTCATTTTGTTTCTCTTGCCTTTTCCCCCCTCTTCAGCATGCCGAATCGAATGAACCTTCACTTGATGTATCAGAACTTAATTAGTCGTTTCTAATATCTTACTGGAGTGGGCAGCTGTTAGTGAGAATATTTCTTTGTAGTTTCTTGATTTGAAAATTTCAGCTCTGATGGCAATCTCTTATTGCAGGGTTCTGGCTGGAAAATTGTTGCCAGTTTTGAGGGGAACTTTCCAAACAGGATCAAGCAGCTCCCACTAGACAGACATTTTGATATCAATAATGTCAAGAGGGTATGTTCTGTGCGCTGCTCAGTATATTTATAATGCTTTTCGGATTTGTATGTTGAATGACCTTAAATTCATTCTTCCATCAGATTGTGTTAGAAGCAGATGGTTATCAGCCATATCTCATATCTCCTGAAAAGGGTTTAAGATCTTTGATTAAAGGTGTTCTAGAGCTTGCAAAAGAACCATCACGTCTTTGTGTTGATGAGGTAATGGAACCTTATGCATCTAAAGCCCCTTTTATTTGTAGCCTTTAACGCTTTCATATGTATTTTTTTTCTCTCATTTGTGATGTTCAGTATTAAATTTCTTTAAACGGTATTTTAGCTTTTGAACATCTAATCCATTGATGGGGCCTCAAAAGTCTCATTGATGAATTGTTTGCTTGGTGTTGAATGCATGATATAGGCATTCAAATGATATGCTTCTTTTTTTTATTTTTTTATTTTTTGATAACAATGATATGTTCATGGTTACAAAGCACTACCCTCTTGTGCTTCTTATTCAGCCAGTATGTGCTCTAGAATTTCCAGTAAGAAGTGTTTGTCAACTTTATTACTTTATTTGACTCAGAGTTGGACATTAAATTAATAATCTCTTTTTCTATGATAAGTACACGCATCACTATCATTACAAGCTTCTAAAAAATTTTCTGCCTGGATGGCAGTGTCAAAAACTTTAAATTCTTTTTTGTTCTGGGCTACTCATTGAGTTCCTCGTTGACCGATAAAACAGGTACACCGTGTATTGCTCGATATTGTTTCTGCTGCAGCGAATGCTACACCAGGATTGGGAAGATACCCTCCTTTTAAGAGAGAGGTTTGGTGGCTTACAATTTTGTCAAGTACTTTTCAGTTTGTTTACATGATTTTATTGTGCATAGTTCATATATTCTTATCCACTTCATAATACTTAAACGATTCTAACTTTTTTGTAGGTTGTGGCAATTGCAACTACCGCGCTTGATGTGTTTAAAGGTGAAGCAAAAAAGATGGTAGTTGCACTAGTTGACATGGAGCGAGCTTTTGTGCCTCCCCAACACTTCATCCGTTTGGTGCAAAGGAGGTATTTTCGACATGTTTTGCTGGTGTATAATATATAGTAATCGATGTCGAGCCATGATATGTTTGAGCTTTTGTAGTATTCTAGGGATCTTTGCAACAGATTGAATGACTGTAATTTAATGACATGCCAATTTGGTTCCCAGAAATATTACTTAAAAAATGTTAATGTTACAGTAATTTTATGAATTTTACATCGTCTTTACTTAATAAAGTCCATTTCTATATCTCATTTCTTTGTGTGGAATGTATGTCAATGTAATCCAGAGGTTCTCCAATGTTTGGTAATATATTTTTGCTAAGTTTTATCCTGTATTTTCTAAAGCTCATGAATTATTTCTGATTGTTTTTCTTAGGATGGAAAGACAGCGGCGAGAGGAGGAGGTGAAGACCCGATCCTCCAAGAAAGGACAGGATACAGAGCAAGCAATACTAAACAGGGTAGGAGTTCCCTTTTCCCATGTAATTGGATTATGAATTTAGAAAGATGAAAACATTGAGTTGAAACTTGTTGCCTTCTTCTCCTAAGGCCTAATGCATCAAATAAAACTTTCTTCATTGACATTACATTCTTTGCTTACTATTGTTCCTTATATACTTTTAGGCTACTAGTCCTCAAACAGGTGGTCAGCAAAGTGTTGGAAGTTTGAAATCAATGAAGGAGAAATCTAGTCAAGGAGAGAAAGAAGCACAGGAGGTTTCTGCTTTAAAGACTGCAGGTGCTGAAGGAGAAATAACAGCAGGTTTGTTTGATAACTACTTTTTTTAGGTTTTACGTATTATATATATATAGATATATATATGTTTTATAAAAGTTTGATTACCCAAGATTTCATGATTGTATATCGATCAATGGCTCTTGACCAATAATTGCTTAGGTGTATCTCATTATTAAGTCTCATTATTAAGATTTTCAAAATGATTTTAAAAACCTTGAATGGCTGATGATATATATTCTATTTCATAGCCTAGCTTCTTCTAATCATTTAACTACTTAATCTAGGAGTTCTTTTCATTTTTTATGCAACCTGAATGCACATATAAAATTCAACTTTATATAATGTCCAGGGTTTATATTGAAGAAAAGTGCAAAAACTAATGGATGGAGCAAGCGATGGTTTGTTTTGAATGAGAAGACTGGAAAGGTTTGTCTCTAACATATTGGTTTCTTTAGGCATCCTTTTTCGTTTAGCCTTTACCTGCTCCAAGGAACTTGTTGGAATCAAGTTCTCTAGAACTTGTTATTAAAAATTAGCTTTTTAATTTCATGACTTTTGGATATCAGTTACATTCTTGCATCCATCCCAGTATTATATCCATCTTTCCCTCAAAGAAATATGGAATTCGCAAATTTATACGTTACAAATAGAATAATTCTTATGATTTGTAATTTCAATTACCCTTTGTTTCACAGCTTGGCTATACCAAGAAGCAAGAGGAACGGCATTTTCGTGGTGTCATAACTTTGGAGGTATGGAGAACCATCATTTTATTTTTCTTTGGTTATTTAGATTATTTATTGTATCCAGGCTACAATTTTTGTTGCATCTGAATGTTGGGAAACTATACCATTTTTAAATTATTTATTCTATCAGCAACATATGCCATCTTGTACCATTTTAAATTTCATTACCATCTTGTACCTGTTGAGTATTTGTTAGAATCTTAAGGAGAAATTGTCTGGCTCTTCAATGGCCAGATTATAGGTTTCATATTTTTTATTTGATTGCATTTTCATTCTGTAAGTATACTATCGGAGTTGATAACTATGGCTATTTTAATTACCTACGGCCAGTGTACAGTTTAGCATTTTAATGGTCAATGCTAACCCTCACTCAGGCAAGTGCCTTTTTGGTCTCTAGTGCCTTAAGTGGTTGTAGGCAAGGTCCAAGGTGCAGGCATTTTCGAGTTTTCTTTTGATTATGATATTTGAACCAAACTATTCTGGTGATCACAAACAATATCTTTATAAATAGGCTTTTTCGAGTTTTCTTTTAATTATGATATTTGAACCCAACTATTCTGGTGATCACATACAAGATCTTTATAAACATCTTTATATATCAAGTTCTGTATGGCCCTTTACACGATGAATTGATGATTCTAATTTGTATAGATTAATTACCAATGTCCGAACTCTATAAAATCATATATTTGGCAGACATAATAGTAGTCGTACTCATATATAATTTGTTATATACTTATATTAATGTAAATAATATTAAGATCAATTTTAATTTTGACTTTGGACTTATCCTGGCTGTTATGAACAAAACTGGTTTGCGTATCTGGTATTGACTGGTATTTTGAGTGATATGGACAGGGGTATTAATATTTATGAATTTTTAATTTTTTGTTTATCTGACATGTGCCTACTGTTAATAGTACTAATAGCATGCCCACTTGAAAACATGCTTAAATTTTGGATGTGTTATCATCTTATTTCCTGCCACTGTTTGTGCACCAACTTCTGCAGGAGTGCATTATTGAAGAGGCTTCAGATGAGGAGGAACCTCCCGCAAAAAGCTCAAAAGATAAAAAGGCTAATGGACCAGATTCTGCGAAAGCACCCAGTCTTGTCTTTAAGATAACTAGCAAGGTTCCATATAAAACTGTTCTGAAAGGTACTTTTTCTTTCAGACAACACGTGCTTATCTGGCTGTGGATTTTCTTCTTTACAAATGGTTTCAAGTTTGCTAATTGTCAAATTGAACTGCATTTATTTTGCAGCCCATAGTGCGGTTGTTTTGAAGGCTGAGAGCACGGCTGACAAGGCTGAATGGATGAACAAGATAAGCAAAGTTATTCAAGCTAGAGGAGGCCAAATTAAGGTTGCAGCTGAAGGTGGTCAGACCCTACGGCAGAGTCTGTCTGATGGTTCTCTGGTGAGTCTACTGCCTTGCTTGCTGAAAATTTATCTTACCGGGAATATGAATACAATTTAGTGAATTTTTTGCTGCCGCCCTTAATTCAGTCACTCTAATATTTCTTTTGCCATTGTCATGCTTTGGCTTGTCTATTATTACTCACCCTCTGGAAATTTCTCTGGTCAATTTTCAAGTGCTGAGCAACTTACATGTATTAAATTGAAATTGAGTGATTTATATTTTTGGCGTTGTTTGTGCAGGATACAATGACTCGAAGACCTGTGGACCCTGAAGAAGAACTTCGATGGATGTCTCAAGAAGTGCGTGGTTATGTCGAAGCAGTTTTGAATAGTTTGGCTGCTAATGTGCCTAAAGTAAGCTTTGATTCTTTGACAGTTAATTTTTGTCCTCAAAGTCGGTTCCTTGAAAAAAGCTTTAATATTTTTTTGTGACTGGTTGAGCAGGCAGTTGTTCTTTGCCAAGTTGAGAAAGCTAAGGAAGACATGCTAAATCAGTTATATAGCTCCGTCAGGTTGAAGGCATTCTTATTTATATCTGCGTTTTGTTGTGTGTTAATAGAATATTTGTTTTAGCTCTGGACTTGTTTGTTGCCCTATTAGTGCTGCCTTCCATAGTTTCATGATAATTATATGTATATTAGTCGTGCAAATTTCAAATAATATATAAGAATATTCATAAATTTATTATCAAGAGATTTTATGCTGATAATGTTTTGTATTTCACATTGGTAAGTGCACAAAGCACTGTAAGGATTGAAGAGCTACTTCAGGAGGACCAGAATGTGAAGCGTAGGAGGGAGCGGTACCAGAAACAGTCCTCACTCCTTTCTAAACTAACACGACAACTTAGCATTCATGACAACCGGGCAGCTGCTGCATCCTCTAACTGGTCCAATGGTGATTCTGGGGCAGGTATTGTTTAGTTCATGTACAAAGTACAGAAGAATCAATCAGTTATACATATCTAGTCGATTGTGATCTTTGAGTCTCAAATTGCAGAAAGCAGCCCAAGAACAAGTGGCACGTCAGGCGATGACTGGAGATCTGCATTTGATGCAGCTGCCAATGGATCTGTGAACCGTGGTTCATTTAATGACCACTCCAGATCTAAATCCAATGGTCACAGCAGGCGTTACAGTGATGCAGTCGAGAATGGTGATGTCAGCTCCGGCTCAAACTCTGGCAGCCGTCGTACACCTAATCGGTTGCCACCCGCACCACCACAGTCGGGCTCATCAGGTTACAAGTACTATTAGGCTGCTGATGGATTCCAATTGACGATTCATATATTCACTGCAAGTTTTACCAGCTGATGGCCTGACTCAGCCACATGATATATGATTGGAGCATTTGTTTTGAAATTCTGGTTTAGAATCATTAGAAGAGGAAGTTGTTTTCGTGTATATAGGGGACTTCATTACATCGATCGATTTCAGGTTTTTTTTACGGGTTGTTTTCCCAATGTCAGAACAATGGGATTCAAAGGTGTATTTGAAATCCAAATTACCATATTCTTCTATTCAATTTTTTTTTTTTTTTTACTCTTCTGAAGTTTTTAGATTTCCATTTTGATTCCCTCCCTCATTTTTGGATGCTACACATGTATTTGCTTTGTATCATTTCCCGAAACATAAAAGACTTTTGGGCTCTTGATGGTACTGTAATATTTTGGGATATTCTTGGAAGGGAAGGGATATATTATGTAATATATTTACTTCTCCCTCTTGAGTTCTTCATTTTGCTAAATGCTTTTCGTTTTTGATATCTAGTCGGAGCAAAAGAAGGCAGAATTGCTAGTGAAATGTGCAGGTTTTTTGTTTTTTGAAAAGAACTTAAAAGAACTCATAAAGAAAAGGCCTTTCATAAAGTCAAATTTGATACTCTAGTGGAAATACATAGAGCTTTTATATCATTCACAATTAGACCATCCGGACCCAACGGACTATTGCCATAACCAACAATTGACACCTTCAACAACATTTATAGTATCTGATTCCACCTAGCTTACAAGTCGAGGCTCCTTGGCCACCTCGTGGCCAAAGGCGCTTTAGGGTGGCTGCCTCGGCCTTCAAATGAGGTAGGGCCGCCTCAAGACAGAGTCGAGGTGACTTGGTTTAAGGCGACTCACAATTTCTTGCCTCGCACCTTTTGTCTTTTTAAACCTTACCTTCATTGTTTCTGATTACAACTGCTCCCATAACAGAAAAACCTTGTTTAACGGGCTCAAATAGGAGAGTTTTCTGGTATTCATGAAGAAAAACTGCAGCGCTATTAAGAATTTCATCAACCGATATAGTCTTCCCATTATGTATAAGTGAATTGCGATCATTCCATAAACACCAAAGCACCACACAAACTCCTCTTTAAACTCGCCAAATAAAGATCTTGATCTTCTAAGGAATTTGGAGATTCCGTAGACGTAGACTCAGCCACCATTTCTGATCATTGCTTGAACTTGAATCAACCTCTTTAAACTTCTCACATCGTAACTCCCCTTATTATCATAATTTTAATTCAGCTTATCCGCCCCTCCAGTAATACTAAGAGGAATACTAGCAATTACCTCTACAGGGGATCGCTCTATATTTGTAGATCTCTGGGCTCCTGCAACCTATGAACAGGGACATGAGACGTTCAAGTCGGTGGAGTATTCGTAGAGATCAATTGTATAGAGCGATATAACAACTAATTTTATCTATTCAAATGATAAAACAAACCGTGGAGCTCTCGTAGAGCTTGTCATAGTGATGTTTAGAGCAGCAATATAATGCGTGGAGATGGATATTGATATCGAAATTATGATATAACCATATGTATGCTGATATATTGAGTGATAGAGTAAGACGATTGATGGATTCCAATGGCCGGAGTATAGATTTGAGCAGAGTTTTAAGACGCAATCAAGCTTTAGTTATTGGAGAGAAATTAGCCTCTCTTCTAGTCAAAGGGAGGTCCTATTTATAGCCTTCAAGTAGAAGCTGTTTCGTAGATGAAATCCTTGAGATTTTGAATGGGACTCTAGTTGAGCAGTTACCACAATCCCATATCGCTCTAACTTGGTCAACTTCCAACAGGTGGTTGTGACTAAGAAAATTGGGCTTTGGGTTGACCTATTTCTTCTAGGCCTAACCTGGATTTGTATAGAAGATGGCACTTGGGCCTGGACGTTAGGCCTAGAGCTATATTTTGGCTACCACAATTTGTCCCATAATCTCCAAGCACGGAGTATCCTTGTCAAAGAGTGTTTTTAGTCGAGTCATCTATCGAGGATTCCACGTTGTCCAACACTTTCTTACCGAGAGTCAAATTTTGAGTCGTGCGCCTCAGGGGTTGGAATCGTCGGGGCTGGCTACTATACAGGCCTTACGTGATGCAGGGGTGAATAGTGCCCTTCTCAGCTGGTTTGCAACTGGCTGCCCCAACTGCAATTTTTTTTTTTGTTCCTAATTTTAAATATAAAATTATTAAATTTATAATTATAAATTTATAAAATAAAAATAATTTCAATAATAAAAAATTAGATTACACAATTAAATAATTATATTGAACTAAGATGAATTAAATAATTATATTTTTTCACATAATTTTAAAATTTTGCTATGGTAACTACGTTTACGGCTATGGTAACTACGTTTACTGCTTTGGTAACTATGTTTACGGTTTCTTAAAATTTTATTTGTAATTACGTTTACAGCTTTGGTAACTACGTTTACGGTTTCTTAAAATTTTGCTTGTAACTATGTTTACGGCTGTGGTAACTATATTTACGGTTTCTTAAAATTTTGCTTGTAACTACGTTTACGGTTTCAGTAACTACGTTTACGGTTTCTTAAAATTTTTCTTGTAACTACGTTTATGGCTGCGGTAACTATGTTTACGGTTTCTTAAAATTTTGCTTGCAACTACGTTTACGGCTGTGGTAATTATTTTTACGGCTTTGGTAACTACGTTTACTGTTTCTTCAAATTTTGCTTGTAACTACGTTCACGGCTGTGATAACTACATTTATGGCTTTGGTAACTACGTTTACGGTTTCTTCAAAGTTTGCTTGTAACTATATTTACGGCTGTGGTAACTACGTTTACGGTTTTGGTAACTACGTTTACGAATTCTTCAAAATTTGCTTGTAACTACGATTACGGTTTTGGTAACTACGTTTACGGTTTCTTCAAATTTTGCTTGTAACTACGTTTACGGCTTCGGTAACTACGTTGTTACAAACAAAATTTAAAGAAACCGTAAACGTAGTTACCAAAGTTGTAAATGTAGTTACCAAAGCTGTAAACGTAGTTACCAATACTGTAAACGTAGTTACAAGCAAAATTTGAAGAAATCGTAAACGTAGTTACCAAAGCCGTAATCGTAGTTATAAGCAAAATTTAAAGAATCCGTAAACGTAGTTACCAAAGCCGTAAATGTATTTACAAGTAAAATTTGAAGAAACTGTAAACGTAGTTACTGAAATCGTAAAAGTAGTTATCACAGTCATAAATGTAGTTACAAGAAAAATGTGAAGAAACCGTAAACACAGTTACGAAAGCCGTAAACGCAGTTACTACAGTCGTAAACGTAGTGACAAGCAGAATTTGAAGAAACTGTAAACGCAGTTACCAAAGCCGTAAACACAGTTACCACAGCTATAAACGTAGTTACAAGCAATATTTTAAGAAACCGTAAACATAGTTACCAACGCCGTAAATGTAGTTATCACAGTCGTAAACTTAGCTACAAGCAAAATTTTAAAATTATGTGAAAAAAATATAATTATTTAATTCATCTTAGTCAAATATAATTATTTAATTTTGTAATATAATTTTTTATTATTTAACTTATTTTTAAAATTTTTATTTTTATTTTATAAATTTATAATTATTAAATTTATATATATTTTTTAGAATTATTAATTCATCTTAGTTAAATATAATTATTTAATTTTGTAATATAATTATTTATTATTTAACTTGTTTTTTAAAGTTTTATTTTATTTTATAATTATTAAATTTATAATTACTTTTTAGAATTAGGGAATTGCCGGTGCAAACCAGCTGTTCTATTAAATTGTTTTTTTTTGTTTTTTTGTTTTTTTGTTTTTTTTTCTACTTGGCAGCCACACATTAGGGGACCAGTGACTATTCACCCATGCATCATAAAGGGCCTGCATTGTAGCCATGCCCTAGAATCGCCGCATGAAGGGGTCAAATCGATTCAATCCGCTAGGGTTGACGTGTTGTTTCGTTTTTGGTGCACTTCTTCTTAAGGTAACTTTTCAAATTAACTCAACAGTTACCATTGTTTAAGGTAACCATTAGCGTTTGAACATGTGTCAATGTGGTTAGGTTGAAATAAAACTACTGTCTATATCACTTCTTGGCCCTTCTAAGTTTTCTTAATTTTTTTTTTGGGTGAATGGGAGGGCTAAGAGCCCGAGAAAACAAACAAACTAACTACTAGAAACCGATCTAACAAGGAAAGCATCCTTGAAGTCATCATTTAACAGGCCAACAATCTGGGGAGGAGGGTCTTCAAAGAAGGTGGTTCCCAACTTAAGAGAATGGCCAAGTTTAGCAATACCATCATCGACTCTATTACATTCCCTGTAAATATGCTGAACAGAATAGTTCCAATCCCTCTCTGTAAGAGCTCTGCAGGCTTGGATGATGCTCATTTAGGGGTGATTAAGAGGGGCAGTCATATTGAGAAGAAACACATCTTTGCTGGAATTAGATTCAACAACAAGCTTACGAAAACCAGCTTTCTAGGCAAACTTAAGGCCTTCAAAAATTCCCTATAGTTCTGCCTCAATCACACAACCCACACCCTTCTTAAGCACAAATCCACCATACCAGTTTTTCTAGTAATCCCTAAGGACACCTCCAGCTATAATAGATTCCACACCAATTCTCATGCCTCCATCCACATTTAGCTTCACCCAATTTGGGGGAGGAGGTTTCCATGACAGCATACAACACTGCAAATCAGTCTCCTTATTCTTACCACAATTTGCGCTTAACAAGTCATCCACATATCTTAAGATACATAAACTAGGTTTGGGAGGAAGCTTAAAGTTGGGATTAAATATATAGTCACATCTCCACTTCCATATGAACCAAAAAACCACCACAAAAAGAAGATAGTTTAGGCAATTGTCAAAATTAAGCTTATCACATCTCAGATTCTAAATCAACCAATTCTTCCAATCCTTTTTGAAAATGCTATTCTTGGAGACATCTTTACAAACATTCTCCCAGATGTTGATGGAATTGCCACATCCCCTAAAAACATGCTCCATATCCTCATAACTCTTGTTAACCACAAAAATTGGCAAATGACCAAAGAAGAATTTTCCACCCGGATACAAGGAAGAAGCACAGGCCGAGATACCATCTAGGTACTCATAAAAAGAAGAATACTGGATCGAATCTGGGTACCTACCTTTTCCCTCGGAGTAACCCCAACAAAGTCTAGCAATCCCGATGACCCCTAAAATGTTCCAACGCGGAGTTCAACTCAGAATCCTATCACGGAGCTCAATGGGGTACTCCGCTACTGCACCGGACAGGTATCCCGTTACTAGGTCAACATGATACCCCGCTACTGCTTCAGCAGACTACCTCGTTGTCACATCATACGGACATCCAGATACAACTTCAGCTGAAATATCCCGCTTCTACATCCAACCGAATACCCCGCTTCGAGAACAACCGATATTAGGATACCCCGTCGACTAAGCACCTAACAAGGAAAGCATCAAACTAGCAAAAGGCGGGGTACACGAGAACCCAGACTAACCCAAATACCTTATGGGATCCTCTCGCCAGATAACCATTAGAAATACTCACAGAATTATATATCCAGATGTTCAGACAGACAGGTCTTGAAGCTCCAAGGCTAGGGGAATGAAACGCGGTCGTTCATCTCCCGATGAAAAGGTAGACTCCTTCCCGTCTCTCAAGAATTCTATTCGAATAAGGAGTCCACTAGTATCAGAATCCTCTCCAAAAGGAATCACTTGATTCGGATAATTAAAGCTCCTACAAGATTGTCTCCTAGAAGGAAGGAAAGTCCTGTGATCGCTAAAACCCTAGACCGAAATTATAGGAGTGCATGGCAAGCAATAGGACCTATATATAAAACATTACATTCATCTGAATAGGGGAGAGGAAAAAGGGGAGGAAAAAGGAGAGGCAAAAGGAGAAAAAATTTGGCTCCCTAAACCTTACATTTGCATTCAATTCTATTTATCGACAGGCACGAGCACGCCATCTCCATCACCTAACGAAAAACATTGAATACCACCACAGATCATTATACCCCCAAAATTTCATCAATTGTATATAGGTTTTTATCAATAAAATCATACTTGTTAATCTTTCTTTGTGTGAGTTTTTAGCTCGGTTTGACAGGAATCTTATTGGTATCGAACTACGTGATACCCCTCCGACCGAGATCTATCTCGATCTTGGTTCTTAAAGTTGTTATTTGGAGATTTACCCTAGTGATAATTTTCCATTAACAACTCTCTTTACACCTTTCACAAGTGGAATCCAAAGAGAGACCCCTGGAAACTCTATGATTATTCGTAAGCAACTTCCTATGAAGGAGAGTCCATAGAAAATGAAGAACTCTAGGTGGAGCTTTAAGCTTCCAAATGAAATCCCATTCCCAGGAATGTAGATTATCATCTTTGAAAGAACCCTCATACACATTTTTTTTTTACAGTAAAGTCACCATTCCTAGATAATCCCTAAATAACTTTATCAGAAGTACTAAGAGAAGAGCCAACATGACCACTAACAACCCAATACACCACATTCTACAGTAGAACAGCGGACAGCTTTTGAATGTTCCATTCATCAGGCAATATATATTCACTAACTAATTATGTCAATTGCACATCAGATAGAGGGAAGCTAGCAAACCTAAGAATGCAGCCGAGCTCATGCACCCAATTATCCTTCAAGAATCTAGTCTTTTCCCAATTGCCAACACGCCATTGCAAGCCTTTTAGAAGGAGCTTAGCTCCATAGGAGAAACCTTTCCATGTATTAGAACAACTTCCAGCCTTTGTGCTTTCAAATTTAGCAACATCCCCATCTTTAAGCTATTTATCTTTAAGCACATTAACCCATAAACCATTTCCATCTTTTATCAGCCTCCATCCAGCTTTGGCAAGTAAGACATGATTTGTGGATTTCATTCCCTTAATACCTAAACCACCATTCTTCTTAGGAA
The DNA here is from genome assembly GCA_035582765.1 of Acer negundo. Classification (NCBI taxonomy): domain Eukaryota; kingdom Viridiplantae; phylum Streptophyta; class Magnoliopsida; order Sapindales; family Sapindaceae; genus Acer; species Acer negundo. Next base: position 25,114,251 of record CM069231.1, on the reverse strand, counting down.
GGCATACAATTTCCCATTTAACAAGGTGAATCTTTTTCTTTTCGGCATTTGTACCCCACAGAAAATCCCTGTTAAGCTTATCCAATTTGGAACAAATCTCAGGAGGGAGTTTAATGGACTACATAGCATAGACAGGGAGAGCTTATGCCACAGCCTTAATAAGAGTACATCTTCTAGCCAGAGAGAGAGAGAGAGAGAGAGAGAGGCACTTTTCCAAGAAGTAAGCTTTTTTTGAGATTTTTCAAAGATCTCATTATAGGTATTTTTTGTAATGCGACCATGTAAGAAAGGAATACCAAGGTAGTTGCCCAAGTTCTTGGTGATGGGAGACCCACAAACACTAGCCAAGACACTTGCAAAATTGTCACAAATGTTACTAGAACAAAAAACTGTAGATTTAGGGAAGCTAACTTGTTTACCCGATAAATCACTAAAAGTGTCTAGGCAATCCCTCTTGGACTCAGCTTGACTCATTGAGGCTTGACCAAAAAGGATAAGATCATTCGCAAAAAATAGATAGGATACTTTGGGACCACCACGAGAAACCTTAACAGGTCTCTAATCCCCCTCCCTAAGTTTTTGGTTGATGATATGAGAGAGTTTCTCCATGCAGAGGACAAAGATGTATGAGGATAGATGGTCTCCTTGTCTAATGCCACACCTAGGGCTAAAAAGTTCCGATAACTCTCCATCCAAGATAAATCTATACTGAACGCTAGAGTTACAACTCATAATCAAGTTATTGAGCTTGCCTTCAATACCAATTTCCTCTAGCACGTTCTTGATAAAGCTCTAGCTCAATCTATCATATGCTTTGGCAAGATCAATCTTCTAAGCCATATAACCCCTCTTCCCTTTAGTAATCTTGAATTTGTGGAGAACTTCTTGCGTAACAACAATGTGTTCCTAGATTTGCCTCCCAGGCACAAAAGCAACATGATTAGAACTCACCAGATCAGGAAGAATAAGTCTAATCCTTTGCACCAGAATCTTACTCAAAGTTTTATAGGTGGTGTTACACTAGCTAATAGGCCTGGATTGAGTCATGTTTAAAGGGTTGGGAGTTTTAGGAATAAAGGATATGAGAGTTTGGTTAATGTCACTTGGAATGGAATCTTTCTGGAAACAGTTTGAACACAGCCTGAGCAGATCTTGCTTGCAATGGTCCCAACATTTATGGAAGAAAATGGCAGGGAAACCATCAGGTCTAGGCGCCTTATAACCCCAAATATTAAAGATGCATTGCTTGACCTCTATTTCAATGGCCGAAGCATCTAAGGCAGCAATCTCCATAATGTTCAGTTTTCGAAACAATTGAGGCAGCCTAGAATACTTACCAGTACTTAACTTTTCAATAAAAAGCTTTTGAAAATATCTCACAGCTTCCTTTTTCATCTCATCTCCCAATCCAACCACCATCTTCTCTCTCAAAGCCTTCAATTTTGTTTCTTCTCCTTCTGATCATAGTAGAGAGATGGAAGAACTTGGTGTTTTTGTCCCCTTCTTTAAACCAACAATTTCTAGACTTTTGTTTCCAAAAAATTTCCTCTTGAATGAGAATTTCATTGTATTCTTTTAAGAGGGACTCTTTAAGCCGAGAAAGGTAATGGGAGAATTTTTCACTTAAACTCCTTTGAATCCCCTGAATACAAGCTATCAATCTTCTCTTGTTACGAAAAAGATTACCAAATTCCTCTTTGTTCCATTTTTGAAGAATTTTGGTAGAGTTGAGAAGTTTCGTACTAGCACTATCTCTATGGGAATTCCAATTATTGGATATGACCTCCTCATATTTTCTATGCTGCAGCCACATGGCTTCGAATCTGAAGGGTTTGTACATGGCATTAGGGATGTGGCTACTATGAAGTTGAATAAGCAACGGGAATGATTAGATATGATTCTAGGGAGATGTCTTCTAAAGCCTTCAGCATAATGGATTCTCCACTCCATAGAGCAAAGAGCTCTATCCAACCTTTTCCATATTTCTTCTCCAATACCCCTCTTCGTCATCCAAGTAAACTTTGGTCCAATAAACCCTAAGTCCACCAAATTGTTACTATCAATCCAATTCACAAAGCCACTGTTAGAGAAAGTAGCTTTACCCCCTTTCTTTTCAGAATTGTTGGTGATTTCATTAAAGTCACCAATAACCAACCAAGGCATGTAAAAACATCCTCTAATGGCATCAAGATAATTCCAAAGAAGACATCTAGTAGTGACACACGGATTGGCATAAACAACCGTGAGGATCCAATGAGAATTTTGGTCCTTAACCAACGTAGTAACACACTACCTAGATTTAGCCACAACTTGAACCTTAACCCTATTATCATTCCAAAGGAGCCATATTCCCCCAGAAAAGCCATCGTCATCCACAACAAAACTATTATCAAAGCCAAGGTTTTTGATGATACATTGAACTTTCAAGCCACTGATTCTAGGTTCAAAAATAGCTAAAATCTCAAAATGATGAATTCTTCTGAGGTCAGCAATGTTCTTAGAAAAACCCTTTTTACCTGCTCCTCTCATGTTCCAAGCACAAATCATGAGAAAGAAACAAAAAAGTAAGCCTATATTCAGAGACTACATCCATAACCTCTTCCAACTTAAAGGCAATCACATTAAAACTCTCCACATTGTGCAGCACAGGCTGACAAAGGATAATAAGTTTATTCTCAAGCGGACGATTTTCAAATTCAGAAACTTCTTTGTGAAGTTGACGCAAAACCTTACTGTCAAACATCTAATTATCAACAGTCTGGGCAGAGGATTTTTGCATTTGGTTCTTACTTTCATTGCCCCTATAAACTTTCAAGCAGCTAGCCCCTCCTTGGTTATCTATCGGCTTTCTCAGACCACTGATATGGGAAGTAACTTTCTCTCCTTTTCTGATGATCTTCTTAGAACTTGTCTTCTCACCCTGTTTACTTTTCTGGTTAGTGATTTCTGTCAACACTGACTTGTTGCTCTGCATTTTATCACCTTGGGGTTCGGTCACAACACCATTATCTCTTTCAACACTCATCACATTCACATCTTCATTAAGGACATCAAACCTAGAGCCACTACCCTTAATAGCATCATCATTTTTAACAACATTTTTAGCAACCTTCACAGGATAACTGTTGCCTATACTAGCTTCCGTATCACCACCCTTATTCTTGTTAGAAACACTAGAGGAACCCTTTTCTCCATATACCTACTACTATCATATCCATTCCCATTGCCCATCTTCCTAGGCCTCCCTTTAAAATTTCTACTTCCCTATTTACCATACGTAACCAGTAACCATAGACCATAAGGGGAATCCTCCTATTTAGCAATAACCTTATGACTATCATCGGTGTTCATTTCTTTAGCATTAGATTCTACCACACCCTCTATACAATTCTCCCTACTGTTACCATATCTTCCACACTTAAAACAAATTAGACCTAAACTTTCATACACCAACCTAATAAATCTATCATCAATACTCAGAGACCCCAAGAGAGGTTTGGTTATATCAATTTCAACACATATACGAGAAAATCTGCCTCTAGCTTGGTTCTCTGTTATTGGATCCACTTTACACATTTCCCCAACATACCTCCTATGCTCTAGAGCAGTTCTGAGTTCATCCACTCCATTGGCAATTTGGACAACCGAACCCTTATCGGCATGCTCTGAATGGAATTATCTCCGTGGACAAAATTCAGCCTCCACCTTTGCACTGCAAGATATTGATTAGTGATGACCTAATGACCATTAGTAAGAACATAGTCTAGGTCATTTGTCATCTGGAATCGGGCAACGATATACCCATCCCCGAGATCTGTCAGTTGCCATTGCCCTATAAGCTTCCATTTCTGGGTCAGTTTAGTAAGCATAAAATTTAGGGTGACCATGTTCTTTAGAATAAGAGCATTAGCCCAAGGCTGTTGGAGTTTATCCTTCAACTGGAAAGATAGTCTCATCCTCAGACCATTTGGTCCTTCAAAAATCAAAATATCCTCATTTTCGATTTTGAGTTTCTCCTTGTTTTCTCCAAATCCAGACTATGAGCTGGGTGTAGACATCCCCATAAGCTTTAATTTAAAGCTCCCCACATCTCTCCTCATGTAATTAACTCCAACATCATTCTCTGCTATGGCTCATTTAGCAGTATAAGTATTACCCAGGTCCTTTTTCGAATCGATGCTTATGTTGTTAGTCCGGGGTTGTTGGGTAGAGAAAACAAACAAATCACTTGAAATTACATCTCCAATCATTAAATCAATATCCATGGAGAAGAAACAAACACCACAAGGAAAAGAGAAAGAGAGAAAAGCAGCGACGAGTGAAATTAGACGAAAAGCAAATCAAAACAAGACCCACACTCCAAACGCGTACAACTTCCTATCCCCACACGCTCATTTTTCCTTAGAGGTCGTCTTTCATTTGCTTGTTTATAGTTTTCTTAATTTCAAAGGAAAAGAAAATACTCTCTCATTCTGTAACTCCTTCGATGAGCAAGTTTTCAACTCGAACCCAACACTTTTGAAGGCATACACTCTTATTTGATTCGTTTAATTTACGCAAAGTCTTACTTTTTAGTATCTTAAGAAATTAGAAGCATAATTCAAGAAGTTACTTGAGGATAGAAACTAAAATTTACTTGTTCTTCGTGTTCTAGTGTTGAGTTGATTCAACTTCTGATTTTAATCTTGCTCAAATAGCGAATTTTTGAGACAAAATTGTTGGTGACCTCATGTGACTTGATTTATATAGATGCCTGGAATAGGGACCGATTTAATTGGGCTTGTTTTCCAAAAGGCGTTAATTTTTATGTTTCTGTGTTAAGAAATTTTCATTCCCAGATATAGGTTCCTTGCTAATCATTTGCATTTTTTGCATTTGTCAGCATTGGAGACATCATGTCAAGTCGAAAAAGCGAAGATAATACGATTTCTAACTCATTGCCCAGTCTTAACTACACATGGTTTGATAATGACTCGAGGAGTGCTCCAAGAAATGAGATGTCATTGGATTTTTTAGATGTCGAGCGGCGAATTACTTTTTCAGAACCCTTGGTTAAGTCGGATGCGGGGCCTAACAATAGGTTATTATTAGTAGAAGCGAGGGCCACACAAATTGTTTTTCGCTAAGACAAATTTTCGGAATACATCGATGTAGACGAGACTTTGTTTTCAGGGAGGTCATTAGGTATATTAGGTGAGAGCCTAACAAGTGTATTGACTAATGCCGAGATGGACACCATCAGGATGTTGTGTGGTATACTCGAGTCGATTTCATTGTGGGCACAAATGGGTTTCGAGCGACTAGACTGAGATGTCTCAGTGTGGACTTGCTTTTACGAATGCTCTTTTTGGTTTGGGCTTCGTTTCCTTGTACCCTTTCTAGCCCGTAGGTTTCTAGTGTACTACGATATAGCCCCAAGTCAGCTCATGCCCAATAGTTGGAGAATCCTTCTATATCTAATTATGTTGCGTGAGAAAAGGAACTTGCTATTTGGTCTCGACACGCTCTTCTATACTTACTACCTGAAGAAGCATGATAAGGAGACCGATCACTGTTCTATTTGCAAGGTGATTTAGAAGGTGAGATATTCGTCTTACAAATTAGAATTGTTGGTGTCAATTTAGACAACAAAAATAATATCATATTGCAAGTGCATAAACCGTGAGAAACAACACAACAAATAAGCAAGGATTGTTCTTACCGAGAATTAATTACCTACTAAAATAATGAGTTTATATCTAAGACACGCTAGGACTCTAATTTAACTAAAAATAAGAAATCAAAGACTCTAAACACACACATACGAATGGGGTTTTGAATTAATTATTAAAACTAATAAAATTAAATAAACAATAAATAATAACTCTGGTTAGGACTTCCTATCCACTATTAAACAATCATCCAATTCATAGACAATAATGAAGTTTGAAAAATAATCAAATATGATGAAGATATTCACAACAAAGCGGTGTGTATTCCGCACAAGTCATATTGATTCTCTCTTAGTTGGTATGTATGGTTTTTGCATAAATACTTGTATTCCAAATGATAACCTAGTATGAGTATTTACAAGATTTAATAATCAGAACCCATTAAGAACAAATAAAATATGAATACCGCTTGAACCCTAAAACATGTAAAAATAGATAAAATACCTATTCTAGGTATTCATGAATCAATTTCCCTTAATTGGGTCGTAATTCAATTAATTGTTGCATGTAAGAATATATTTGTTAGGTATTCGAACTCTATCCTTCAAAATAGATCCTAATATCATGCTCCTAAGATGACCAATCAAAGAAACAAGATAAACAATGACACTAAGAAACCAATTCTTATGGTGAAATTCAAATCATAATATATTGAGAAGAGATTGTTTCATGAAAGCATAAAATTTGTCTATGAAATTGAATTCGTGTATAGGGCTTCAAGTTAGACCCAGAAATGAAAAGTTTAACTAGACATAATAAAGAAAAAAAAAAAATCTAATCTAAAGAAAGTTAGAAGAAGAGAATGTTGATTTTCGGTCTTTAGACTTCGGACCCCTCTCTTACAAAAAACTTCGATATTTATAGGTGACTTCTCCTTGTGAGCTCACAATTCTTTCAAGTCTACGAAATTTTCTGATGAATTATAAATAGGAGAGAGAGGTATGATAAATAGGAGAGAAAATGAAAATGAATATGTTATAAGATGAATTGTATATATATATATGATCTTTTTCATAAATTAATTAATTTTAATTTTAATAATAGAATTTCCAATAATTTAAAATTTAATACAGTCTAATACGATACATCACCAAACACAATAATAATACAATCCAGTTCAATACTATACAATACAGTATGGTGTGCCAAACGAGCTCCAAATGAATTATCATTTGGGTCCTGATGTTTTTTGGAATTATATATTTTTTAACTACTTGTCCATTTTTCAATGGCTTGGTTCCTATGTTTCAAAAACCCATCAATTTGGTCCCTCTGACCAGATTTGACGGTCAATGGTCATTGAAAAAGAAAAATGGCTTCTTTACCCCTGACCCTTTATTTCCTTTTAAAAATTAAAATTAAAATTAAAAAAATAAAATAAAATATTGTTTTTCTTTTGAGAATTTTTTTTTTTAAAATTGAAATATATAATAAACAATTAAAAAAAAAAGGTGGAGATCGGATCTGGATCCACCTCCATGGAGATCTAAATGGATCTCCATTAAGATCTCTATCGAGAGGGAGATCGATTGAGTTTAACTGTATGGCGGTGGTGGGTGCTCGATTGGATCGATCAAGTTTGACTATGATCTCCATTGCTTGGGTTTGTGGTGGTTGGCGCTCAAGTGCTTTGGAATTAGGGTTTGACTGGATGGATTTTTGGCGGCATGGATTGTTGTACTGGATAGATCGAGTTTGACTGGGTTCGTGGTTTCAGTGATGGGGTTGTTGGGTTCGAGAGTTGCTGAATTTGGTAGGGTTTGACTGGGTTCGAGGGTTGCTGGCTCAACGACATGAGTTGCATTCTTGGAGGTCCATATTGGATCTCCACCTTGTTCTTCTTTTTCTTTATCTTTTTATTTTTTATTTTTTATTTTTGGTTTTTTCTAATTTTTTTTCAATTTTTTTTCTTCTGTAATTTGATCACCGCCATCCATTTCTAGAATGTATGGTGGAGATCAATTTACCTATTTTTTATTTTTTATTTTTTATATTATTAGATTTCCACCGGCCATGTAAGATTTGAACATTCAAGATTTATAAATTTTTTCATTTTTGTTTAATTATTTTTTATATTATATAAATATATATTTTTTAAAAATGATTTATTGTATGGTGTTGACACTTGACATCTTTTTTGTTTAAAGACAAAAATACCCTTAGAACCGTTAACTTTGACTAACGATTGACTCACAGAAGAATCAAATTGATGGGTTTTTGAAAATATAAGAACCAAGTTAGTAAAAAATAGACAAACAGTTAAAAAACAGATAATTCAAAAAACATAAGGACCCAAATGATAATTCCCCAACATCAATTATATCCCATGAAACTTAAGCATAAAAAAAAGTCAATAAAATTGATGGAAAGAATCGAAGACAAGCAGATCAAGAGTTAAGAGAGATCGTGCCTTTTGAGTCCCGTCAACAAAACTCGATATAAATTAAAATGAAGATTCCTGAAAGGTTCGAAGTAATAGAAAAAGAAGTTTCAAGAAGCAGCGAAACCAAATGTATTATATATATATATATATATATATATATATATATAGATATTTATACACCGAGTCTCTCATAAGGGATAACTTATTTTAATTTCGGTAAGGACAACCATGAAATCACATCGATTTTAATGAATTTTAATCTGATTTTTTTTATAAATGATAAGTTTATTGAAATTTATCTATGAATAAAATTTGAGAATTTTTCAAGCACTAAAACTATTTTTCTTGATTTTCTTATATTTCACCTATTTTTCTGATGCCTTCATATTTAAAAAAAATCGGTAAAAATAATTTAAGTACTTGAAAAATTTTCAAATTTATTCATAGTTAGATTTCAATGAACTTATCATCCACAAAAAAAATTTAGATTAAAATTCATTTAAATCTATGTGATTTCATGGTGGTCCTTATCGAAATTAAAATAAGGGATCCCTTATGAGAGACTTATTATATATATATATATAGAGCTGGTCTTGACTTTTCAAAGGCCCATGGGAAAAATCTAAAAAATGGGCCCCTTGTGAGCGACTGAGCATACATGGTACACAGCACGACTAAAAAGAAATTTCAAAATCGATTTAAAAAAAAAACTTTAAATTGATTTATAAAAGAAAAAAAACACTTTAATTACCAAAAAAAAAAAACCTTTAATTACCAAGGTAAAGGATCTTGATCCCAAATAATTGGCCCATTTGTTATTATTATTATTATTATTAATGTTTGGGCTTTAAAAAAAAAATTATTTATAGCCCTTTTTATCTGAACCAAAATCATTCAATTCAACACTAAATTATTTATTTAGATTATTTAGCTGATCCTCTCTGGGCAAGGGTCTCAGATTTTATTCATGAGGATAGATGGGTGCTGGACGATTGTTTCCGAGTGCGCTTCCCGGATCTGTGTTTTCAGATTGCTCGGGTTGCGATTTCTCCTGTTGTGAATTCTCTGGCTTGGGCTAATTCTCGGGATGGTATTGCTTCTTACAAGACTGCTTATTCCCAGTTTCTTCGTGATATTCCTCAGGTTGTTTGGTGGAGAGATGTTTGTCCCGTTTTATCCCCCCCCCCCTCTCGCTCAGCTTTGACATGGCTTCTTATGTTGAACAGGCTTCCTACTGAGGATCGTCTTTACAAGTCTGGGTTCTAGTTGGCTTCTCGTTGCAGTATTTGTGGGGTTAGTAGTGAATCTTCGGATCACCTTTTTCTTCATTGTCCCCTGGCGGTTGCTCTTTGAGAGGCAATTTTCTCTGCTTTCCAGCGACGTGTCTTTACCGAAACTTGGCAATCCTTCTTCTTGTAGGCCATGTCAGTTTCTTTTAGTGAGTATGTTAGGATTTTATGGAAAGCGGCTAGTGATATAAGAGGTGTGGACTGCCCGTAATCAGTGGATCTTTGAAGGGAAGTCGGTGGACTTTAGATCTATCCTTTCTTTGGTTTGGCGTGCAGTTTCAGAGGCTAATTGCCTGGATATTGGTTGTATGTGTAATTATATGGACGACCTTTTGATTCTTCGTCGTTTCGGTCTTCAGGGTTGCCCTTCTAAAGCCCTGGTGATCAAGAGTGTGATTTGGTCGCCTCCGGCTCCTGGTTGGATCAAAGTGAATACAGATGGCGCTGCTATGGGCTCTCCGGGGTTTGGTGGTTGTGGTGGTATCTTTTGGAACTGCAGAGCCTTTGTAAAAGGTTGCTTTGCTATTCCTCTTGGTCAGGTTTTTACGTTTGAGGCTGAGCTTCTAGTGGCCTCTTTGGCCATTAATTTTGCATGGAAGTATGGGTGGCATCGTCTCTGGCTTGAGAGCGATTCTTCTTATGTGGTTCATCTTCTTTTTTTTCGTTCTGAGATGGTTCCTTGGAGGGTTCGTCAAGCGTGGCAGAACTGTATCTTCCAGACTCGTAGATAGATTTTCAGGTTTTCCATATTTTCAGGGAGGGGAATCAAGTTGCAGATACACTTTCTAAGCATGCTTTGGAGCTTTAGGGTGATTTTTGGTGGTTCTTTGCCCCACCGTTCTGTTTTACTTTAGTTGGCAACGACTGCATGGGTCGGGAGTCTTTTCGTTTTTCTTGATGTTTTTTTTTTTTTTTTTTTTTTTTTTTTGTGTGGCCCGCGTGCCTCTTTTTGTTTGGGGTTGTTTTCCCCTTGATTCTTTGTGCTTTGTTGCTTTTTGTGTCTTTTTACTTTTCTTTTCTCTTTTTTTATATATGGATACTGTCTAAGGGTTTTTCAGCATATGATCGTTTGTAATGCTTTTTCCCCTTAGATCAGTCCAATTTTATTTAAAAAATAAAATAAAAAATTCAACACTAAATACAAGAAAATAAAAAAACAATGGGCCCCTTTTTGAGCTCTGGGTGGGTGCCTCTAGCACCTCCCGGGCCGTCTCTCTCTCTCTCTCTCTATATATATATATAGAAAGAAACACTACTGTTTGTTGATCTCAACATTCTTTCTCATTTAATGTCTTCTTCTTCTTCCAATATTTACTCCTCGGTTAAAGAACAATGTTTTCTTAAGTTTCAAAGGTGAGGATACCCGCAACAATTTCATAAGCCATCTTCATAAAGCTTTGTGTGACAAACATATTTAAATTAACCTTCATTGATTACAAGCTTAATAGAGGAGATGAAATTTCACCATCTCTTTTGCAAGCTATTGAAGAATCACAGATTTCAGTCATCAATTTCTCTGAAGATTATGCATCATCCAGATGGTGTCTCGAAGAACTCATGACGATCATTGAATGCAAGGAAAAGTATAAAAAGATTGTGATCCCGGTTTTTTATGAGGTAGATCCATCTGATGTAAGAAATCAAAAGGAAGTTTTGGAGATGCATTTGCTAAGCATGATGAACGTTTCAAGGATAGTTTAGACAAAGTGCAGTCTTGGAATGATGTCTCAAAGATGCAGCAGATCTATCAGCTGGGTTGGATTCAAGTGTCATCAAGTAAGTGTTCAATTTTTCTTATGATACTCTCATAGAATTTTCTACTCTTTTATATATGTAATACTTTTACTTAATTTATGGTGAAGTTTTTCATAAATTTTTCAGTGGCCTGGTTTTTCTTATTCATGCATTCCTTGCATGATTTATTACAACTTACTATTGGTTTTTCAATGTACTTGTTAGGCCTGAATCTATTCTTATTGAAAATATTGTTGAAGATGTTTTGAAGGGACTCGATCAGGGGCGTGCCTAGGATTTTTCGGTTGGGTGGGCTAAAAAAAAATTATAATCGAAAAAAAAAAATACTACATAAAGGGACATAACGAGTCTTACCCTTAAAAATACATATATTAAATAAATTATATAAAATTTTATTAATCGAAACAAAAATACAGCTAGATAAAAGAGCATAATGAGTCATATCCTTAAAAATTTATATATTAAACAACGTACATAATGAGCGAAACCACTCCCACCTGATGACATTATGACATCATAGTTTTTCGTAGCAGTGATGCAGGCCCAGCCCTAGGGGGAGCCCAGTGAGGCGACTGCCTAGGGCCCCCGATCTGTAAGGGCCTTTAAAGTTTTTTTTAAAAAAATTGATCTCAAATATAATCCATATATGAATTTAAACTAACAAACCCATAAATGAGTTTAAAATATAAGCCCATTGAATCTCTAATTTTTTTAAACTAACAAACCCATAAAGTGAGTTCAAAAGAGGCTCACCAAACATATTTCTTTTTTAAGAAAGACCCACAACCGAATTATCATTCTAAAAAACAAAAAATAACAATATAATACTACTTTTATCAGAGTAAGACAATCAGTAATCGAAATTGAACAAAAATCAAATTAGAACTCGCTTAAATCTTGCTATTTGCTACAAAATTTTAGATTTCAGATCCATAATCTGAACTTGAAGTCATTCACCCATTCTTAAAGCCATTGTTCAAAGAATCAAAGGTAATTAATAATCAAATCAATATATATATATATATATATATATATTTGATAAACCTCTTTTTGTTAGATTGTTAGAATTCAAATAGGAAAAGATTAGTAACTTTGTAAGTGAGTCTGGTGGTGGTGATCGACATTGTTTGGTTCAAATTGGTTATGGATTTTCTATAGAATAATCAAAAATCAAATTAGGGTTCTTCAAAACTCTTTTAAATCTTGTTACGAAAATTCATAATCCAGATATAAAATCTAAGGGCCCCGTAAATTCATTTTCTATAGTTCGTCTTGGACCCCAAAAATCTTAGGGTCGGCCCTACAATGATGTATGGTTGTTTGATATTGTAAACTAAAACTATCAAACCATTTAATTAAAGTGATACTTTATAAATTATAATATAACAATATAAATAATAGATCGCAGCTGGAAAATAAATTGAAAAAAAATAACAAAATATTAACTTATAATTATAAATAACAAGCTTGTTAATTAGTTAAAATGAAGATGAATATATTTTATATTTAATTTTGTAATTGAGATGAGAATTTAGAGAAGGAACATAGTGAATTATTAATCGGAAGAGAGGGAGAATTGAGACTTTTGAGAGAGAGAGAGAATTGGCACGGTGAGAGAGATAATAGAAATAGAAATAGAATAGATGTTGATGTGACTATAGAAAGAAGAGAATGATGATGCTTCTCTAATTGTACTAATAGTCCAATACTCAAACTCTGACATTGCTCGTTGATCAGTTAAAATAGTATTTAATTAATAATAATTTCTTTTTTTATTATCAAAAATCTTACCCGGCTACAGTCGGGTTAGCCCCCCACATAGGCATGCCCCTGGACTCGATGATATTTCCTCAAGTGATAACGATGATCTAATTGGAATCGATTCAAAGATTAAAGAAATTGGGATGTTGCTAGCCATCGGATCGAAGGATGTCCACGCTTTAGGAATCCGGGGTACCTGTGGACTATAGGCAAAAGCAAAACTACTATTGCCGGTGCTGTATTCAACAAAATCTCTCGTATGTTTGAAGGTTCTTACTTTATTCATAATGTTAGAGAAGCATCAACACAAAGTGGTGGATTAAATAATTTGTGACAAGAACTTATCCCTGCTTTATTAGGACATAAAAATGGGAATATAGATACTTCCAAGAAAAGATTTGGCCGTTAGAGACTTTTCATTGTTTTCGATGATGTGACTGATTTTCGACAAATAGAATCTTTGATCGGAGATTTTGACTATCTTAGTTCAGAAAATCGGATCATTATAATATCAAGAGATAAACAAAACAAACGCTTGAAAAGTTTTGGGTAGATCATTTATGAAGTTAAGGAATTACTTTTTAATGATGCTCTTCAGCTTTTCTGCTGGCATGCCCTCGGACAAAACAGATCACTCCCAGTAGATTATGAGAAGCAATCAAACACAATAGTTAATTATGTTGGAGGTGTTCTATTAGCTCTTAAAGTTTTGGGTTCCTTTTTGTTTGGCAAGAGTAAAGAAGTTTGAGAAAGTGAAATTAATAAACTAAAGACTTGTTAATCTAAACAGAGTAGTTTATCTTCTCATGCTTCCATAGTTCCATTATTTATTAAATTAATTTCAGTTTATCGTCCACTTTATTATTTTAGAGATTTTATTTTAGAGTAATACTATATAGTATATAACCAATAAAATTAACCCAAAATTCAACCAAAATGACGTGGTAAATAAGTTGTCATTACCACATAAATCATAGGGTGATGTGGTGAATTGTATGATGATGACAAATTACTTGCCACATCATTTGGGTTGAATTTTGAACTAAATTTTTGGGTTTTGCAAATTTAGAATTTAACATTACTATAATATATATGTATAGTTACTGGAGGATTATTGAATTTTAATTAAGGTAATTTTTTTTATCCATTTATAACTACTAATTAATTGATTTTTTTTTTTTTTTGTTTTTTTCATTAATTGACCAAAAAAAAAAAAAAAAAAAGAAAAAAAAAAAAAGAAAAAAACTTTTATAAGTAAAAGAGCAATAATTCAAGGTGGAGTTTCTTGATAAGTCAGACGAGGTAATAACAATAATTCAAGCTCAAGAGAAAGCTTTTCTCAACTAATGGAAAAGCAATCTACATGAAAAAGGAGCTGAAAATGAAGGTGTTTGACAGAAGAATAAAATTGTTTGATGAAAGACCTACTCAAGAGAAATGAAACTTGACTCCATAATTAATGGAGGTTTTGGTTTTTTCTTCATGGATTAATGAAATGTGTAAACATGAAGGTTTTAGCAAGGAAACCAAATCCGAAAGTGTTTGATAAAAGCTACAATGTGTTTGATGAATGACTAAAAGAAAACAAAGTGAAGAAATTCTACCATGGATGAACTAGAAGCAAGACAATCTGTAATTACATATAATGAATGGATAAAGCGAGACAATCTTTTTATACTAGAAAGATAGTCAGTCACTGTTCTCACTACAGATATTGAGCTGAAGAAATATTCTTCAATAAAAGATTACGACCATGCAACTTCCAGGAAAATTAAATATGATGAAGTTGAAATATTTATAAAATGTCTAGTTGATATAATTAAAATAAAGAAAAATCAAGGTGGTTAATTTTTGTTTATTTATTTGATGGATAAATTAAATAAAATAGTTATTTAATTTTCACGATCCAATTGAGATACTATAATTGAAGAATCGAATGTAAACAGATGATTCTTGGAATCAATCGGTTTATTAATAGAAGCTTCAAGGAAATTGTTCATGATCATATCAAATATATATCTTTTACAGCTCTGAAGAGTCTCTCATCAAATCCAGTTCGATGTCTTCTTCTTCTTCCTCCGTTACTTCTCAATTAAAGTATGATGTTTTTCTTAGTTTTAGAGGCGAGGATACTCGCTACAATTTTACTAGCCATCTCCACAAAGCTTTGTGTGACAATCAAATTATTGAAACTTTCATCGACTATAAACTTAGGAGAGGAGATGAAATTTCTCCATCTCTACTCAAAGCAATTGAAGAATTGAAGATCGCTGTTGTCATTTTCTCAAAAGGGCATGCCTCGTCTAGACGGTGTCTCGAAGAACTTGTGAAGATCCTTGAATGCAAGGAAACTTATGGACAGATTGTGATGCCGGTTTTCTACGTGATATATCCAACGCATGTAATAAGGAATCAGACTGTCAGTTTTGCAAAAGCATGAAGAACGTTTTAAGGAGAATTTAGACAAAGTAGAGAGATGGAAGGAGGCTCTCATCCATCTGGCTCGGATTCACGTACGTGTCATCAAGTGCGTGCTAAATTTTTATTATACAAGTCTCGTAATTGTTTCCACTTTGAAATTTAATTTTTTGGGAGAAGTAGGATATTTCTTTGATATATAGTTAGTTGTTTCGATCTCTCTGTATTTACAACCGCCCGTTACTTTCTTTTACATATTTGTTAGGCCTGAGTGCGAGAGGCAAAGCCAGAATTTTAGCTTTGAGAATGCCGAAACACAAAGAAATTCAAGTTTATACAAAACAAATATATTAATACTTGAAAACTAAATTATTAAAAAAAAAAATACAAAAAATACATGTAATACTAATTAGTCTCATAAATTAATAAATAAAATAAACATAAGTTTTATGAATCAAAATGCCACTCTTTAAAATCTAAAAAATCATTTATAATTGAACATATATTCATATTTAATTATTGTAATTGAAAATCAATTGCAACGTAAAATATATAAATACCCAATAGTATTGTTTAATTGTAAAATTATCTTATTGATGTTGAGTTTGACCTCGTATTGCAATGTAACAATCATTAATATCTGGAACACCTATTGTTGCATGTCTCATAAAATGAACTTACTACTTTAGTATATAATCTATCACATCTGGTATTTCTTAGTGATCACGGTTAATAATCTTTACGATATCTATTCATTAGATACATTATTAAACAGGAACATATGAATAATTTCTTTTTAAAACGGTTAAAGTCACAGGCTTATAGTTACTGATGCTGCCTCACATCAAAGTTTCTTAGATATATTGGTTGGACAATACTTTAAATTGTAACAACCATGTTTATAATTAAAAAATAATGTGATGGGTCAGAGATATCTTTACCTATATAACACATTATGACAATTTTATACATGAAAAATTTATTGAAAATATTTTGGTTAGGGGGGCCATGGCCCTTGTCGGTCCCCGCCTATCTCCTCCCCTGACTGAGTCTTTACTCATAGCTGATATTGTTTAAGATATTTTGAAGAGATTGAATGATATGTCCTCAACTGATAACGATGATCTGATTGGAACATAATCAAGGATTAAGGTCATTGAATCGTTGTCCTCTGTGTAGGAATTTGGGGCATTGGTGGTATAGGTAAGACAACTCTTGCTGGTGCTGTATTTGACAAAATCTCTTGTCAATTTGAAGGTTCTTGCTTTCTTCAAAGTGTTAGGGAAGAATTAGAACAAAGAGGTGGATTAAACCACTAGAGACAGAGAACTTTATTCTGCAACACTTGGAGATGAAAATGTAAATCTTTTGTATGATGCACATTCACAAAGAAAAGCTTTTGTATGATGCACATTCACAAAGAAAAGGTTGGCCGTAAGAAGCTTCTTATTATTTTTGATGATGTGATGAATTTTAATCAAATAGAATCTTTGATTGTTGGTTTTGATTGCCTCGGTTTAGGAAGTCAAATTATTATAATATCAAGAGACAAACAAATTCTTAAAAATTGTAAAGTGGATATTAGATATATGAGGTTCTAGATTTATACTATCCCGATGCTCTTAAACTTTTTTGCTAGTATGCCTTCGGACAAAAGAGTCCCGAGACAAATTTTGAGGAGTTTCCAAAGAGGGTAGTTGAATATGTTGGAGGTGTTCCATTAACTCTTAGGGTGCGTTTAGTACATGAAACGGGACATGACAACGTAGGACAGTTTCTTTTTATCCCACGTTTGATGCGACTTTAGCATGAGACAGAATGGGACAAGGCAAGACAAAAATCATCAAATTCTGTCCCACCCAAGACCCTAGGCCAGACTTGTCCCATGCATGGGACAAGTCTCAAAAAAACCCTTTTACCCTTAAATCTTTAAAAAATCACAAACTTGTGCGATATTATATATATATATATATATATTATATATAATTATTATATATATATGTTAAAATAATATATATTAATATATATAATAATAATATATATAATATTATATATATAAATATATAATTATAATATATATATGTTATAATATATTAATATATATAATATAAATATTAATTATAATATTATTATAATATATAATAATAATATATATGATAATAGATAATATATAATATATCATATATTATTATTATACATATTATCATATATATTATAATATATATATTAATAAATATTATTATAACATATATATATATATATATATATTATATATAATAATATTATATATTATATTAATATTTTATTTTATTATTATATATATAATAATATAATATATTAAGTATTATTACATATATTATTATATATATAATAATATTTAATATATTATATATATCTTATATAAATATTATATATAATAATATTTAATATATCATATATATATTATAATACAATATATATTATATATTATTATAAATATTAATAATATATAAATATATTTAATATTATAATATATTATACATTATTATTATATATAATAATATATAATTTATTAAAAATTATTACATATACAATAATATATATAATATAATATATATATTATTTTATTATTACATATAATATTTTAATTTTTTTTTTCATATTCAATAATATATATAATTATATTTTATTATATATAATTACATTTTTAATATATTATATATAAAATATTTTATATAATATTATAATATTATTATATATATTTATTATAATATTATATATACATATGAGAGACACTCTGGTCATCTGAACCTTCTGTCCCGTCCTGTCCCATCCATAGTTAACAGTTCTGTTCCAGACATTCCAAACACAATATGGAACAACTGTCCCATCCTGTCTTATCCTGTCCCGTCCCACCCTATCCTGTCCCATCTCTGTACCGAACGCACCCTTAAGGTTTTGGGTTCCTCCTTGTTGGATAGAGAAAAGTAGTTTAGGAAAGTGCAATGAATAAACTAGAAAACATTCTTGATAAGGATATTCATAAGGTAGATCGAAAATAAGTTATGATGGACTAGATGATAATGAACAAAATATATTTCTAGATATTGCATGTTTCTTTCAAGGGAGGGACATTAATTTTGTAAAAGAGTTCCTGGATGCTTGAGGCTTCTTTACAGATATTGTAATAAGTGTTCTCATCGATAAATCTTTGATAATCATTTCAAATAACAAAATAACAATGCACGATTTGCTATAAGCAATGGGCAAAGAAATTGTTCGGAAAGAACCAGATGATGATCCTTGTATACGTAGCCGGTTGTGGGATGACAAAGAAATCTACCATGTTTTGATTTTTGACAGAAAATACAGTATGGTCTAGAGAAAATATTAGCTTTGTAATTATCATTTCCATTAATGTTTTACTAATAAAGATGTTTTTAAACGTGCATATATTATATGCTAACTTATCTCTTGTTTAATATATATCAGGGAACAACTGAACAAGATCAGTCAAGGGCATCTCTTTGGATATATGTCTAAAATAAGAGATATATACTTAAATCACCGTGCTTTTGCGAAGATGCATAAACTGAGACTTTTGAAATTCTATAGCTCATCTGAGAAAGAGAATTAAAATAAGATTCATGATTTTCATAGACTTGAGTCTCGTTTGAGTGAGCTAAGTTATCTCCAGTGGTATAAATGTCCGCTCAAAACATTGCAGTCAAATTTCCATCCAGAGCACCTTGTAGTTATTGAAATGTGTTATAGCAATGTTGAACAACTTTGGAATGGTGTCCAGGTATATTTTTGAATTTATATGTGGATCTTTTTGGTGTAATTATTTATTGATGTAAGAAATGTTAATTTCTTCTTCTATTTTTTCTTATTAATTTGAAAGAAATCGACCTCAGTGGATCCAAGAACCTAATCAATTGCCCAGAACTCTCTAGAGCTCCAAATCTCGAGAGATTGTTTCTAGGTGGATGTACAAGCTTCATCGTCCATTCAATATCTCAATAAGCTTCACAGGTCTTCCAGATTGCAGTGGTTTGAAATCTCTTACATATCTTAATGTATCTGGTTGCTCCAATCTCAAGGTGTTACCAGAGATGTCATGTAATATTTACATGAAACTGCTATAGAAGAATTTCCCTCGTCCATCGAGTATGAAATTGAAAATCATATTTATAGAATTTTTCTTATGAAGAAAATTATAATAGTTAAAATAATACAAAAATACTCTTAAATAAAAAATAATATAATTGCAATGTCATGGAGTGCCACTATCTCTTTAGTATACAGTCTTTTGATTGTCAGTTCGAACTAAATAAAATATATCAGTTTCTTGCATGTGGGTCATTGGATTTAAAAGATGCTTTGACAAGAGCGTGAAGCCAAGTTAAAACATTTAAATCCAATGACTCACATGCAAGGAACTGATATATTTTATATTAGTTCAAAGTTCGAACTGACAATAGAAAAACTATATATATATATAAAAACTATTATATATTATGATAATTAATAACAACTTAATAAGAATTTAAGGTCGATTTATAGAAATGATATGGATGATGGACTTGCAAGGTTGTGGCTCTCTATCTCTTATAGCCAAAAAATAAAAATAAAAAATAAAAAATTATTGCTATTAATTAATCATGAGTAAGATTATCAAGGTTGCAACTCTCTATCTCTTTAGTAATAAATAAATAAATTAGTAATACAATATATAAAGGTTGTGGTTGTGAATATTGAAACAAATATAATTACGCGTGCGAGTCTAAAAACAACCTAGAGGGGAGTGAATGAGTTGTTAATCCGATTATTACCAAAATTTTTCGGATCAGTCAATATTACAAAAATAACCCTAACTCAACAAACAATAAAATCAAGTATAAAATGCGGAAATTAAAGAACACTTGATTTTTATGTGGAAACCTTTAACAAGGAAAAACCACGAGCTATTCAGCTAGCCACACTCGATCCTCGAATCCACTACTTGTAATGATGTTTACAACCTAGGTTGCCTTCAATCATTCTCGGTTACTAACCCACCACTACTACCCTACGGGCCTTTAATAGTGAACCTACACCACTTGCTTGTACACTAATCCACCTTGGTCATAAGACTTGATTCCCAATGAAGAGATCAACAACCTATGTGAATATTATGAAATATCCAAAATCCAAATAGTGATAGGTTACACTAAATGCTTATCTAGGATTTCAAGATGTTGATAAAAACAATCCTAGATATCAATATTGCTATATGTCATAGTATACAACTTAGCTATGTAAAGGATAACCAATCATCGATACAATAGTTATCACAAACAATCTCAATGAGATAAACTAGCTAGATGTTATATAAACTTGAAATCCTAGCTATCACAATACAACAACTCAATCAATCAATACAATAATCTCAATCTTGTATATAAAATCTAATTTATATGCATACAAGTAATAAATGAGATTTCTTGTTAAGTAAGACACTAAAAAGGATGAAATTAGTGAACAACTTACCAAGTCATGTGTGTTGAAGAAGACTCATGCATAGATACATCCTAGATGATGTTTGATGCACATGGAAATGAGTTTGAATGATCAAAGATGAGTTCTTGGAAGGTTTTCTCTCTTTGAAAATGCTCTCAATGAAAAATATGATTTTTTGAGTCATTAAAACGACCTAAAGAGAAAGCAATATACATATAGGTCGATAAAATGAAGTAATGCCGTTTTGACAAAACAGGGGTTGACCGCTTCGGGTACCGCTATGAAAGCCACAGCGGTGGACTAAAATAAGCAATCAGGTCAAAACGCTGTGGTTTCCACAACGGTTATGACAGTGGTATGCACTAGATGCAAACCGCTGTGCCTATAGCTACAGAAAAACCACATGGGTCCAGGAGTGGCTGAGACAGTTTCCTTATCGCTGTGAAAGCCGCATCGATACCAACAATGATCGCCTAGGCCAAAGCATGCCAAATGAAAAATCATGCATTATAAAGCTACTTATGACATGACATTGATCAAATGCATGAAGAGAGTTAAGAACATGAATGCACAAACATAAAAGCACACAACATACAAGAAATATAGATATGCATGAGTTGTGCGTGTGTGTAACTAAGTCTCTTTAATGCAAATAAGCACAAGTGTTTTACCTTTGAAGTACTTATCTTATTAAGGTCTTGAGAGGGTCTTTGTTGTGCTTAATCACCAACAATTAAATGTCTAAGCTACACTTACATTACAAACCTCAATTGTGGTTTGTCACCGAAATAAACCAATCAATAAATAAGGAACTTACAAATATTATTACAATTAATTAGAAATTGATACAAATATTATTACAAAAGTTGCAGTTACATATTGATAATGATTTATTACAAAGTTGGCTCATTTCTATCTCTTTAGCAAAAAAAAAAAAAAATATATATATATATATATATATATAAAACCTAGCCTCCGTAAATAACTTTTTACCATAAATTAGATAATTGTATTTCTGACAGCACAAAAACCAATTTTACTAGTGGATATGTATTTACATTAGGTGGAGCTATAGTTTCATGGAAATCCTCCAAGCAGACGTGTATAGCACGATCAACAATGGAATCATAATTCATAGCGCTAGATAAGGCTGTTGAAGAAGTAGAATGGTTAAGCTAGAAATTTCAGCATTTATGGAGGCCAAGAGCCTTTTGGCATGAGGGAGAGGTTTGTCATATGGGTAAAATGACTAAAATAACCTTAGTGCTCTAATTTAATAAAATCAATAATTGTGGATATGAGGGAGAGGTTTGGCATTTAAATAATGTACAGTAAATCTCACAAAGCGTTGGACTAATTTTGTCATTACCATATAGGTCCCTTAAGGAGTCGTACACTCGTACCAATTGCTGCCATCCTATTGTCATATTCTAGAACAACTTATCGCCCTATATGCCATCATATTGTTTGGAACAACTTAATCTTGGCATTGTCATGTCGTGTACTTATTCATGGTGCTTGGTGCTTCATTGATGGGTTTCCATAGGTTTATCCGTTCAGTCATTGTTTTGCAATACCCTAAAGTGAAAAATACAAGTGACTTGTAAGGATGGTAATGAACATATATATATCCTTTAATATTTGAATATGAAACCTTTGAAAATCACAAATCATGTGATTGATTTTTGGCATCCTTAAAAAATGCCATTGGTCATGATTTTGAAAAGGGTTAATTACACTAAAGTACTTTGAAGTTTTCTCTTAAGGCAAATTAAATATTGCTAAGTTTCATAAATTTAACATAAACATGCCCTCCTGTTAACCTCCATATCCATTAGATATTAATGTTAAAAGGGTAGTTTAGTCTTTTCACAATTAAAAATGAATTAAATAAAATTATTTTTCAAATATTGAAATAAAGAAAATGGATGGACCAGATTAGATACTGCTAAGTTTCATAAATTTAACATAAACATGCCCTCCTGTTAACCTCCATATCCATTAGATATTAATGTTAAAAGGATAGTTTAGTCTTTTCACAATTAAAAATGAATTAAATAAAATTATTTTTCAAATATTGAAATAAAGAAAATGGATGGACCAGATTAGATGTCCATCCACAACATCATTTAATTAAAAAAATAAAAAAAATAAAACTCCAGATCGAGCTCCATCAGAAATTGAGCTCATTGGATAGTGGTCCCAGATGGAGCATCCTCTATCGATGGAGGACGAGCTCTATCAGATCCACTTGGTCTTCTTATGACCAAGCACATCAGCTCGTCTGATTCCGGTTTCATTTTCAGTTCTTTGGTTGAGTAAGAATTCGGTTCCACTGAGACAGAAGAACAAGAGAGTGACTCAGAAGATCCAGATGAGTACATGCTTCAATATGATGACAAACACGACAAGGTACTTAGATTTGTCTACAAAATTGATTTCTTTTTTTCTTTTCTTTGTGTTCTTATCATTTTGGGGTCCTAATTTTTGTGGTTTGTGTTTATTGATTCTCAGTCATGGGGTTCGACTAGATCACCACAATCAACTCTCTAATCATCACCGTTTGGCAGCTCAAAAGACCCATCTCAAGAAGCTGCTCCATCGATGGAGGATGACCTCCATCAGATCGATCTTTGATGGAGCTCGATCAGAGATGAAGCATTTCTATTAATATAAATATATATATATATATATATATATATATATATGTATGTATAAAAAAATTATTTAGTTGAATTTGTTTTTGGAATAAATTTTTTATTATTTGTGTTTGTGATGCATATGAGGAAAAATTTAGAAAAATGAATTTGTTTTTGTAATGAATTTATTTTATTTGTGTTTGTGTTTGTTATGATAGAGATGAGGGGTTGATGATAATTTTGAAGATGGAGATGTGGGAAAAGATGGTAAAGTTGAAGATGAAGTTGATATGGGGATTTTTTTTTTTAATAATAAATATAAATAATAAATAATAAATAATATATGTTGTTTGGATGATGTTTCATGGGTATATTTTTCTGGTTGATCAATCGTTAACTTTAACGGTTTGACTTTAAAACCTGGGCATGTTTGTGTTGGATTTATGAAATTTAGTGAAATTTTGCCTTAAAGGAAAAATTCAGGGTACTTCATTGCAATTAACCCTTCTGAAAACTTGGTGTTGATAACTTATTGCCATTTAAGCATAGAAGTCGGATTACTAAAAGCATCCCCGGAGGAATTAAGAAAACGTATCGTAGGTCACATTTATATTTGTTAATGAAAAATTATCACTGGGGTAAATCTCCAAATAACAACTTTAAGAACCAAGATCGAGATAGATCTCGGTCGAAGGGGTATCATGTAGTTCGATACCAATAAGATTTCTGTCAAACCGAGCTAAAAACTCACACAAAGAAAGATTAACAAGTACGATTTTATTGATAAAAACCTGCATACAATTGATGAAATTTTTGGGGTATGATGATCTGTGGTGGTATTTAATGTTTTTTGTTAGGTGATAGAGATGATGTGCTCGTGCCTGTCGATAAGTAGAATTGAATGCGAGTGTAGGGTTTGGGGAGCTGAATTTTTTCTCCTTTTTCCTCTCCTTTTCCTCTCCTTTTTCCTCCACCTTTTTCCTCTCCCCTATTCTGATGAATGTAATGTTGTATATATAAGTCCTGTTGCTTGCCATGCACTCCTATAATTTTAGTCTAGGGTTTTGACGATCACAGGACTTTCCCTCCTTCTAGGAGACAACCATGTAGTTCGATACCAATAAGATTTCTGTCAAACCGAGCTAAAAACTCACACAAAGAAAGATTAACAAGTACGATTTTATTGATAAAAACCTGCATACAATTGATGAAATTTTTGGGGTATGATGATCTGTGGTGGTATTTAATGTTTTTTGTTAGGTGATAGAGATGATGTGCTCGTGCCTGTCGATAAGTAGAATTGAATGCGAGTGTAGGGTTTGGGGAGCTGAATTTTTTCTCCTTTTTCCTCCACCTTTTTCCTCTCCCCTATTCTGATGAATGTAATGTTGTATATATAAGTCCTGTTGCTTGCCATGCACTCCTATAATTTTAGTCTAGGGTTTTGACGATCACAGGACTTTCCCTCCTTCTAGGAGACAACCATGTAGGAGCTTTAATTATCAGAATCAAGCGATTCCTTTTGGAGAGGATTCTGATACTAGTGGACTCCTTATTCGAATGGAATTCTTGAGAGGCGGGAAGGAGTCTACCTTTTCATCGGGAGATGAACGACCGCATTTCATTCCCCTAGCCTTGGAGCTTCAAGACCTGTCTGTCTGAACATATGGATATATAATTATATGAGTATTTCTTATGGTTATCTGGCGAGAGGATCCCAAAAGGTATTTGGGTTTATCTGGGTTCTCGTGTACCCGGCCTTTTGCTAGTTTGATGCTTTACTAGTTAGGTGCTTGGTCGACGGGGTATCCTAATATCGGTTGTTCTCGTAGCGGGGTACCCAGTTGGATGTAGAAGCGGGATATTTCAGCTGAAGTTGTATTTGGATATCCGTATGATGTGACAGCGGGGTATCCTGCTGAAACAGTAACAGGGTATCTTGTTGATCTAGTAACGGGATACCTGTCCGGTTCAGTAGCGGGGTACCCCATTGAGCTCCGTGATAGGATTCTGAGTTGAACTCCGCGTTGGAACATTTTAGGGGTCATCGGGATTGCTAGGCTTTGTTGGGGTTACTCCGAGGGAGGAGGTAGGTACCCATATTTGATCCAGTATTCTTCTTTTTAGGAGTACCTAGATGGTATCTCGACCTGTGCTTCTTCCTTGTATCCGGGTGGAAAATTCTTTTTTGGTCCTTTGACAATTTTGGTGGTTAACAATATTGCTTGTATGATGCAAACAAATAAAAAATGAAGTTTTAATGGAAGATTTTCGGTTTTATATAGCTCATATGTGCATTAATTATATTTATATTTATACCATGTAAATGTAATTGTTAGAAATTATATGTCTTTAAAAGCAAATGACTTCAATAGCGAAAACTTTTCAAAAATATACTTAGTCCCGAATTAATAGATATTGTAAAAAAAAAAATAAAAAAATACAAATATGTTATTATTATTATTATTATTATTATTATTGATTAATTTAACATTTTTAAAGTTTCATTAACATATATATTTTTATGTTTTAAACCAAATTTGTATAAATTTTACATTAATACCCGTAAATATTTCCACCAAATTATAATGTCCATATTTCCATCCATATGATATTTTTATGATTTCATCCTTGCCTCTTGCTATGTTCCTCCTTGAAACTCTCATACTATGCCAATTTCTCATCCTCAATAGGTGCACGTAGATCAGAGGGTTGGTGTATGGGCTACACAACTGCCATACTCACTTCCTCCATCGCCACCCTCACGAGTCATGCCTCACCCTCAACTATAGTAGCACCCAACTCAACATCCAGAACCAAAGGCGTAACAGTCGGTGTCGCAGGATGAGGATCCTCTACTTGAGGAGTTGAAAGAGGAGGAACATCTACATGGGACATTTTGCTCTGCTTCTGGCTTGATGCATCGTCAACCATATCACCCATGGCTTGAACACTTATCGGTAAACAATAGACAATACAATTCCCTAAACAAGAATTCATAATCAGTGAATGGGAATCCAAAGAAACAAAACACAACATAATTGCTTCTATCCACTTGGTCCCAAAGTTATGATACCCAAACCAATAAAGACATTAAAGCAAGAAAATTGAGAGTACAATAGAGACTTTTATTGAGGTAAAGATTGCTTATACACATTCGTCTCTTTTCATTTACCTTGAAGAGTCTTTTGACCTTGAGTTGGGTTTCACAATGAAAGTAAATCAGAGAAGTTTCAATTTCTTGTTGTGTGGCTCCTCAATCTTCTCATCAGAGCTAATACTTCCACCGGATTCTCCTACATCTTAGGTGTAGATCAAACGAACTCCTCATCTTTTCACCTCGCAACTTCCTCTACGATTAAAATGCAAGTTCTTTACAAAGAAGTTGATCTCATTACCACAACATAATTCAACAATATTGTTGGCTATTTGTTCTAGCTCAAAATCAAAAGAAACAAAAGATATCTTTTAACAAAAAAGTGCAGAAAAAAAAAAAAAAACAAGTGAAAACAGGGGATAGAAGAGTAGTTTACTACTTCAAACCTTTTCTTTTCTTTTCATTCATCTATTCCATGGTTTTTCTAGAAGATTCAACAACATATATATACTGGTTTTTTTTACAAGACTTTACAATCATACACATATCTAAATTTCATTCATACAAGCTAACCCAAGTTAACTTAACATAACTCTAGTTTGTTAAACTAACACACTAATTTATATATTTTGTAGACTACTACAACACAGTATATTAACTTCAACACTCCCTCTTAATATTTTGTGCTTGAACTCCCAAAACTTCTCTAAAATGCTGGAATTTCTCTCTTGGAAGTGCTTTGGTTTATATGTCTGCAATTTGATCTTCAAACCTGCAAAATTCAAGTTGAATTTCTCCATTTTCTGTAGCCTCTCTGATGAAGTGATGCTTCAATGCAATGTGCTTGCTTTTGCTGTGATGGACAAGATTTTTGACCATGGCAATGGCTTATTTATCACAGAATATTGTTGTGCCTCCCTCATGCTTCTCTCCAACATCTTCTAGAATTCTTCTCAACCAAATGACATGATGAAAATACCTACAAGGTTATACTAAACAACCTAGAGGGGGGGGGGGGGGTGAATAGGTTTATACTCTAATTTTAAAACTCTTTCGTGACTTATGTCAAAACCTTGGTGAACATACAAATTAACCTTTTAACATGATTGTTATGAGAAAACAATTAACACATATATGCTCAATTTACTACCCTTAGTCTACACAACATATAAAAAGAGACAATATATCTTATATACACGTATATTTAATGAAGAGCGAATTCCACAAGTTGTACTTTGAATATTACAATGTAGTACACTAAGTAAAATTTACAACTTGATATATAATATCACAAGATACAATGTTCAAACACTTATAAGATACAAGAAACAAATGTTGATTCAACAAATAATGTGTGCATCTCTTTCTCTACAAATATCTTGTTTACAAGGATATGAGAAGAAGATATATTGTTCATACATACAAATATAACGAGATAGAGATAGAGACATTTGATACATAGATTTTTATGCGGTAAAACCTCCGAGAAAACGTCCACGGGTTGAATCCACAACCACCGAAAAAGTAATTCACTATGATGAAAAGGACTTACACACTCAAGGCTATCAACATATGATATCCACCATAAGCTTTCAACTCCTAGTCTACCCTTGGGCCCAGTGAACCACCTAGTTTACTCCCTATCCAAGACGTTTACGTCTCTAGGAAGATTTTCTTGCTTAGCTATTCGGATCATAAAGATCCTAGTCAAGCTTCCCTAGCTCAACCATCCGGAGTATCACACTCTGAGATAAGACTTTTGCTTAGTTATCCGGATCCCCTTGATCCTAACTAAGAATTTATGCTTGGCTATCCGGAACACTTTCCTAGCCAAGTCTTCTTGCTCAAATTAAGGCTTCACTCACCTTAACTAGAAACTTCCACCTTTTGCAAGACAAATGATCTAAGTGGTCCAAATAATGCAAACACATGCAACATAGAATATATGATCAATACATCCTATGGAAACTAGACTTAGTCATGTAAGCACACAAGTCAAAAATTGTCTAGTTACAAAACATGAATTGAAACCTAGAGCATGTGAAACACTTAACACATGTGATTTTTAGTTTCATTTACAAAGCTAACACTTGAATAAATCATATACATGAAACACATATTCAAGATATTAGAAACACATACCAAAAATGCTAGAATCACAAAATATGATCAATGAATATTCTAGCAAGTATTTAGAGTAAGGATATAATGAATAATCAATTAATTCATAGTTAGCTCTAAACACAAAATCAAATGTGCTAATCCTAAATTTGTTCAATAAAAAGATCCAAGCACATGCTAAGGTTATTAAAACAGAAATAACCCTAGATATCAAGCTAATCATAATACAACTCACAAAGATGTGAAAACCAAGAATTCTAGAAAACTAGTTCACATTCAAGTCTTTAATTATACTAGATAAGCTTTGATTTGAAGCTATCTTTCTCAATAGCTTTTATCATACACACACATACATATAAAAGAAGAAAACCCAAGGTAATTGAAGATCATAAAAGATGAAATCATAAAGTTTAGTTCAATACCTAGGAATCCCATGCAGTTTCGGTTTTGAGTGAATAACCACTACAAAATGTGATCAAAAAACTGCAAGCTATTTTGGAGAAGGTAGGGTACTTGATTATGAAGATTCTTCAACTTGAATCACTCAATTTGGAGTCCGAATGAGAAAGTTATGGTGTTTGGAAGTTGGAAAAGTTGGAGAGAAAATTCTGCACTTCTCTTTTTCAAAATTTCTTCTTAAAATAAAATGGGAGGGAAATGAGAGTATTTAAAAGAGAGAGAGGGAATTTTCGGGACCAATCACAAGGTGCCATGTCACCCAGCCCTTAAGAGTCACATGAGCCTCATGAGGCAGAAGGGTGTTGGGCCTGTGAGCCTTACGCACCCCTCACGGGACTCCCCTCAAATGGCTTTTGGCCATTCTTGCCTCCTCGCGCTCCTCTAGTGTTTTTCGGCCGTATTCGGGCCTCCGAACTCTGTATTCGAATATGTTTTTAGATTATGAACCATGACTCCCTCATGCACAAGGAAGACTACGAAACTTTGATAAAAGGTTGAGAATTCAAATCGGTACACGACGACGAATACAACTCAACGAATGAGTACGTAAAGTAGCGTAGCTTCGTAGTTTGAACTCAAAACCTAATGAGTGAGTAACCAAAATGATCGAGACTCAATAAGAAATCATATGAGATCATGTTCAAGTTCAAAAACAATAAAACTAAAACAAATAAACACAAAGTCACACAAAGTCACACACGTATGCCATTTCCTAGACATAGTCCTAGAACATGCAAATTACAAAGATTGTCAAATTGAAACTAATGCTTGTGCATACATTACCAAGTGTGTGAAAGTGTTATACCTATGGTGTACAACTATGCAGGGACACAAATAAATGCCATGTGTATGTGTACCTAAAGGTCTTGCAAGAGGAATGAGGTCAAAGTATACTTTTGATGCTTTCTCCTCTTGAATGCTTCACTTTGCTTGATGTGATGTCCAATTTCCTTGAAGCTTCATAAATTGTGAATCCTAGACAACTAATCAATACAAAGGAAATATCATTTTGATATAAAATATTGCCAACATGACTCAAAGTCCTAACACATGAGATGTTTGTTAGGATTATGC
Source organism: Acer negundo (assembly GCA_035582765.1). Lineage (NCBI taxonomy): Eukaryota > Viridiplantae > Streptophyta > Magnoliopsida > Sapindales > Sapindaceae > Acer > Acer negundo. The sequence goes on along the minus strand of CM069231.1, from coordinate 25,084,063 downwards.
TCAATAGCAAGAGTGTAATACTGTTATTGACAATCTTTTCATATTAATAAAGTGATTTCTGGTTTAACAAATCTTATAGCATTTATAGTTTAATTATTATAATTGTCAAAAGTAAATAATCATAAGGTAAAAAGACTATGAAATATAAAGAATTGTTCGTACATCTGGATATATATGAGGTAGACACAATTCTTTAGTTAGTCTTGAATAATGTTCACAACTTAAGATAAATGTTAGACATCTTTACCTTGTTAAAGTTGTAAATTCTTTTGCTAGCATTTGAGTGAGATCAAATGTGATATTATGATTCTAAAATGATCAAAGTGTCTTTGAGTAAAAGAATCTAGTGCACTAAGTGCATTGAATAGGATCACAATGAAATACTTTATCTAGAACCGTTAGTAAAGAAAAATTTTCATTATGAAGGCAATCAAAGAGTCTATCTTCATCCTGAGATAAAGGATGGACTTATGGTTATAAGTGTTATCATTTGAGTTATCAATGAGTACGATTATATAGCATAGTCTATCCTCGATAGTTTGGTGGTATTCATTTGTTAATCGATAGAGGACTTCATTTATAGATATGGACATCGTGGCTCCATTTATTAAAATGAGAGTATAATATTATCATATGGATATTTTGAGATATTGGATATTAAATCTTAACGTTGAATTTTCGATAATGACTATTGAAACATGGCTTCTGGACAAGTCAAAATATCCAAGTTCAAAATGTGGTCATATGAGTAAACATGGTAACTAGGAGAGCTATAGGTGGTCTATGAGCTCTTGGCGATTACTGATATTATTCACGAGGATATACTATCTCCAATAAGATTGTCTAGCATTTACTTGTTCTATCTTTATTTAAGAGTACGGTTTTAGCTCTTTAATGGAATGAGCTAAAATTAATAGATCAGACCTAAGTGAATCATTTGTTGATTGTGATTGAGTTATTTCTATTGAAGCTTAAATTTAGATAGCCCGCCAAGATCCCCTATCCACACGGACTTGTATGGATCACTTGATATATTCTACCGGACTAATTTATAGGTCCATCTAGAATTGTATTTAATACATTAAGAATATAATTTGCACATTATTTATTTAATGGGCTATTAAATTATATTAATGTATTAATGAAAGACTTGTGGGTTTGTTTCTTTTAGTAAGAATGGATCTAGTTCACATGTGGACTTTTTATTTAAAGTCTAATGGATTAAATAAAATGGAAAAATAATATATGGCCAATGTACGGTACTTGGGCGGCAAGGCTATTATATTAGTCTAATATATTATTTTATTTTATTATTTAATTAAATGGAAATTAATTAATTAATTAATTAAGAATCAAAATCTTTTTCTAACTAGGAAATATGTTTCTTAGTATTATACTATTGTTGGTAGTATAATAAATATTAAAGACTTTATTTGGTAAGTAGATAAATAAAAGGAATTATTTATCTAGTTAAATTAGGAAGTCTTTGATATAGTCACAAATACACTAAAGAGTTGGATTAGGGTTTTGAATTCTAAGAAAATCTACCTAAGGTTATGATTTAGACTATAAGGCATAAATCCTACTTGGGAGAAGATTTAGACTAATATATAATATATAAGGAAAATGCAGAATTTGTGCACTATATATTTTATATATAAGGCGAGAGAATTGGGCAACCATTTATTTTAATAGGCAAGAAGAAATTCAAGTGCACTATATATAAATAATGGCAGCAAGAATTCGCAGGATATAATATAAATATATATTGTTTTATATGGCAAGCAAAGGGAATTCGTGAGATACATATATTGAGCAAGGAATTCGCCTTATATATATATATATATATATATGGGATTGAGCATGGAATTCGTGCCATATAGATATTATATGTTGAAAGAATTCAGCAACCCTAATTGCTTGAGAGGAAATATTTTTCTTTTGCTTGAAAAATAAAATCCGTCTCTTAGATTAGTGTGAGAAATTTCGGCCATCAAGAGAAAGTGAAGAAAACGTTTTTATTTCGATAGTGCACTAGTAGCTTTTACATCAAAAGGTTTTGTGCACAACTTCGAATAAGGTTTACGGGAGTTTCGATCAAAAGATTGATAATTTAAAAGTGATTGAAACGTTCTTTGTTATCTCTTGGAAGTTTTGTGACTAACAAAAAAGAAAAAGTTTTGTTATCCATCCTTAGGTGCTCAATTCAAAAAAAGGGAGACCACGCTCCTAGGTAATCCACGTTCGTGATTGGATTGGAAGATCTTGCGGATTACTATCGACGCAATGTCAATCGGATCACGCGATAAAGGTACGACACTTTTGTTTAAATGTTAATTTAATTAAGCGCTAAAGTTCATCTTTTAAAAGAGAAAATATAAACCAGTTTTTCCCAATAATGTTGTTAAAGAAGCAGACATATATTCAGCTTCAGTTGTAGATTGAGCAACTGTTTGTTGCTTCTTTGAGCACCAAGAAAACACACCTGAACCAAGTGAAAACACAAAGCCAGAGGTGCTTTTCATGTCATCAATGCAACCTCCCCAATCACTATCACAACAACCCACCAATTTTGCATCTTCTTTCTTGTTGAATCTTATACCATAATTCATGGTGCCTTGGATGTATCTTAACACCCTTTTTGCTGCACCTAAATGGAAATGACTGGGGTTGTACATAAATCTTGACAGCATACTTGTTGCATATATGATGTCAGGTCTTGTAGCTATGAGATAGAGCAACTTTCCCACCAAACTTCTATAGAATGTTGCATCCACCTTCTTTCCACCATCTTATTTCCTTAACTTATCATTCACAACAAGATGAGTGTCCACAGAATTGCACCCAAACATACCTTGATTCTTCAAGATATTTTCAGCATACATTATTTGAGAAATGAAAACACCATCAACATCTTGACAAATTTCAATCCCAAGAAAGTAGCGTAGCTGCCCCATATCGCTCATTTCATATCTCTTCATCATTTCAGATTTAAACTCCTTTATCATACACTCATTGTTGCCTGTGAACAATAAATCATCAACATATATGGCTACAATGAGGATATCACCAGCCTCATTCTTCTTAACATACAAAGTAGGCTCACTCAAACTTCTTTTGAATCCTTTTTCATTGAAATACCCATCAATTTGACTATACCAAGCTCTAGGAGCTTGTTTGAGCCCATACAAGGCCTTTTTGAGCTTTTAAACTTTGTCTTCTTCTCCTTTGATTACAAAGCCTTAAGGTTGATCCACACACACCTATTCATTTAAATCACTATTCAAGAATGCTGACTTTACATCTGGTTGGTAAAGTAACCAACCTTTTTGAGCAGCCAAGGCAATAAGAACTCTCACTGTATCAAGTCGAGAAATCGGTGCAAAAGTCTTATTGAAATAAATACTAACTTGTTGTAGGTAACCTTTGGCAACCAACCTGGCTTTAGTCTTTGCATAGACCCATCTGAGTTGTATTTCACTTTGTAAATCCATTTCACACCAATAATTTCCTTGTCTATTGGCCTCTCAACCAGCTGCCAAGTGCTATTCTTTTCTATTCCTTCAATCTCCACTTCCATCGCCTTTCTCCAAGTATCTTCTTTGATTGCTTCTTCAAAACTTTCCGGTTCAATAGAACAAAAATTGCATCCATAAATTTCAGCCAAGCTCTTCATTTTCTGTGGAGTCGAACTTGGTGATGAAGAGTTAGAACTAAATGAATCTCTTGGAGATGATGGTGTGCTAAAATGAGGTGATTGCAATACACCTTCATCATTTGCATTGCCTTGAACTGAATTTTCTTGCATTTCATCAATCATGACATCCCTATTTTGAATTATACATTTCTCCCAATCAAAAGAAGCTTGCATCAAATATGACATCTCTACTAACCACAATTTTCTTGCTTTTCAAATAGTATAGCCTATAGCCTTTTGATTGTGAGCTATAGCCAACAAAAATGCATCTCTCACTTGTTTCATCAAATTTTTTCCTTTTCTCTTTTAGGACTTGAGAATAGCAAATTCAACCAATAATCTTCAAGTGTCTAATAGATGGTTTCCTCCCACTCCAAATTTCTAAGGGAGTTTGATCATGCAAAACTTTGGTTGGTGCTCTATTAATCAAATACATTGCCGTATATACAGCTTTAGCCCCAAGGATTTTAGGCAACCCCTTTTCATGGAGCATAGATTTTCCCATCTCCATCATAATTTGATTTTTCCTTTCAGATACTCCTTTTTGTTACAGAGTATATCCAACTGTGAGCTGTTTTTCGATGCCTTCTTTTTCACAAAATTTCTCAAACTCATGAGAATTATATTCCATACCTCTATAACTTCTCAAAGTTTTTATCACATGGCCACTTTGTTTTTCAACATAGCTTTTGAATTTTTTGAAAATGGAAAATACTTCAGACTTTTGTCTTATAAAGAACACCTATGTCATCCTTGAAAAATCATCTATAAAAAGGATGAAATACCTGTTGTTTCCATGAGAGAGAGTAGACATAGGTCCACAAATATCTGTATGAACCAGCTTCAAAACTTGCTTTGCTCTCCATGCAACTCCTTTTGGAAAAGATTGCATGTGATGCTTGCCAAGTGCATGCCTTTCACATACATTCAGCTATTCTTCAATTTTTGGGAGCCCTTGCACCATGTGCTTTTGATATAGCAACTTGAGACTTTGAAAGTTCAAGTGCCCAAATCTTTTGTGCCACATCCAAGACTCATCAACAACTTCAACCTTCAAGGAAAATTCATTTACATATTGAAAGCCAAGTGGAAAGCTTCGATTCTTCATTTCAACTTTGGCTACAACCATCCTTTGCTTTTCTTTGTCAAAAATGGTGCAGCCCTTGCCTTCAAATTGCAGAGAAGATCCCTTTCAAGAAGTTGTCCAACACTCAGTAAATTTTGTTTCAAGTCTGGAACTAGTAGTGCATCTGAGATATACTTAACACCTTTCTTAGTTTGAACATCAATTGTCCCCTTACCTTTGACATGTACAAGAACACCATTCCCTAACTTCACTTGTGAATTGATGGAGGTGTCAATGTCGATAAAAATGCTCCCATTTCCTGTCATATGGTTTGTGTAGCCGCTGCAAGGAACCACACACTATCTTGCTGCTCAAGTGCACTTTGACATGCATAAAACAAGCTTGCTTCACTTTTTTTTACTTCAGAACTACTTCCTTGCTGAGTTACTTTGTTTCTACAGTCTTTTTGCAAGTGGCCAAATTTTTTACAGTTGTAGCATTGAGGTTTTCCCTTGAACCAACAATCATCTTTAACATGGCTACTTTTTTTGCAAATATTACACCTCTAAGAATGTTTGTCTTCACCACAGGTTCTGTCAAAATTTCCTTTACCTCTACCTCTATCATTCCAACTTCTTCCACTTCCTCTACCACTTTTTCACCTCTAAATGACTCTCCTTTGTTTTGATTAGTATTTAAGGGCTGTTTGAAATTTTTAATGTTAAGCTTAGATTGAAAAGCACTATCAATAGACTTCTTAGAGTGACTTAACAATCTCTGCTCATAGGATTTTAGTGAACCCATCATTTCCTAAACACTAAGGTAGAGATATCTCTGGTTTCTTCCATGACAGTAAAAATAGGGTCAAATTTAGCAGGCATGCTAAGTAATATTTTTGGTGTAATTTTTATATCATTAAAATTCTCACCATAAGCTTTCATTTGATTCACCAACTCCATAAATCTATCTAGAAACTCCTTCAAAGTTTCATTCTTTTTCATTTTCATATTTTCAAACTCTTTTCTAAGGTGTTGAAGTTTAATAGATCGTACCTTTGTGCTTCCTCGGAACTCTTGTTGAAGAATGTCCCAAGCTTCCTTTGCTTTTGTAGCTGCCATGATTCATGGAAAAATTGTATCTGAAACTGCCTGCTGAATTTTACACAAAGCCATAGCATCAATTTGTTTTTTCTCCTTCAATAATCTTGATTCATCACCTGATAATGTTGTTGTTGACTCAGGCTTTATAAATCCATTTGCCACAAAATCCAAAAAATCAAGAGAGAGAAAGATGGTTATCATCTTCACACACCAGAAATTGTAATTTTCTCCATTAAAGACTAGTACATAAAGCTGATGAACTGGTACGTTTGAAATATTTGTGAGCTTGTACTGGCCATCAAGAATCTTTGAAGACTTGTTTCTTTTCTCACTGATCTAAAGCTCTGATACCAGAATATGTTGGATATTTGTTCCAGCTCAAAATCAAAAGAAACAAAACATTTCTTTCAACACAAAAGTGCAGAAAAAAAAAGCAAGTGAAAACTAGGGATGGCAGAGTAGTTTACTGCTTCAAACTTTTTTTTTCTTTTCATTCATCTATTCCATGGTTTTTCCAGAAGATTCAACCACATATATATATATATATATATATATTTTACAAGGCTTTAAACCATACACATGTCTAAATTTCATTCATACAAACTAACCCAAGTTAACTTAATATAACTCTAGTTAGTTAAACTAACACATTAATTCATATATTTTGTAGACTACTACAACACAATATATTAACTATCACAGACATGGATCACGAAATCGTAGAATTTTAAAAAATGATCTGACCCGATATATTGAAGTCTTTCACAACAATAGTCCAACTCGTGCATAGTGCCAAAGTCATAATCCCAGTTACCGTCTTCATGAGATTTCATTTTGTATTCGCAGTCGAATTTCAAACCCTTACCATGATTTTCATAATCTTGGAATGCAAAACCAAAAAAATTATATTTTAACCCACCTTGTGGCAACTCAAAAGTTATAGATGATCCCATACTTTGAAAGCTAAACCATTTGGGAATTTCAATTCCAGGTAAACAAATAAAGGCTCCTAGTATTTCAAAAGATCCATGCACCATGCAGATCATCAATTGTAACATTATTGATTTAAACATCAATCTATTTTCGGAAAAGCTAAAACTAATATGATATTAAAGGGAAAGAGTGTGAGAGAGAGACCTGATTGTATTCTTCACAACATGAAGTCGTGAGATGTTGTATGTTCACCAAAAAAGCTTGGACCATGTCTCATAGTGAATCCCAGTTCAACTTGAAACAATTTATGAAGTTCGACAACAATCCGAAGATGAAGTCGTAAGATTAGGAGTTGAGAAACCTGATATTACTTCCAGGGATATACAATTGTTTGCTATTATACTCACCCACTGAAGCTCTGGTCAAGATAGAAGCCTCTCACAATAGCTTACATCTAGCTGTTACAGTTTAGATAGGTTTCTAATGCTTTCTGGTATGCTCTCAAAGTTGTTTATGCTCATATGTAAGTACTTGACTAAAGATAATAGACCGACACTATTGTTGGTGGAATGAGAATGTTGAGGTCACTTGTGGTGCACCTCTGAGAGAGATTCGACACTAAAAAAAAAAAACGGAGAAGCTTAAACTTTTTTTCTCTCTTAAGATTTTCTTACACCACTCCACTGCATTACAACATAATCTGAGTCCCTTTATATAGGGAACTGAGATGAGATTAAAGACAAACAAAAATAAATGCAAAACCAGCAAATTCAAACTTGGTTGGTAGATGGCAGTTGGGTAGAAGGAGTTGGGAGATGGTTGTTGATGAGTTTGGACGGTGGAGGAGAGTCAACAATGTTGGCTTCTAGAAGTGCTTTTGTTGGAGGGTGGCTGACTGGTGGCAAGTTTAACATTCAACAACTATCAGGTATTGCCGTGATTTCGCAATCAGTTAGATCTAGTTTCATTAGACTATTCAAGCATGATAAAAGAGGCAGTAGCAAACCCACATCCATCTCTTGACCCTTACATCTCTCAAAAGATAACCTACTAAGGTTGTTCAATAGTACAATGGATGACGACACTTCTCTTATAGCAGTTCTTTTAGCTTCAAGCTCCTTCAATGATTCTAACTCTCCCAAGTTGTCAGGCAGTCTGTCAAGCTTCAAGCAACCAGAAAGATAAAGTCGTTCAAGAGATTTTAGCTTACAAATACTGTTTGGAAGATTTTTAAGCCTTGAAAATCTTTTAAGATTTAATTTAACTAGTCTGCATAAATGCTTAATCGATGAAGAGAGGTCTTCTATAATAGTTTCATCTAAAAATAACTCTTCTACAGTGCATGGTATCTTAGGGAATGTCTTGAGATTTGAGCAGCCAAAAAGAATAAGCTTTTTAAGAAATTCTGATTGAATGCAAGTTGGAGGTTTTATAAGGCTTGTACATCGTTTTAGATTCAAGATAACAAGCTTATTGAGAAGTAAAATATATGAGGAAATCTCAAGCAAACTTGTACATCCTTTTAGGTTCAAACTCTTAAGATTTGGAGCTAGTGAGAGGTCTGGGATACAGGTGAGAACTGTGGAGTGGCTGAGATTCACATGATTTAAGTTGACAAGATGCTGCAAGAAACACAAATGACCAACATAAGATGAAACAACAAAGGGAAATCAACACCGTTGGTGTTTATTGTTTACAACATATATATTGTAATATAAATATCAAAAACCATTGTACCTAGACACCATTCCATAGTTGTTCAACATTGATATAAGGCATGTCAAGTGTAACAAGGTTCTATGGATGAATAATTGATAACAGTGATTTCAATGGGCATCAAAACCAATGAAAATACCTTAACTCGGTGAAAACAGATTCAAGACCATAAGAAATATGAACCTTATTTTCTCTCTCTCTATGATGTGAGCTAAAGAACTCCAAGAATCTTAGATTGTGCATCTTTGAAAAAGCATGGGGTTGTAGGTATATATCTTTTATTTTTGACATATCCAATGAGATGCCCTCAATTGCTTTCGTCCCCTACAATTCAAAAAGAAATGATGAGTGAGCCTTATATATGTATATATATATAAGCTTATAAACCAGTGTTTATCTGTCCAACTCTAAAAAATTTATCTTTTTTTCTACTAAAACCAAACAGTCCCAACCCCTTTTAAGCATGAGTTAAAGACAAAAGAAAATGATACTCCTCAAGCCATTGTTTACCAATTCTCACCTTGTTTTTAGTTAGTAAATGATATATATCCTCATGATGCCACAACCGTGTCCATTTGCCTGGATCTTTAATGGCTTCTTGGCGAACAATATCCCTACCTATTGCTTGTAATAAATCATGCATTGTTATCTTGTTGTTTGATATAGTTATCAAAGACTTATCAATGAGAATAATTATTCCTATATTTGTTGAGAAGCCACTAGCATCTAAGATTTTTCTTACAAAATCTTTATCTTTTCCCTTGAGAAAACATGCAATGTCTAAAAATATATTCTGCACTTCATCATATAATGCATCATCTAATGCATCATAACTTATTTTCAGCATCTTCTGAATATTCATATAAGGGATTGTTTTTAGTTTATTCATTGCACTTTCTCATATTTCTTTACTCTTGTCAAGTAAACAGAACCCAGAACATTAAGAACCATCGGAATGCCTCTAGCATAAGTTACCACCCTATTTGATAGCTCCATGAAATCAACTATGGGATGGTTTTCTTTAAAGGCAGACCAACTAAAAAGCTTAAGAGCTTCTTGATCAAATAATCCCTTAACCTCGTATATCTGGTCCACTCTATAGTTGGTAAGTACTTGCTTATCTTGTGATGTTATAATGATATAACTTTGTGAGCCAAGACAACCAAAACCTCCAATCAAACATTTTATTTGATTAAAATCAGTTACATCTCAAAAACAATGAGAAGCTTTATACAACCAAGCCTTTTCTTTGTGGAGGTGCATCCTAAAATGGAAGCACTTATATTTAAATGTCTATCCCCCAATACTTTAGAAAGAAAATCCAGTCGCAAGCGATTAAATCCACCGCTTTGTTATGATTCTTCTCTAACATTGTGAAAAAATTAAGATTCTTCAAATTGACCGCATATTTTGTTGTATACAGCACCAACAAGAGTTGTCTTTCCTATGACACCAATACCCCAAATTCTGACAGTGCAAACATCTTTCGACCCACCACTTAACAAAGATTCAATTTCTCTAATCCTCAAATTTATACAAACCAAACCCTCATTATCACTAAGGGACATATCATTCAATCTCTTCAAAATATCATCAACAATTTCTTCTACGAGTACAGACTCAGGCCCAACAATTATGTGACAAAATAAACAAATATTTAACAACCCATCAGTAACTCATGATTAGGACTAGGATTGAAAGGAATAATTGAAAATAAATATAAAACGTGTCCTAATAATGTAGAGGGAGGGAGGGAGGGAGGGAGGGAAGGAGGGGGGGGGGGTTGAATAGACTTTAATCCGACTATTACCAAATTATCACGGTTAATCAATATTACTAATAAACCCCAAACTAGTCACAAACTAAAATCAAGTGTAATAAATCAAAATTTAAATGACACTTGATATTTACATTGAAACCCAAACGGAAAAAACCACAGGCTGTTATGTGCGTCACACACGAACCTCAATCCACTCATTTTAATGCGATTACAACATATGTTGACCACATCAAACCTTACACGGTTACTAATCCACATTACTACCCGCATGCCTTCAAAAGTGACCACAGTCCTTTACATGCAAACTACCAAATGGTAAATACAAGACTTGATTCTTTAAGAGAAGGGATAACAACCTAAGGTGAATATATGCAATATTCAAGATGCATAAATGTAAGGTCAAACATTTAAGCTTATCTAGGCATGGATGAACATGTTAAAAAATCTTATATATCACGTGGCTATATGACATGTATACAACTTAGCTATTTGAGCAAATCAAACCCTATATTCAATAGCTATCACAGACAACTCACAAAACACAATAAATAAACATTCTTGAAACTAGTCAAGTAATAAAAATGCAATCTTGTAGAGCAAGAACATGTGAAAGATGTATATGATGTTCTAGCTACAAGTCGTGTGAGTAATAATGAAAACCCTATGAAAATCAAACAAGAACATGCTAGATGATTTATAAAAACATAAAAGTATGAAGGGTGTTTGTGTTTTGAGTAATAAAAATCAAATCTTGATGCCTTAGCTTTGAAGTCACTTATTTTGCTCTCAAAAATGTAATTTTTGCTCACTAAAAAATGACCAAATGCTATCAAGACATATATATATATATATATATAGTTAGCCTTAAAAACACCAAACGACAGTTTTAATCTGCGGTCAGGCCACCGATTGTGACCGCAGAATACAAAACGTTTGGCCTGGAAACTAGATCAGCGGTTTCATTCGTTGGTCTGGTCGTCGATAATAACCGCTGAATGTGAAACATGATCACTTGAAATATTTGAAGGTTGAATTATTGTCGCCAATGTAAACCGTAGAAAAAGGGACAGGGGATACATGTTTCAATCGGCGGTTTCATTCGGCGGTCAGGCCGCCGATCATAAACGCCAATTAAGACCGAGATGAAATAATCAATTGGGTCTAGATCAACGGTTTCGAATGGCGGTCGTGGCCTCTGATCAAACCGTCGTTTCACCATTAATGGTGAAACCAAAGGAGAAGCAAATGGCGTTCTGCAAGGGCGATCCTCGCGTTAACCCAAGCACACCATCGTGCATGCGCGGACGTTTCCAAACAATGTTCACGAAACGAATTACTAGACACACTAACAAACAACAAGATACAATAACAAAGTGCAAGTGAAATGTGACATGTGAAGAGAGAGCACATAAGAGCAATGTATACATATGCAAACATGACAAGTGTGTGTGTGCAACTAAATCTCTTCAAAAAGGAGTCAAGACAAGTAAACTACCTTCCTTGAAGCTCTTGATGTCCACAATGAGTTCCTTTGACATTTGATGGGGATATCTTTAATCCTAAGCTACCTTTACATGATTGAACCCAATTGTTGTTTTATTAACGAAATAAGCCAATCAAAAAGTGAGGCATTTACAATCTCTCCCTTTGGCTATTTCGTGAAAAAACCAACACTCACATAGCATTCTCACAAAAACAAAAAATGGTTGGTCAACAAGATTTTCTACATTACAATAAAGCTCATAGACTAAGTCTTGAACATCTTTAAGTCAATTCCAAGCTAATAGAAAAAATCCAACCTACACACAATCAACAAGAAAGATACCTTTCAAGAGCAAATGTGTGAGAGATGCTTATAACAAGAGAAGTTGCAATTGCCAAGAATAAATCGATACAATCAAGTAATGTAATAATGCAATGCAATGCAACTCCCGCTAAATGCAATCCCAACATGGGTTATTTTCTTAACTCCCCTTAAATGCAATGCCAATAATGGCATATAATCTCCCCATCCTTACTCCCCCTTTTTGTCATGAGATATGCAAATGAAGTTTCCCTTAATAGGAAGCATTAGTAAGGAGAGCTTATTGCATAAGCACATATGCATAATCATATAAGCACTTTTATGCAACTCAAATAAGTAAGAGAGATTCAAGGAGTTTTATTCTAAGAAAAATGTGTGACATGTATGCTTTGCATGAAAGACATGTTGCATTCAAGTTCAAAGGCAATGGTATTTGGCAAAACAAACAGCAAAGGTTTTCAAAAGAATTCAAACCAATTTCACCCTTTGTCATGGAAAAACAAGGATATAGAGTTTAAGCATTTCAATTCTAAGAGTAACTATATCCAACTTTATAAGAAAAACAAGGCATGAGCAACTTTGCACCCTATTTGATTTTTCCGGGTGAGATACCAGTTTGATAGTAGCCTTGTTCTACCAATAAAGAAGGAGAGACTTTGGATTTTAAGATCCATATTTATTTAAGTCTCAAAATTGCTTTTGCACACATATTTGCATTCAAGATTTAGCAATCAAATATTTCACATTTTTCAACTCACACTTATCATCTTAAGCATGTCATTAACAAGAATCATCATGTTATGGAGATCAATTATAGGTCATTCAAAAAGTACTCCCAAAGTACATCTCCTAGTCTTAAAATGCATGTTTGAGCATAAATATGACATGGATTGTAAGCAAAGCAATGTAGCACACTTATTAAATAAAATATATAAGCAAGCACAACCAATCATCTCAAGCAATTAAATAAGAGACATAAAACATATCAATGTAGCACAATGCATGATCATGCAATTTTGTTCTCTTTGCTTGAGCTCCCCATATAGGGTCAAGACATACCATTTCAACCAAAGTGACAAATCCCAATAGACTTGCTAAAGTTCCCAAATCTAAGAGTGTCTAAAGGTTTTGTAAACAAATCTGCTAGTTGGTCATTTGTTCCTACATGTTATAATGCAATGGTTTTGCTTTCAACTAGCTTTCTAATGAAATGGTGTCTAATGTCAATGTGCTTTGCCCTAGAATGTTAGGCGGGATTTTTGGAAATGTTAATGGCACTCATGTTATCACAAAATAAAGTAAGAGTACCTTGCTCTAAGCCATAATCGGCTAGCATTTGTTTCATCCACATCAATTGAGTGCAAGCACTACCGGCGACAATGTATTCCACCTCGGCCATGGATAGGGAAATTGAGTTTTGCTTATTGCAAAATCAAGAGACCAAATATTTCCCAAGGAAAAAGCAATTGTTTGATGTACTCTTCCTATCATCACAATTTCCCGCCCAATCAGCATCACATAGCCTTGTGCAAACATTTGTGCCCTCATTCCATTTTGAGTTGCTCTTTGATGTTGATGCAACTCTCTCCTTTGTGGTTGAGCCAAGTTGGAATGTCTCCTTGGTTGAGAATGAAAGACACCATGTTGAGCTTATGGGATTATTGGTAGAGGAGGTCTTGGTTGTGGTGGAGCTCTTGGTTGTGGTAAAACTCTTGTTGGAACCTTTACTTGAGCTTGCTTTGAGGATTCACCAACTTCAACCCATTTAGTTGATTGTAGAAGGGTTTGAGCATTTTCAACCTCTTTGCTCTTGACAAAGGTTGTCTTCTTGAAGGATATGGTCTCCATTTCATCCACATATCCTAACCCTTTTTTGTCACTTGGACTCTTCCCAATAGATAACATCTGGTCAAGTTTTTCAGTTTTGGAAGTCATCTTAGTAATTAACTCTTTTGCTTCCATAAGCTCTTTCCTCAAGCTTTCTTCATTCTTCTTAGCCAAGACTAGCTCCATCTTCAATCCTTCTTCCATTTCACTTGCTCTAATCATTTCCATACTTAAATGAGTTACCATAGAAGATAGTTCAAGCTTTTCTCCTTTTAGCTTTTGTATCTCTTTCTTCTTATTCAATCTAGAGTTCTCAAAGAACCTCATGAAGTTAACATAGTCCATTTCTTCATCAAATTCGAAGTTGGAGTTTGAAGAGTTGTTCTCACCATTTGAGTCACTCTCTTCTTGCTTGTCCTTTTCCTCTTTTTTGTCACTCACAACTTCATTACTCTTGTGAGAGGACGAGAAAGCAATAAAGTTGGCAACTTGATCTTCATCATCATCCGAAGATTTATCTTCCTCTTCTAGGACACCACTACCACTCCAAGTAACCGACATGGCTTTTCCTTCCTTTTTCTTAAAGTTTGCACATTCCGGAGCAATATGTCCAAAACCACTACACTTGTAGCATTGGACACCTTTCTTGCGATCTTTCTCTTGAGTTTGCTCCATTTTCTTGAAAGGAGTCTTCTTCTTCACAAACTTTCCCCTAGAGCCAAAACCTTTCTTCTCAAATCTCATAAATTGCTTGAACTTCTTTGCTATCAAAGAAATTTCTTCATCCGAGTCTTTTTCCTCCTTTTCCACCTTGATGGTCTTTAAGGCAAGACTCTTTTACTTCTTTGGAGGTGTAGTTGTTGGAGCCTTCCTAGATTCATAGGCCAAGAGTCTTCCAATCACTTTACTTTGCTTCATCTTAGTGTAGTCACTATTTTCCTCCAAGGCCGTCACTTCGGATTTGAATCTTTCGGGAAGCGACCTCATAATCTTTAACTTGATCCTCCTATCTGAGTAAAGGTCACCAAGTTGGTGACTTTGATTCACTACATCCATAAGCTTCATTTGGAAGTCATTGAAGCACCCATCCTCCTCCATCTTAATGGTCTCAAATTGTGTTTGGAGGACTTGAAGCTTGGAGTCCTTGACCACCTCGGTTCCTTTATGAGCCGTCTCTAGAATGTTCCAAGCTTCCTTTGCTATCATTGTGGTTTGAATTAGTTTGTATTGGTTGTCATCCATGGCATATAGGATTGCGTGCATGGCTTTGTTGTTCCATTTTGACGCCTAGAACTCTTGAGTACTCCATTGCACCTTTGGCTTGAGAACTTCCTCTCCACCTCTTGTAGGAGTCATTATAGGTGGGATGTAACCATCTTCAATTGCCATCCATGCTCGATCATGAATTTGGCACATATATGCTTCTATTTTGCCCTTCTATGATGTGTAATTTACCCTAGTGAGAAATGGGGGTCTTGTGCTAGAGGCACCCTCTTCTCTAATTCAATTTCTACTCGTTGTGTTTGGGTGAGAATGATATGAATGCACACAAACAAGCTAAACACATAAGAAGAAATCAAACAAATGCAAGAGACACTATCAACAGCAATGGATCTCCTAATTATGTTAAGGAACCCGCTCTGATACCAATTGAAAATAAATATAAAACGTGTCCTAATAATCTAGAGGGGGGGGGGGGTGAATAGATTTTAATCCGACTATTACCAAATTATCGTAATTAATTAATATTACTAATTGTTACTGGAAAATTATCAATGGGGTGAATATCTGAATAACAACTTTAAGAACCAAGATCGAGATAGATCCTAGTCGGAGGGGTATCACGTAGTTCGATACCAACAAGGCTCCTGTCAAACCAAACAAGAGCTTCCACAAGAAAAGACTAATAGGCACAATTTTATTAATAACAACATGTGTACAATCAATAAACTTGCAACTATGATGATATAGGGTGATATTCAGGGTTTCAATAGGCGATGGAGATGACGTACTCGTGCCTGTCGATAAGTAGAACCAAACGTGAGTGTAGGGTTTTAAGAGGCAAAATTTCGATCCTTTTTCTGGTGAATATAATGTCGTATATATAGGTCCCCTTACTTGCCATGCACTCTTATAATTTCAGTTTAGGGTTTTGGTGATCATAAGATTTTCTTTCCTTCTAGGAGACAAACTTAGTAGGAGCTTTAATTCTCATGGAAATCGCAATACTTGTATTGGTTCCTTCTATCAGTTGGGACTTTCATGGGACCCGGCTTCCTGAGTAGGCCTTTATCATGGATGACGAGGTAGATGGTTTCTCGGGAAGCATTGAGGGGAGTGTAGTGATTATATCCATCTTCCTCCTTTGCTACCTGGGCTACTTCTTTCAGAGGGGCGATCTCCTGAGGGGGTATCTTCTAATCGGGTACCTTTCCTGGTACGAGGGAATAAGAGGCGGCCTGTAGGTTGACTTGTTTAGGGGCTGATTCTGGAATCTCTTGACTGACACGGGCTTTGGAGCTTCCTTTTTAGGATGCGGGGTCAACTGGGCTTCATCATGCTCAACCTTGATCTGGAGTTGCTCTTCTAATTGTAGGCTTCCTGGTAAGTTTCTGGAGGATGCTTAACAAAATAGCGAAATAGTCTGCCCACCCACAGGTTTTTTCAAAAATTAGCCATGGTCTCTTTCTCGTCGAATACTCCTATCTGGATAACTTCCTTGTAGATAAGAACTGAAGGTTTCACCCCGCTCTTAGATCACATACTGAAGCAAGATAGGGTCTTTGGGACGAGGCTTGACCCCTGAAATTGCGCACAGAAAGTTGTAGTAAGTTTAGAAAAAGAGTCAACACTACCCACAGGCAATTTCCTGAACCATGTCTTGGCACAGTCAGTTAGGTTCGAAGGGAACATCCTGCACATGGCTGACCGGGTTGCATTTTGGACTTCTATCTTGTGGATAAAACTCTCCAGGTTGCTGACGGGATCTTCTGTTTCGGAATACTTCTCGGAAGGCATCCTGAATTTGGGGGGTAACCCTGCCTACCTGACTTTTTTGGAGAAAGGTGCATTCATCTCACCCAAGGGGTTCTTCCGGATTCCATAGTGCTTTCCCTTCTTCAATTCTTCCAGCTCATTTGCCATTTTGGCCATCTGATCTTCCAGGTGCTGAGATTTCTTCTTTCCGGATTGGGCCACTAAGCTTTCTTCATTCGAGGTCTTTGAATCAATAACCACTTTCTTCCATTTAGCTTCATAGTGCCAACCTCTGGGCTTTTTCGGGATCTGGCGCTTACTTCTGAATCGGGTGTTGGATCTTTCTTCTCTCCCCTTGGCTTTGCAGGAGGCTGGACTCTCCTAGGTGGAATCTCAATTGCAGATTTCACCAGCCGGGGTCTGAGATTAATCTGACGGACCGGGGTTGGTGGAGATGGACTTAGTCGGTCAAACACTGGTACCCGGGTACTTGGGCAATGTCTCCTGCGATCCCGGCTGCTTCATAGGGGATTCCTTGAGCTATCATTCTGAGTCGGATGGCTTAGCCTGCTGCTCTAGGATATCCCGATTGATCTCCTGCCCAGCCGGATCTCGAGGCAGGGGGCCTACAGCTATAACTGGAGGAGGTATTGGAGCTAGGTTATCATTCTAGGATCCTCTATCCCGTTTTTGAGCTCTCTCTGTGGAAGCGAGGGACAAGGGTCCCAATGGATTTGGATAAGCCTGAGAGGATCAGAGTCTCATTCTGAAAGACCTTAGGGTAGAACTTGGTTGTTTTTAAAGTAATGGGTTGAAATAACTTTTTTTCCTATAGACGGTGCCAAAAGTGTTACTAGAAAATTATCACTGGGGTGAATCTCCAAATAACAACTTTAAGGACCAAGATCAAGATAGATCTCGGTCGGAGGGGTATCATATAGTTCGATACCAACAAGGCTCATGTCAAACCAAACAAGAGCTTCCACAAGGAAGACTAATAGGCATGATTTTATTAATGAGAACGTGTGTATAATCAATAAACTTGGAACTATGATGATATATGGCGATATTCAGGGTTTTAGTAGGCGATGGAGATGGCGTACTCGTGCCTGTCGATAGGTAGGACCGAACGTGAGTGTAAGGTTTTAAGAGGCGAAATTTCAATCCTTTTTCTAGTGAATATAGTGTCGTATATATAGGTCCCCTTGCTTGCTATGCACTCCTATAATTTCGGTCTAGGGTTTTGGTAATCACATGATTTTCTTTCCTTTTAGGAGACAAACTTTGTAGGAGCTTTAATTATCCAAATCAAGTGATTCCTTTTGGAGAGGATTCTAGTAAAAGTGGACTCCTTATTCGAATGGAATTCTTAAGTGGCGGGAAGGAGTCTACCTTTTTATCGGGACTTGAACGACAACATTTCAACCCTCTTGCTTTGGAGCTTCAGGACTTGTTTATCTAGACATATGGATTTGTAATTCTGTAGTGTTTCTTATGGTTATCTGGTGAGGGGATCCTAGGAGGTATCTGGGTTCTCATATACCCCGCATCTTGCTACTTTTATGCTTTCCTTGTTAGGTGCTTGGTTGATGGGGTATCTTGATATCAATTGTTCTTGCAGCGGGGTACCTGGCTGGATGTAGAATCTGGATGCCTGTCTGATAAGGCAGCGGGGTACCCTGCTGATGTAGGAGCGAGGTATCCGATTGTTATAGTAGCAGGATATCTGTCTGATGCAGTAGTGGGATACCCCACTGGGCTCATTGGCAGGATTCTGAGTAGAACTCTGCGTCGGGGTACTTAGGGGTTATCAAGATTGCTGGTCTTGCTGGCTTGATCTTAGGGAGGAGGTAGGTACCCAGATTTGATCCAACATTGCTCTTTCTAGGAGTAGCTAGATGGTTTCTTTTCATGTGTCTCTTCCTCGTATTTGGGTGGAAAATTCTTCTTTGGTCCTTTACCAATTTTGGCGGTTAACAGTAATAAACCCCTAACTAGTCACAAACTAAAATCAAGTGTAATAAAGTGGAATTTAAATGACACTTGATATTTACGTGGAAACCTAAACGGAAAAAACCACGGGCTGTTATGTGCACCATACACGAACCTCAATCCACTAATTGTAATGCGATTACAACCTAGGTTTACCACGCCAAACCCTACACGGTTACTAATCCACACTACTATTCGCATGCCATCAAAAGTGAACCTAATCATTTGCTTGCAAACTACCAAATGGTAAATACAAGACTTGACTGATAACAACCTAAGGTGAATATATGCAATATTCAAGATGCATAAATGCAAGGTCAAACACTTAAGCCTATCTAGGCATGGATGAAAATGTTAAACACTCCTATATATCATATGGCTATATGACATGCATACAACTTAGCTATATGAGCAAATCAAACCCTATATGCAACAACTATCATAAACAACTCACAAAACATAATAAAGAAACATTCTTGAAACTAGTCAAGTAATAAAAATGCAATCTTGTGGAGCAAGAACATGTAAAAGATGTATATGATGTTCTAGCTACAAGTCGTGTGAGTAATAATGAAAACCCTATGAAAATCAAACTAGAACATGCTAGATGATTTATGAAAACATGAAAGTATGAAGGGTGTTTGTGTTTTGAGTAATAAAAATCAAATCTTGATACCTTGGCTTTGAAGTCACTTCTTTTGCTCACTAAAAAAAGACCAAATGCTATCAAGACATATATATATATATATATATATAAGGCCAAAATGAAGTGACATCGTTTTGAAAAAAGTTAGCCTTAAAAACACTAAACGACGGTTTCAATCAGTGGTCAGACCGCTGATTGTGACTGCAGAATACGAAACGTTTAGTCTAGAAACAAGATTGGCAGTTTCATTCGGCGGTCTGGCCACCAATAATAACCGTTGAATGTGAAACATGATCACTGGAAATATTTGACAATTGAATTATTGTCGCCGATGTAAACCGCAGAAAAAGAGGCAGAGGATACATGTTTCAATCGGCAGTTTCATTCATCGGTCAAGTCGCCGATCATAACCACCGATTTGAGACCGAGATGATATAATCAATCATGTCTAGATAGATGGTTTCGAATGGAGGTCGTGGCCGCTGATCAAACCGCCGTTTCACTACTGATGGTGAAACCAAAGGAGAAGCAAAGGGCGTTCTGCGAGGGTGATCCTCGTGCTAACCCAAGCACATCTTCGTGCACGCGTGGACGTTTCCAAACAATGTTCGCAAAATGAATTACTAGACACGCTAACAAACAACAAGATACAACAACAATGTGCAAGTGAAATGTGACATGTGAAGAGAGAGCACATAAGAGCAATGCATACATATGCAAACATGACAAGTGTGTGTGTGCAACTAAATCTCTTCAAAAAGGAGTCAAGACAAGTAAACTACCTTCCTTAAAGCTCTTGATGTCCACAATGAGTTCCTTTGACATTTGATTAGGATATCTTCAATCCTAAGCTATCCTTACATGATTGAACCAATTGTGGTTTTGTTAACGAAATAAGCCAATCAAAAAGTGAGGCAGTTACAATAATAAATTCTCTTTTATGCGTGCGTGTCTTTTAATACAACATAGAAAGTGTGAGAATGGGTTGTTCATCCGTCATTACAAAAATTTTCAGATTAGTCAATATTATAAAAATAACCCCAAACACACAAATAAAACAATCAAGTGTAAATGTGCGAAAATATAAATGACACTTGATTTTTACGTGGAAACCCTCAACAGGGATAAACCACGGGCTAGTAAGTGCACCACACTCTAACTTCGAATCCACTAATTGTGATAACGTTTATAGTCTAATCCTGGTTTACTAACTAATCCCGATCAATAACCTGTTATCACTACCCGCAGGCCTGTAAAAGTGGACCTAGTCCAATTGCTTGTTGACACCTAATCCCGGTAGTCACATAAGACTTATTTCTCTGAAGATATCATACCCTAAGTGAATATGCAATGATATCCAAATATGCAAATAGAGTTAAGGTACACTAAATGCTTATCTAGGATTATATGATGACAATAAAATCAATCCTAAATATGAAAATAGCTATATGACATGGCATACAACTTTAGCTATGTAAAGGATAAGTAATCCTAGATACAATAGCTATCTAAAAACAATCTCAATCATACAATGAGATAATTAGCTAGATGGCATATAAACAAGAAAACCTAGCTATCATAAATAACCCAATCAACACATAATCTCAATCTTATATGTAGAAATTAATCTAAACATATAAAAGTTATAGAAGAGATAAAATTGATAAGTTGATCAACCAAAATTGGTATGATTTTGGCCCCTATTCCCGACTCTCTTTGCTTGATTCTCGGGTACTTCCTCGTATTTAATGTCGTTAAATCAAGTGTTTCAGGTTTACTTTGGCCTTATGGGCATTTGTGAGGAAGGTGAGGACTTTGGTGCAAAATGAGCTCAAGTTGGCAAAACAGGGCATTGTCGCCACTTTGCAAAGTGGCGACATGATAGCTTAAGTGGCGACAGAATGCATTTCTCAGAAGTAAAGCATCAGGTGTTGTCGCCACTTTGTGTCGCCATATCACAAAGTGACGACATAATGGTAGAAGTGGTGACAGAATGCTCATTTCAGAATTAAAAGCATCATGTATTGTCGCCACTTTGTGTTGCCATATTGACAAAGTGGCGACAATTGGAATTGCTTCAATGTCGCCACTTGCAAAGTGGCAAAAAAGATGAGAAAAGTGGAGACATGTGAATCTCAGAATGAGTAACCGTTTGTCGCCACTATATCGCCATTGGCCACATAAGTGGCGACATCACTCCACATTGGATTTTCAAGCAGTTATCAGTACATTTCTGAGTGTGACTATATATCCATCTCATCCAACTTGAGAAGGATCCAAGCATTCCAAGAACAATAAATTTACAGAGTATTAGACCTAGTTTCTTCTTTATACATCACTTTCTCCATTCTCTAAACTTGAACTATCTTTTCCATCCAAAACCTCAACACCAATGTCTTGATTACTTCACCTAACCATTCCTCCCTTTCCATTCTTTACATTTCAATACCTTTGTCACTCACCTAGACACCGACCTATCTAGACACATCTTCTTCTACCACTCTTGACACTAGGAGCAACAAAGGAAAGAAAGGAGCAAGCTCTAAAGAAGGAGGCTTAAGGGTGATTTCCTTAACTATTACTTCCCATTCATTTGATTGTAACTATATGTAACTAAACCCCTAATCTAGGGGATAGATGTGAAGAACATTTGTTATGGGTTTTTCTTATGCTATGTGTTATTAAATCTCTACTTGTTTTCTGTTCACTTAATATTAAGATTCTATACATTATTTTGCTTTGCATTGTATATCATTAGTAGATCATTTTATTGTGTGGGATAATTTGTTGTGAAACCAATCTTGGAGTGACACCCTTGATTGGTTAAGGAACTTAGTGAATAGGATAGATTTGTGGTGGATATACCAACTCCATTAATCTAAACCTTGATTTGTATCAAATTGATCCCACCTTGACCCCCTCTCCTTAATCGGTTAGGCATTGGGGTGGGAAGATGTTTAGTGTTCATTAAAATGACCTAAACACACTATAGGAAACAAATGGTTAGCCTCTAAGAGATTTGGCCATTACTGAAGCTTTAAATAGCATTAACCATATCACTTGTGAATCCATCAATTCCCTAGCATCTATTCTATTTGTTTACATCATCCCTCTTATCAAGATTGTTGAGTCTTCTATTTTTCCTATCACTTTTGTATGTTTATATTACTTGTATGTTTGGTGGTTTGTCAAACCACACAACTACCCACTCATTATGATTTATCTTATTGCAAAATAGATTAGTCAATCAATCTAATGTTTTACTCCATTTCCATGTGGAACGAATCTTGCTTACCACTTGCTAAAAATTAACATATCAAAGGATTTTTGAGTGGTTAAAACATGGTTTTCAAAAGAATATAAAAAGGTATTTTGTTGAGCACACAAACGACCTCATCATAAGTACAAACACTAATTATGTAAGTTAATACTGTTCAACATACCATGCCATGTGTGTTGAAGAAGACCCATGCATTAGCACATGCTAGATGATCCTAGATGATGCTTAGATGATGATTTATGCATGTGGAAATGGGTTTAGAGAAATAAAGATGTAAACTTTAAGCTTTTTCTCTCAAGTCTTTCTAAATATGTCTCTAGAGTTCTTAGAATCCAAGATTTAGTTTTTAAACCAGAGATAAGGATGTATTTATAGAAACCAAAAACAGGGTAGGTGAAAAGTCAAATTTGCCCTTGAAAATGCACGATCGGCGGTCAGGACCGTCGAATTGAACCGCCAAATTGAAACCCTAGACACTGGTTTCAAACGATGCTTTCATTCAGCGGTTTCATAACTATCGATCACAACTGTCGTTTTGGATCTGAGATAAAAATATCAATCATGTTAAAAGGGCGCTTTCAATCGGCGGTTAGGCCACCGAGCAAAACCTTCGTTTCACTAAAAGTGGTGAAACACAAAGGAGAAGACAAAGACTTCTCCAACGACGATCATTGTGCAAAACCATACACACCAACGTGTACGTGCAGACTTTTCTAAACATCGGGAAACGGATTACACCATATTTAAAACTAACAAACAGGAAGTGCAATTGTGGGAATTGAATGCATCATAATGCCTAACATGTCATGACATTATCATAGACAAGATGCAATCAATTCAACAAGAATGAATAAAATTCATGGCTTTGCATCCTAATGCTTAAATATGTTATGACATTTTAATAAACTAGATGCAATCAAATAAAGCATGCAAGAAGAGATGTTCAAGAACATGTATGCACATATATAAAAACACACAACTTTCAAGTAATATAAATATGCATGAGTTGTGTATGTGTGCAACTAGATCTCTTTAAAGCAAGTAAGCACTAGAATTTACCTTTGGTGCTTTTTCTCTTGAGGTCTTAAGAGAGCTTTGGTTGTGCAAGTCACCAACCATCAAAAGCCTAAGACACCCTTACATCAAGCCCCACATGTGGTTTGTCCACGAAATAAACCAATCAAAATATGAGACCTAACAAGGATTTTGGCTTTGGAAGGGCCGAGACAAAAAAAAAAATCAATTTTTTGCAAGACAAATATATTAATATTTAAAAACTAAATTGTTAAAAAACCAAATGTAATACCGTTTAGTCTCATAAATTAATTAATAAAATAAACACAAGTTTTATGAATCAAAATGAAACTTGCCGGTCTTTAAAATCTAAAAATCATCTATAATCGAATTTATACTCATATTTAATTCTTGTAATTGAGAACCAATTGTAACATAAAATATATCGACTCAGTAATACTATTCAATTATTTAATTATCTTATTGATGCTGAGTTCAACTCGTATTGTAATGTAACAAGCATTCATATTTCGAACATCTATGTTGTATATCTCACCAAATGAACTTATTTAGTAAATAATCTATTACATCTCAGTATCTCTTAATTGTTAAATGTCTTGAGATTTTTGTTGTGGGAGTTTACAAAGTAAATTAGTGATTATGGTTGGTAACACTACAACAAAAACTGTTTTTGTTGACAGTTTTTGAAAACTGTCAACAAAGACAATTTTCTTGACAGTTTTCAAAAAATGTCAAGAACTTGCAATTCTTGACGATTTTTGAAAACGGATTAATTGCACAAATGTCCCCTAAATTTAGACATAATTGCATGCATACAGAACTTTACCCATAATTGTAAAAGTGTCCACTGTCGTTAATTGACTTCCGTTAACTCTAACTGTTGACCACAATTTTAACCCAAAATGACTAAAGTGACCCTATTTTCCTATTTTATTATTTAAATTAATAATTAAAAAATGAAACAGAAAAGACAAAGATATTGGATAAGTAAAATTATTATATATATTGTATATATTGTATATATTGTTTAATATATTAATATATAAGATATATATTGGATAAGTAAAATTATTATATATATTGTATATATATATTATATATATTGGATAAACATATTATTATATATTTTATAATATAACATATATTATAAATTATATATATTATTTATATTTATATTTATATATTATATTATATAATATAGATATATATTATTATTTTATGTATTATATATAATATATATGTATTCGTTACAATTGATGTCATGAATCTCTTCTAGGTCATGTTTGGTTGGATGGAATTGAATGGAAAGAAAGCCATTTCATTCGTTTGGTTTGTTAAAATGCAATGGAATGGTGATTCCATCCCATTCCATTGGAATGGAAATTCCACCATTTTGGTGGAATGGGCATTCCATCCAAAAATCAATGGAAAGCCATTTCATTCCAAACTAAAATTTATATTCCATAAATACCCTTATATGCCCCAACTTCATTACAAAAATACGCTCAGCTCCTATTCAAAAATAATATATTATTATATATTGTATTAATGATATATAAATATATATTATATATATATGTACTATATATATTATTATTATCATATATTATATTATTAGAATATATATATCGTTTTATATATTATATTATTATTATTATTATATATATTTATATTTATATATATATTATATATATTATATGTATTATATATTATATTACTATATATATACTATATTATATAATATATATATATATATTATATGTATTATATATTATATATTTTATATATATAATATATTATTAAATAATATATAATTATATATAATATACTTTTATATTTTATTATTATTATCCATAATATATCATGTTATTATTAATGTTTTATGATTAGGGGTATTTTGGTCAAAATACAGTTAACTCCATTCCATTCCATTGTTAACCATACAAAATAATACTGATTTAGATACAAGTTCTAAAGTTCCAACAAAACAAAAAACTTAGTTTTCCTAACCTTTCCATTCTCATTCTCATTCTCATTCTCATTCTCATTCTCATTACCATTCCGATTACCATTCCACCATGTAACCAAACGTGACCATAGAGTATAGATCAATAACTTGATTATATATGTATTAAAAAATATAATTTTATTAAAAGTTTCAATAAATATTTTTTAATATATGTCTGTCGTAAAATTTTGAATTTTGATTAGTTGAATAAATTTAAATTTATCTAATAAGATTTTATTTATTTATTTCTAACAACTCATATAGGTTATATATAAATATTGTTCAATTATTAACACATCAAATGTTATAGTGAAGTGGTAAAGGCTTGCAACTCTTGAACTTGAAACCGCAGGTTTAATTCCTAATAATGTCAATTTAATTGTTATTATTATGAGGAGGAGGTTATGGTGGTGGGAAAGAAATTGAATTTTTTTTTGTTTTTTTTTTGTTTTTTAGTAAACCCTTCCTTGACAGCTTAACTGTCAAGGAAACAATTCTTGACAGTTTTTAACTGTCAAGAATTGTGTTATTTTGTTGTAGTGTAATCTTTGTGATATATATTCATTAGATACATTAATAAATAGAACCATAAGAATAATTTTTTCTTATAACGGTTATGGTTACATGCTCATAGCTGCTGTCTCATGATGTTGGATCACTACATCAAACTTTCAATAATTATGTTTATAATTAAAAAATTATAATGGGATAGGCCAGAGATATCATTGCCTATATAACATATTATGACAATTTATTCATGAAAAATTTGTTGAAAATATTTTGGTTAGAGGGGCCATGGCCCTTGTCATCCCCCTCATATCTCTTCCCCTACTCATGATAAATCACAATAAAAGACAATGTAATTGCAGTTCCAATACCTGATTTAAGACTGTTCAAATTGGATTTGATTATTGAACTTGCATATTTAACAATATCTCAGTTTAAAGCATAAATTCCATTCCATCTATCAATAAACGAATTTGAAAGCTCAAGATCAAAAGAAACAGAATTGACATTATTAAAAGCTACCTACCTGGTGACAAGTGAATCCCACCTAGATTGATCAGCTTCTTTTCTCAAAGCAAACCTCCATCTTTGCAACTTGTTTGAACTATCTTTAAAACGTTGTTCATGCTTTTCAAATGCATCCACAAAACTCCCAGTCTGGTTTCTCACATGAAACGGATCCACCTCATAAAAAACCAGAACCACAATCTGCCTGTAAATGTTCTTGCACTCAAAAATCTTCACAAGTTCTTCGAGACACCATCGAGAAGAAGTGTACCTTTTTGAGAAAACGATAACAGAAATATGAGATTCTTGGATTGTTTTTGAGAAGAGATGGGGAGATTTCATCTCTTCTGTTGAGCTTGTAGTCGATGAAAGTTTGAATCTTTTTTAGTCAGAGAGCTGCATAAAGATGGCTGGTGAAGTTGTTGTGCGTGTCTTTGTAAAGGATAAGTGATAATATTCCAATATTCTTTTTGTTTTTATCCTTACCTTGTACAGATTGTACTAAACTCTTCTATCTCATAATAGTCTCCTAGTTTTGTTCATATTTCCTAAACATAGATTTCTAGTTTATTTCCTAAACGTAGTCTTACGGCTTTCTTGTTGTACAAGTCCACGTGCCTGCTCATGTATATATATTTGTAATAGATGTGACTTAGAATTTAATATACAGAAATATATTCAACCTCTAAATGGTATTAGAGCACCAATCAACTCAAAAGAGTCTTCAATCGATCCAAAAACAATGATTGGCAATAATTCTTCTTCTTCTTCCTCCTCATCGTCAATGACAATCATCTCATCAACTTCCTCAGTTGATGACGTAAACACGTCCGAAAACACCATTATTTCCATTAATATCGTTGCTTAAGCTCCTCTGAAACTTACTGCAACAAACTATCGCTCTTGGAAACTTCAATTCTATACCCTCCTAATTGGTTTTGATCTTATGGGGTTTATTGACGGGAAACACGCATGTCCTCCTAAGACCATCACAACTGGTGACACCACTGCACCAAATCCCGTGCACCATATTTGGGTTAGACAAGATCAATTGTTGCTTAATGCAATACTTGGATCCATAACACCGTTCATCATTCCATTCATCATTTCGGCCAAAACTGCTCATGATGCATGGATTGCTTTTGCCAACACCTATGCTAAACCCTCAAGAGGACACATCATGCACCTAAAAAGTGTTCTCACCAATATCACCAAAGGAACCCAATCAATCACTGAATATATGCAACATGCAAAAAGCATCGCTGATGAACTAGCCATGCTTGATGCTCTATAAAACCCTGAAGACCTGACAGTAAAATTTTTAAATGGTCTAGGTGAAGATTTCAAGGACATATCATCTGTTGTACGTGCCCGTGACTCGACAATCACTTTTGAAGAATTACATAAGAAGCATCTCAACTCTGAAGCCCTCCTGAAACAAGAATCTGCAAGGACCCAAAGACTTCCCATCACACCAAACTTTGTTGCCAAATCTTCTCTTCATGAACAGCAAGCCAATACCAACCAAAATTTTAACAACAACAAACAAAACACGTAGCTAACACAATACAAACCTGCTACCACAAATCCTCAAACCCAAAATTTTTCCTCGTCGGCAAATAGGACATGTGGACCAAGGCCTTACCGTGGCTACTGTCAGTTGTGCGACGACCAAGGGCACACAACCATGAGATGATCGGCCTACAACTTTTCTCCGGTCAATACAAACCAACGTCCACAGGTACATGATTCTCGTACACAATGGCAACTGCATGCACACTTTGCTATACCAAACTCCACCATACCGGAATGGCTACTTGACTCAAGTGCCTTACACCATGTCACTTTTGACCTAAACACCTGTAATTGCACTCTCCGTATAATGGCTCAGATGACATAATGATTGGTGATGACTCAGGTTTATCTTTTAAATAAAAATTCATCATTCTTACTATCTAATGTTTTATGTGTACCCAATATGAAACAAAATCTGATTTCAGTCTCTAAATTTTGCACATCTAACCAAGTTGCTGTTGAATTTTTTCCCATTTCTTTGTTGTGAAGGATCTTCGTTCGGGGACGTAGCTTCTGCGAGGACAGACTAGGAACGGCGTCTATGAGTGGTCGTCTCATGCAACGCCAAAATCATCTCCTATCATAGCTTTTTCAAGTGTTAAGGCCTCTCTTCCTGACTTGCACCATCGTCTAAGTCACCCGTCATCAAAAATAATTTCGAGTCTAATAGGTTCTCAAGCATTGTCAGTTATTTCACATAGTAGTTCTAGTATTCCATGTAGTACATGTCTCTGCAATAAAATGCATAAATTGCCCTTTTCAATTTCGAATGTTCTTAGTTCTAAGCCTTTTGAGGTTATTTACTTTGACGTTTAGAGCTCTCCAATTTTAAATACCACTTCATGAAATATATGTGGATGTATCCCTTAAAACACAAATATGATGTTCATGCAATTTTTATTCGCTTCAAAACCCTTATGGAATTAAATAAAAAAAATCCCATCATATCGTTTTATAATGACAATGGTGGTGAATACTTAGCTTTACGGCAAACCCTAGCACAACATAGCATATCTCACTTCACCACACCACCTTACACGCCGGAACACAATGGTGTCTCAGAGCGTCGTCATTATCACATTGTTGAGACGACCTTATCTCTTCTTACTCATGCATCTCTACCTCTCCCTTTTTGGTCATATGCATTCACTACGGCTATCTATCTGATCAATAGGATGCCCACACCTATATTAGACATGCAATCTCCTTTTGAAAAAAAAATTTAGCTCATGCCATTCTATACAAAATTGCATTTATTTGAGTGTCTCTGTTATCCATGGATCATACCGTATAACAGTCACAAACTTGAGTCTAAGTCGAAAACATGCATATTCATAGGATATTCCCGAACATAAAGTGTGTATCACTGTCTGGACACAATTACTGACCGTATATTCGTATCTAAACATGTTAACTTTGTTGAGTCTGTCTTCCCATACACCACAATTCAAACCACTCATCCTAGGTCTAGCTCAACCACGTGCACATCCTGGCTACCGCTTGAGTCCCTACCTATACCTGTTCCAGTCTCGCATGCTCACTCTTCTGTAGGTTTGGCTTTGCATGAGACCTCTCGTCAAAACTAGCTCCGTAGCTCTTAAGGTCTTGCTGTGGATCCGCGATTCTCACCATCTCCATAAGACAACCCATCAGCCAATCCACACAAAACAACACCTGATCCGGTCGACCAAACCAGCATCACCACAGAACTTGTCGCACCTCCCAACAGCCGACCACCACCTGATCTAGGTGTCCCGTTCTCACCCCAACCTGACCTGTCATAGCCAGCAAAACCAACCATCATGCTTGCAAGTCCAGTTCACACCTCAACCAACTCCTATAACTACCACCATAGGTCATCACATGTTCACTTGCTCCAAAAATAACATACATAAGCCCATTAACAAGCTATCCCTTATCAGTGTCCTATCCCATCCTCAAACAGAGCCTACATGTGCCTCTCAAGCACTGAAAATTCCAGAATAGAGGCATGCAATGTCAGATGAATTTGATGCTCTTGTTCAAAATAGAACATGGTCTCTAGTTTCTCCTAGTCCTTTGCACAATGTTGTTAGTTGTAAGTGGGTGTTCCATACCAAACGATCTCCCGATGGGTCCATTTCTCTCTACAAAGCTCGCTTAGTGGCCAAGGGATTTCATCAACGGTCGGGTTTAGATTACAAAGAAATGTTCAGTCCAGTGGTTAAAACTACAACAATGCGTTTCTTTAGGGCCTTGCTAAGTATTGCGGTTACAAGAGGGTGGTCTCTTTGCCATTTAGATGTGAATAATGTGTTGCCTTAGGGTCATCTCACTGAGGATGTATTCATGGCTCAACTGTCAGGCTTTGTGGATCTGGCCTCTTCGTCGTATGTTTGTCGACTTAAAAAGGCCATATATGGTCTGAAGTAAGCACTGCGGGCATGGTACAATGAACTTCGACAATTTCTTGTCCAAAATGGGTTTGTCAACTCTTACTCAGACATTTCCTTACTCATATTTAATGTTGACGACTATTTGATGTTTTTACTAGTATATGTTGATGACATTATTATCACCGGTAGCAATGGAAACCTTGTTGACAAATTCATTAAATTGCTTGCCTAGCGATTCTTGATAAAAGACCTTGGTGCTCTATCCTACCTCCTTGGTGTTGAGGTTCTACCGTGCTCGACCGATCTTTTTCTCTCTCAACAAAAATATATGACTGAGCTACTTACTCGTACAAAGATGCTTGACTCCAATCCAGTCTCAACCCCACTTCCTACGGATCATGACCTCAAACTTTTTAATGGCACCTCCCTAACAGATGCAACTAAGTTTCAGCAGGTAATTGTTGACCTGCAATACTTATCATTCACTCGCCCTGACATAGCTTTTGCAGTAAACAAGCTTGCCCAATTCATATATTGCCAAAAAACTTGACACTGGTCCTTGGTGAAGTGTCTAATGCGCTATCTCCATGGCACAACTGGCCATGGACTACTGATTTGCCGCAACTCTCCTCTATCTCTACATGCATTTTCAGACGCCGATTAGGCGGGCAACCATGAAGACTGCACGTCCACTTATGCTTATGTGGTCTTCCTTGGGTTTAATGCAATCTCTTGGTGCTCTCGCAAGCAACGTTTTGTCACTAGATCCTCTACTGAAGCTGAATATAGGGTTGTTGCAGTCGCTGCCTCTAAGGTACTCTGGCTTAAGTCTCTCTTGCAGGAAATGCACGTTTCTGACCCCAATCCGCCAACCATCTTCTGTGACAACATTTGTGCCACGTACCTATGTTTTAATCTTGTCTTCCATTCGAGAATGGAACACATTGCCATTGACTTCTATTTTGTTCATGAAAAGGTTCAAAGTAAATGGCTATGGATTTCTCATGTGTCTTTTTCGGACCAGTTAGCTGATTCTCTCACCAAACCGTTCTCCAGGATAAGGTTTTGCCTATTACAGTCCAAGATCAGTGTTTCTGAAATGCCCATTGTCTTGCGGGGGTATGTAAAGGATAAGTGATAATATTCCAATATTCTTTTTCTGTTTATCCTTACCCTGTACAGATTATACTAAACTCTCCTATCTTATAATAGTCTCTTAGTATTGTTCATATTTCCTAAATGTAGATTTCTAGTTTATTTCCTAAACGTAGTCTTTCAGCTTTCTTGTTGTACAAGTCCACGTGTCTGCTCATGTATATATATTTGTAACAGCTGTGACTTAGAATTTAATATACATAAATATATTCAACCTCGATAGTCTTCACCTCTGAAACTCAAGAAAACATCGTATTTTGACTGAGGAGTGATTGAAGAGGAACAAGAAGAAGAATATATCATCATCGTCCTATCATACAATGAAATGAAGAAAAGACTTGTCAGATATGCAGACAGTATCAGAGGGAGAGGAGATGGTGCTCTCAGCTCA
Organism: Acer negundo; assembly: GCA_035582765.1. NCBI lineage: Eukaryota > Viridiplantae > Streptophyta > Magnoliopsida > Sapindales > Sapindaceae > Acer > Acer negundo. The sequence goes on along the minus strand of CM069231.1, from coordinate 25,051,693 downwards.
GTTCACATATTAAATTCAAATTTTACTATATATCACATGAGTAATGCTAGACATCCCAATATTTTTTCCCAAATTCTGTCACAAATGATGTGGCACGTGAGTTGTCAGCATTTTATAAATCATAAGATTATATGGTGATTGATGTGATGTTGACACCTCATTTGGGAAAAAAAATTTGGGATGTCTAGCATTACTTATTTACAAAACATTATATGCTACCATCCATGCCCAAATTAGACCTTTAACTTCAAAGTTAGATTTTGCTTTATTTTCTTTCCTTTTTAACTTCAATTTTTATTGTAAATATTATTAAACCAAAAAATCTAAAAAATAATTATTTAATGTTGAGGCTGATCTTTTTCGTATTTGGACCGGACTAGGCTCATAAAGTAATTTATAAAAGCCCAGACTGAATTCAATCTTTTAAATACTTGGCCCTAACATGATTTAGGCCTCTACAGTCTAGACTCCAGCCAGACTAGCTGCTAGAAAAAATTGAAATCGGGTTATATGTTATAACCCACTTTTATTTCGAGGTGGGTTGGGTTATAAGCACGACCTAATGTATAAAAAAAATAAATCTTAAACCTAGAATAGTTAAGGGCGCGTCCTGTAAGTGTTTTTTATTTATGTTTTTCGAAATGAAAAATGAAAATAAAAATAGTGTTTTTGGTTTCATTTTTGAATTCCAAAAACGTGGTTGGAAGCATAAACCGAAAGCTATATTTTGAAAATAAAAATAGAGAAATCGTGTCTGGTAGATTAACTGAAAAATATCAAAAATTGTATAATTTTCCTATTATTTTTTCTGTTGTAGTTTTTTAATTTGAATAATAGATGGGTCAATAATTCATCACAATAATTATCTAATAAGTAATTACTCATGATTTACAATTAAAAAAAAACTCATAATAACTAAAACTAATAGTGCACTGTGTGTATAAAACTATCTAGGGGGTGAATATATTTTATCCAATTTTATCCTATTTTCGTTATAAGTCAATATTCCGAAAATACCCCTATTTATTCAATGTAAGATATCAAGTGTAATAAGTGTAGAATTATAAATGACACAAGATATTTACGTGGAAACCCTCACGGGAAAAACCACATGCTGTTATGTGTGTCACACACGTATCTCAAATTCACTAATAGTAATGAAGATTACAACCTAATCCTAATATGTAACTCACCATCACCACCTAATCCCGGTATAAGAGAACCTTTTCCAATTGCTTGTAATTTAAGCTACCTAATCCCAGAAGCTACACAAGTCTTACTTCTCAATGGAGAGATAAATGTCCTATGTGAATATATGATGATATTCAAAGAGCAAACAAAGCTAGGGATCCTTAGATGCTCATCTAGAATGATGATATGACAATTAATTCATTCCTAAATATCAATAGCTAAATAACATGTTATAAAGCTTAGCTAAACATAGATTATGAAAACCTAGAAAGCTATCACAATACAACACTCAATCAATACACCACATACAATCTCTATCTTGCAACTAGAATAATATTCTAAGAGCATACAAGTAATAAAAGAGATGGCTTGCTAAGAAAGACACTAAAATTAGATGAAGTTAGTGAAAAACTTACTAAGCAAGATGTGATGATACAAAACCATGCATAGATGCATCCTATATGATCATAGATGATGCTATATGAACTTTGATGCACAAAGAAATAACTTTAAGTGTTTAAAGGTGAGTTTTTCTCTTGAAATATGTTATAAGGGAAAAATATGCTTTTTGAACTCTTAAGGACTACCGAAAAAGAAAGTGGGGTATTTATAGGCATCCAATAAAGCTGTTGCGTTTTGGGCGTTTCGCGCACGGCGGACTACCGCGGTCTCGACTGCCGCGTTTAGTCAATCGCGGCACTTCAACATGGTAGAGAGAACAATCTCTGTCGCTTGCATGCCGCGGTTAGTCAATCGTGACACAACAAAATAAATTACTGTCGCGAGGATGCCGTAGTTGGTCAGCCGCGGTTGGTCAGCCACGACACTACAACCGCGGCACAACAAAAATATTGATGTCGCCTGGCTTACCGCGGTTGGTCAAAAAGACACCTTAACCGCAGCAGTGAGAGGCAAGGCCTTCTGACGCAGTTTCTCACACAAAGACCATGCAATAAGTGCAAGTGTGTGAGTGAAAAGAATGCATCCTAATGCTTAACATGTTATGACATTTAACAAGATAGATGCAATCAATTGAACATGCAAGAAGAGAGATTAATGAACATTAATGCACATATAATAAACACACAAAACATACAAGAAATACACATATGCATGAGTTGTGAGTGTGTGCAACTATCTCTTCAAAGCAAGTAAGCACTTAGAAATTTACCTTTGGTGCTTCTTCTCTTGAGATCTTAAGAGGGCCTTGGTTGTGCAAAACACCAACCATTAAAAGCTTAAGCTACCTTTACACAAACCCCATATATGGTTTGTCACTGAAATAAGCCAATCAAACTTGAGGAACTAACAATCTACCCCTTTGGCTATTTCGACAAAACCACCACTCACATTGATCCTCACAACAAAATAGAAACTATCGGGCATACAATGATTTTCTACATTACAAAGAGATATTTCAAGGATAAAACTTCAAGTCTTTAATCTCTTGTAGAACAACCAAACCTTCAAAACAAAGTTTCTACACTTTCCAATACAAGTAAATGTGACATTAATCAAGTGAGAACATAAATAAGAATTTACATTTAAGAATTTAAGCATAACATCATGCAATGTATGTGTAATGCAATGCTCCCGCTCAAAGGGTTACTCCCCCTCAACGTGACATTAATCAAGTGAGAACATAAATAAGTATTTGCATTTAAGAATTTAAGCGCAACATCATGCAATATATGTGTAATGCAATGCTCCCGCTCAAAGGGTTACTCCCCATCAACGTATATTCTCCCCAACATGTAATTTTGCTACTACAATTAGCACAATAAGCATTCTCCCCTTACCAACATACTACTCCCTCTTTTTGTCATGGGATAGGCAAAGGAGTATTCCCCAAATGTGTCACTAGAAGCAAATAGAGAGAGAAGCATACATGTCATTTGCATAATCATATAAAACACTTTATGCAACCTACTTAAAAGGAGAGATACAAGGAGATTTACTTTCATGGAAAATGTTTGAATAAAAATGCTTTGCATGCAAGACATATTGCATTCAAGGCCAAAAATCAATGGTATTTGGCAAAGCAAATAACAAAGGTTTCATGTAGGAATTCAAACCAATTTCACCATTTGTCATGAATTAAAGCAAGGATATAGAGAATTTATTGATTTCAATTTTAGAGCATTATATCCAACTTTATAACCGAAACATGTCATGAGCAACTTTGCACCTTATTTGATTTTTCCAGATAAGATATCCATATGATAGTAAACATGCTCAACAAATAAAGAAAGAGAGACATTTGGAAAAAAATAATCTTTAGAACGGATACAAGATCCTTTATTCATTTTGAGTCTCATAAGCTTTTCACACATTATTTTATATTTAAGAATTGCAATCATCAATTCATGCTTTTACATTTGAGAATGTCATTAGAATTTCATGCTTTTCACATTTAAGCATGTCATTAGGAAACATCATGTCATGGAGATCATTATAGGTCATTCAATAAGTACTTCCTAAATGAATCTTCTAGTCCAAAAATGAATGATTGAACATTAATATAACATGGATTGCATTCAAAGCATGGTTCACACTTATTGAGATAAAAACATATATACATATGTGCAACCAAGATACTCAAGCAATTAATAAAGAAGCATAAAAAATTTCAAATTTTTGCATGCACCAAGTATCCAATTGCTCTCTTTGCTTGAGTTTCCTAAATGTGGTCAATCATCAAAAGACATCACTCCACAAGACATATCCCAATAGATCTATTAAGTGTTTTAAACCGAGTTGCATCTAAGGGTTTTGTAAATAGGTCCTCTAGTTGATCATTAGTGCCTACATGTTCAAGCACTATGCATTTATTTTCATCAAGCTCTCTAATGAAGTGATGATGGCTGTCAATATGCTTAGTCCTAGAGTGCTGCATCGGATTCTTGGAAATATTAATAGCACTCATATTATCACAAAAAAGGGTTAGAGTACCTTGATTGAATCCGTAGTCGACTAGCATTTGCTTTATCCAAAGGAGTTGTGTGCATCCACTCCCTGAAGCTATGTACCTGGCTTTAGTCGTGGACAAGGAAATCAAGTTTTGCTTCTTGCAAAACCAAGAGACCAAGTTATTGCCTAGGAAGAAGCAACCGCCCGATATGCTCTTCCTATCATCGCAATTTCCTGCCCAATCTGCATCACTAAAGCCAACTAAACTAGCATTAGTGTCAAAAGAGTACCAAATCCCATAGTTGGATGTCCCATTCACATAGCGAATGATTCTCTTTACGGAAGAGAGATGAGACTCCTTAGGATCCGCTTGGTACCTAGCACATACACCCACACTAAAAGATATATTGAGCCTACTTGCGGCCAAATAAAAAAAGCTACCAATCATGCCCCGATATAGAGTTTACTCCACACTTTTACCACTAGCATCCTTCCTTAGCTTCAAAGTGGTACTCATGGGTGTATCACAATGTTTGACATTTTCTAGTCCAAACTTCTTTACTAGGTTTTTGGCATATTTGGCTTGGGTTATAAAAATCATATCATTTAATTGCCTAATTTGCAAACCTAGGAAGTAACTTAGCTCACCAACAAGACTCATCTCAAACTTATGAGACATGACTTCAACAAATTGTTGGACTTTTGTGTTGTTAGTGGAGCCAAATACTATATCATCAACATATATTTGAGCTATAAAGAGCTCATCATTGCCTTTCTTGATGAATATAGTCTTGTCAACACTACCCCTTGTGTAGTTATTGTCAACAAGAAATTGAGTGAGACGCTCATACCAAGCCCTTGGTGCTTGTTTCAACCCATATAGAATCTTCTTAAGGCGATAGACATGGTTGGGGTGTTGTGCATCCATAAACCCATTGGGTTGCTCAACAAACACTTCCTCTTGTAAGAAGCCATTGAGGAAGGCACTCTTGACGTCCATTTGGTGCAATTTGAACTTGTGCACACAAGAAATGGATAAGAGAAGTCTAATGGACTCTAAACAGGCAACGGGAGCAAATGTCTCCTCAAAGTCAATACCCTCAATTTGAGAGTACCCTTTGCAACAAGTCTAGCCTTGTTACGCATTATGTTGCCATCCTTATCGGATTTATTCCTATATATCCACTTGGTGCCTATCACATTAGTGCTCTAAGGTCTAGGAACTAAAGTCCAAACCTCATTCCTTTCGAATTGGTTTAGCTCTTTTTACATGGCAAGAACCCAAAATTCATCCTTTAAGGCTTTATCAACCTTTTTGGGTTCTATTTGAGAGGTGTAGCATGTATAGCTAATGAGATTAGCTATTTGACACGTAAATCTAACACCCGTATTGAGGTAGACTTTTTGGTGCCACCTTCACTTGAGCACTTCTTGAACACTCTCCTAGGTCAAGTTTCTTTCTAGGTAATTGACGAGGAAGAGATTCTTTGAGGTTCATGCTCTTGGAAAATATGGTATTACTTAGAGTGGAGGATATCTTGTTATCTTCAAACCCAAGAACCTTCTTGTCACTTGGCATCTTTTCAACACCTAACATGTGGTCAAGCTTTTTAGTGCTAGAGTTCATCATGGCCAACAACTCTCTAACATCTTCAAGGTCCCTCTTCAACCCTTCTTCACTCTTCTTAGATACGTCTAACTCTTTTCTTAGCTTATCTTCACTCTCCATGGTTCTCACCACTTCTTCACTTAAGTGGTCAACTTGTGTTAAGAGTTCTAGGTTTTCTTCCTATAATCTCCTAATTTCTCTCTTGTTCTTTAACCTTGAACTCTCAAACTTCATCATGTAGTCTTGGAGATCCATCCTATCCACATTTCCATTTGTGGATTGTGAAGAAGAGCAATCATCACTTGAGTCAATTTCCGCTTGACTCTCATTCTCTTATTCACTAGCATTTTTGCTCTTGTGAGAAGAGGTAAAGGCTATGAAGCTAGCCATGAGTTCTTCATTATCCGAAGACTCTTCTCTTTCATTGGAGTCATCACTCCCACTCCTGCAGTGGCCATCATTTTCCCTTTCTTCTTGATATTGTGATTTGCACATCGGGGGTAAAATGTCCTATGCCACCACACTCAAAGCATTGGACCCCTTTCCTTTCAGTGTTTTCTTACCTAGGCTCAAACATCTTGAAATGAGTCTTTTTCTTGAAGTCTTGGCCTTTGGATCCAAATCCCTTCTTCTCAGACTTGTAGAATTTCTTGAACCTTCTCATTAACAAGGCCATTTCTTCGTTTAAGTCATCATTCTCCTCCTTCTCATCTTTGAAGGCTTACAAAGCAATTCCCTTTTGCTTTTTAGGAGGTGTGGAGGTAGGACATTTCCTAGACTCATAAGCTAGAAGCCTCTCAATCACCTCACTCGGCTCCATATCCTTGTAGGTACTATTCTCCTCTAAAGCCGTCACCTTGGACTCAAACTTCTCAAGAAACGATCTCATAAGCTTTATCCTTCTATCCGAGTAAGGGTCACCAAGTTAATGACTTTGGTTGCCTATGTCCATCAACTTAATCTCGAGGTCGTTGAAGCATTCATTCTTATCCATCATAAGCAACTCAAATTGTGTTTGGAGAACTTAAAGCTTCGAGTCCTTAACAACTTTAGTTCCATTATATGCAACCTCTAGGATGTCCCACGCCTCCTTAGCGATCGTAGTGTTTTGAATCAATTTATATTGATTCTCATCCGTTGCATATAGGATGGCATGCATGCCTTCCCATTCCATTTTGATGCCTTAAACTCTTGCGTGTTCCATTGAACCTTAGGCTTGAGAACATCCTCTCCTCAACATGTAGGAGTCATCATGGGTGATGTGTAGCCATCTTCAACCGCTATCCAAGCCCGGTCATGGATTTGACATATGTACGACTTCAACTTGCCTTTCCAATAGGCATAATTCAACTCGGTAAGAAGAGGAGGCCTTGTGCTAGAAGCACCCTTGTTGCTACCACCATTTTCACCTTCCACTCATAGTGTATATGAATGAATGAAATAAATGCAAATGTATGAATGATCAAACAACACACAAAATGCAAAACACACCTAAATGAGCAAATGATCACCTATGTATATCTAGGAACCCGCTCTGATACCAATTGAAACTAATAGTGCACGGTGTGAATAAAACTATCTAGAGAAGGGTGAATAGATTTTATCCGATTTTACCCAATTTTTGTTATAAGTCAATATTCCGAAAATACCCTTATTTAGTCAATGTAAAATATCAAGTGTAAAAAGTGTGGAATTATAAATGAAACAAGATATTTACGTGGAAACCATTATCGGAAAAACTACGGGCTGTTATGTGCGCCACACACGTACCTCGAATCCACTAATGGCAATGAAGATTACAACCTAATCCCGGTATGTAACTCACCACCACTACCTAATCCCGGTATAAGTGAATCTAGTCCAATTGCCTGTGATTTAAGCTACCTGATCCTATAAGGTACACAAGTCTTACTTTTCAATGAAGAGATAAATGTCCTACGTGAATATATGATGATATTTAAAGAGAAAACAAAGCTAGGGAACCTTAGATGCTTATCTAGAATGATAATATGACAATTAATTCATTCCTAGATATCAATAGCTTAGATAAACGACATGTCATAAAGCTTAGCTAAACATAGATTATGAAAACCTAGAAAGCTATCACAATACAACACTTAATCAATGCACCACATACAATCTCTATCTTGTAACTAGAATAATATTCTAAGAGCATACAAGTAATAAAAGAGATGGCTTGCTAAAAAAGACACTAAAATTAGATGAAGTTAGTGAAAAACTTAACAAGCAAGATGAGATGATGCAAAACCGTGCATAGATGCATCCTATGTGGTCATAGATGATGCTATATGAACTTTGATGCACAAAGGAATAACTTTGAGTGTTTAAAGGTGAGTTCTTGTGAATTATTTCTCTTGAAATATGTTATAAGGGAAAAATATGCTTTTTGAACTATTACGGACGACCTAAAAAGAAAGTGGAGTATTTATAGGCATCCAACAAAACTGTTACGTTTTAGGCGTTTTGCACATGACGGACTGTCGCGGTCCTAATTGCCCCGGTTGGTCAATTGCGGCACTTCAACCGCAGCAGAGATAACAGTCTTTGTCGCTTGCATGTTGCAGTTGGTCAACCGCGACACTTCAACCGCGGCACAACAAAATTATTGCTGTCGCTTGGCTTGCCGCGGTTGGTCACAAAGAAACCTCAACTGTGGCAGTGAGAGGCAAGGCCTTCTCTCGCAGTTTCTTACGTAAAGAACATGCAATAAGTGCAAGTGTGTGAGTGAAAAGAATGCATCTTAATGCTTAACATGTTTTGACATTTAGCAAGATAGATGCAATCAATTGAACATGCAATAAGAGAGATTAATGAACATTTATGCACACATAATAAACACACAAAACATGCAAGAAATAAACATATGCATGAGTTGTGAGTGTGTGCAACTATCTCTTCAAAGCAAGTGAGCACTTAGAAATTTACCTATGATGCTTCTTCTCTTGAGATCTTGAGAGGGCCTTGGTTGTGCAAACACCAACCATTAAAAGCCTAAGCTACCTTTACATAAACCCCATATATGGTTTGTCACCGAAATAAGCCAATCAAACTTGAGGAACTAACAATAACCGATAAATTTTTTGTGATAAAATCTTTGTGATTCATCACAAAGCAGCCCCAAAAATGAGACCAAACAAACCATAAGGCAAATGCAAAACAGAGAGATGAAACTGGGTATAGAGCAAGAGCAATGAAGTAAACACAGAAAAGTTGAGCAGAGTCGGATATCTCCCCAAACCACCCTATTCCCCTTTAAACTAGACTCCGACTTCGCTAACATATCGGATGTTTGTAATTTTAAAATTTAAAATCGGATCTAACAAATTTGTTAATGTTCTTTTGATCTTCCCAAATGACCTCCTTATCATATTTTCCACCCTTTTTTTAAACGTACAATAATCAAAATCATTAATTTCACTAATAAATCTAATAAAAACGACTATCAAAGCAAAAATTAATAGGGTTTTAACAAGAGATTTTGATTACCACTTCTTATTGCATGTTTGATTTGAGAAGCTGATCGGCGGTACCAAGGCCGAAGGAAGTGAGATCCTCCTATGGCGACGCCAATCTAGCCTAGATCGACGTCGCCGAAGGAGGATCTCACCTCCTCCGGCCTTGGAGGAGCAAATCAGAGAAGAAGAAGAAGAAGAACAGTAATAGAGATAGAGAATGTCGAAGAAGAAGAAAAAAAGTAAAAAAAAAGTTGAGTTTTTTTTTTTTATAAAAAAAAAACACAAAATTAAAAACAAAATGAAAAACATGAAAAACATCTAAAAGTTGTTTTTCAAAATTTTCAACTTTAACACTAGTTTTGTTTTTCATTTTGTTTTTGTATTTTGGAAACAAAATAAAATACGGTTAACGAATGCGTTTTAGAAATTGTTTTCAAAAAATAAAAACAAAAACAACAAAAAATGGCTCTATAAAAGAGGGCCTAAGAAACCCTAAATCTTTTAATTTTTCTTTGCACTCTATGGATTCTCTAGTCCATCGCTCTCTTTCTTTCCTCACTAGTCATGCCACTCTTCTTCTGTTCACGAAACACTATACATCTTGTTGGTTGTTTGACATGTTCTAAATTAAGCAAACTGTTTATCTCGCAAGTGCATGAATCGTTAGAAGATTCGTATAGCGGCTATTACGAGTTTGTTCCACGGGGAAGTGTAATTCGTCAACTATTCTTAGTTTAACGAATGGAAATAAGTAAAAGAGAGTTTGTGCATTAAAAGTAAAGAGTGCATTAAATCAAATTAAGAAAGATAGATTGCAATAAAAGGTGGTTAATGGATTGGAGAAAGGCAATTTGGTATGGGTACACTAAGTAATTTATTCCACTATGGAATTTGCTTTACTTTTTTTAGTTTGATCATCTTTTTTAATTTTTTTTTTACTATTGTACTTTTGTAAATATCTTTTAATATCCACCATCCATCTTAAAGGTGGATGGTGGAGATCAATTTAAGAAAATTTTTTGTTTTATTAATTTTTTTTCAAACCCATTCATTCAAGGGCAAAGATGTCTTTTAACCTGAAAATTAACTTCGAAAATCTAACGAAAAGGGGGAATATAATGAATACTTTCAGTTTCAGGGGGTAAAACAACCATTAATGGAAATATAGGGGGAGATTTACTAATAGGTCAAAATATAGAGGGGAGAATGATACTTTTCAACCACAAGATAACAAGTTTATAACATTTTTCTCCACTCCCACAACCCATCATCATCTTCATCTTCATCTTCAGTTCAGAGGTGCCAGCTTAGCTAAGATGTCTCAGTGTATCTATTGATCCCGACGACAAACCTTATAAAAAAGAAAAAAATCTTTATCTTCAGAATCATCTTCATCTTCATCTTCGATGATAACTTATTTAATTTTGAATTTCTTTTCCATCAAATTTGTTTTTTTTTTTTTTTCCATTTGTATGAGATATTGATCATTTTCCTTTTGTTTAATCTTTGACAATGCTTTAACTTTGTTAAAAATTTTATATTTTTTTGGTTATTATTTTAGAAGTAATCTTTTAAGTTTATACGGTGAAAGTTTTGAATTTTATTATAATTATGGAATAGAAAATGTAGTTAACATATAGAAAATCTCTTAAGTTTAATTTATTTTAGAGTGAATAAATAATATGTCATTTTTAGTAATTTAATATTTCAGTAGACTTTTTTGAGATTTTACTACCAAACAGTCAACTATTATAAAATTACTTTTTTAATTACTGTAGTGGCCAAAAATCGGCCTAAAGCCCAATGCCATTTTACACCTAAAGTCATATGATGGTTTAGCCCAATAAGGCCTAGTTCCAAAGTATTGTGGTCCTGGAGCTTGGGTCAACCCATCAAAGCTCAGCCAGAGGTCATCAAGTTAAGTAACTAGCAAGAGACTGACCCAGTCAAGCTTGACCAAGTTAGTGGACTCAACTGCTAGGATATCTCAAATATCCTCTACCTAAATCTCGGAAAGGATCTCTCCCATGATCACCATCTCTTAGAGATCTCGTGGAGCTCAACCACATTGTAGTGGTCAAAAAACCGACCAACGACCCAACAATCAAGCCCACTAACGAAAGGGCCAACACGAAGCCCAGAATACCCATCATATGACAAAACCGCAAACAAAGCAGACCCAAAATCAGGCGCAGCCCACTAAGGCGTTTGGTCAATTCAAACACGTGGTCAAATGACCCATTAAATGGCCTTGACCACATCTCAATAACGCATCAAATGTTACACAAAGCTCAACATCAGACAAATGGCTCAATTGCCTTAAATCACCAGATCCATATGGATCAAAACAGGTGATTAATAGCCTAAGATCCATGCCCTCACTTAAAATGGGCTAAACGTTGGAGGCCTCAAGCCTTCTGATGAAAATCAAGAAGCATCACTAAAGAATCCATTTCATGTTCCAGTTTGGCCAATTACAAGGGCAATGGCCAAAAGGATCAAAGAAGCACTTAATAAGTTGATTCAAGTGATTTGGGTTGATTCTAAAATGGCGCATTTCAAGATGGACCTAAAAGAAGATCAAGGCTTAATCAATGTAATAAAAGCAATTAGTAGGGCTGATTAGCTTGATTCGGACGTGGACTACACCAAGAATGGTATGGATCAATTTTGTCTCCAAATAAAGACCTTCTAAGAATGAGATGATTACCTGCCAATTTTATAGCATTAATAGGCGTGTTGACTTGCCAGATGCAGACCATTAATGGGTGAGTTGGCTTGCCTATTTTCAGATTTAATTAGTTGCTATTTTCTTTATCCTTAATTTTCTGATTGTAGATTATTTACTTTCTTTTTCCTATAAAGGGCTTTAATTGTCTTAGGATTTTATGTTTTATTTTCTTGATTTTGTGTTTTATTTCAGCCTTATATATAGAAGGCATGAATAGTGCTATAAAGTGCGAATTTAATTCAATAAAAATTATTGTGAGGTTGCTTCCTCTTGGGTTCTTCAGAGAACTTGTGAACTTATCAATCTACCTTGTGGCGTTCAAACTTTGACTTATCACTCACAATCCTTTCTATTTCTTGAGTGTGGCGTCTACAATCTTTCTTTTACCTTTGGTTCTTACCTCTTTATAAATAACGGGTCAAGGTGCTTTTTATTTTTCTTTGTCATAAATCTGAATTAGAACACGATCCTAATTATGTTACCTTTTATTGGTTCTAGGTCTTACTACGCTTGGTGAGATTTATACCACCTTCACTATAAATAACACACACCTCTTCAGAAGCCATAGTTCCGTAAATCTTTCATTTCATTTAGTACATATAACTCAACGCTTGGCGAGTCAACCTACACTCTCGTTCGAGCTAAGTCGAGCCTAGTCTTGACGAGCTATCAAACAAAGCTAACAATAGTCCTAGTGCTTGCTCGACATCGACCTCTTTGATACCTAGCATCATACTCCTTGCTCGACAACTGGAATGGCATCAACACCACTCTTCCTTCGTCCTAGGACGGGTTTAAAGAAAGCCACCAAAGCTTACAATAAATAGTATGATGAATCTCGACCGAGGCGATTCCTTCCATCTGCAACTAATCTCTATCTCATTGATTGCCCAAGTTCCAAAAATTCGCTAATTCGGTAACCCTGGCCAATCAATTGAATCTCTTCCCATGGACCTATAGTACGTACTAGCTTGAACACCATGCCCATTTCTCTAATAATACGACAAGCATCAAACGCACTAGATTTTTGGATTCGCTTGGAGAGAGTAGAGAGTCAAGGTTCGTTGGCAAGTACTTACCTTAACGATTCAAGCAAGCCAAGTTACCTACTCATATGAGATCTTCAGAACAAAGGGCTTCGTAGACAGCCCTGTCGATACCATTAAATAATAGTATACGGCTACTAGCTCACTCGATAGATCAACCTACTAGGTCGAGTAATTCGTTCTTTTCTCGGTTGCCAAAGTAATAAGGTAGCCAAGATTCTATTCGTCTCCTTCTCTCTATTGCTGCGAATTGAGATTGGCATGGCCTTTGCTGTACAAACTGAACCAGCTCGAAGTCAACCAATCAAGGGGCATCAAACCTGATCGCACTTCAAATGTACCTATTTTAAGCCCTCATTTCCTATTACTCCATGCTTGTTTCTCAAGTAAAACCGGGTTTTTAATGGCATAATTAAGTGTTTTAGGTAAATAAGGAAATTCAGGGAAAAATTGTGTAAGATTGGAGAAATCAGGGGTAAAACTGAAAGTTTAGAGCTACCATTAAAGAATCTGTGATTAAGGCATCAGGGGTCCAAAACTATAATTCGCCAGACAAAGCATATAAGCGTGACATGTCACCAAGTGAAAAGGTGCGTTTTGGATGGCTTTTGCATGCATCAGCATGATGTCACTCTGACGACATCTTCTTCTTCAACTAGCTGACCCATTTGTAGACCCGTGTGCCCAACCCGGACCCGGTTCAACTCGGTGATGACCCGACGTGTTCCAGCTCATTTTTTTGACCTTTTTTTTAGTATTTTTCTTCCCATATCGATGGCTTGATGTCCCTTAGTCAGTTTTTGACCCATTTCAGGCCTCCATGCAATTTTTTCTCTCTCTACCAATCCCTCCAAATAGCCATGGCAAACCAAGCTTCAAAGCTCACCTGCGCGCCTTCATTCACATTAAATAGAAGAGAAGAACTTGCGCTGAACACCGCGACTTTAGAACCACGGGAAAGAACCCACAGACCAAAATGAAAGAACCCGTGGCCAATTTCCAGCAAACTTGTGTGACTTTCTGGTTCTGTTTCGAACTCACGGAAATGCCATTTTTGAACAGGGTATTGAGGTCTTTTCACTCCCGGCTCTTGCCCTAAAATTTTCCCACTATAAATACCTCATTTTTGTTTTCTAAAAGCAATCTCTTTCATCCAACTTCCTCACCAAAAACAGCCTATCTTCTAGCTCGTCACCTTGCCATATGGTGGTTTTCCAGCCTCTATTACCACTTCGTTTCACTCCCATCACCACATCAACACCAAACTGAAACCTCACCATTTCTAGCTCATTATTCCACCAAAAACCACCATTGTTGCACAAATCCGAGCTTGAAGATAAAGATGATGGAATGGAGCTCTTGAAGATCTTCATGGGTGAAGTTTTTCCTATTTTTCTCTTCATTTGTATTATGTGTAACTAAACATTGATGTTGGGATTTGGTGTATTTGCATTTATGATCGATGAAATAAGTTGATGCTATTTATGCTTGAGCTTCAATTTATATATGCTGATTTAATTGACCAATTGATTGATATGTAATATAATTTAGAGCATTGAGACCTCAATTTCATGCATGAATGACCATTAATGTATAGGTCTTTATTCAAGGTTAAATAGGTTAAGATTGATTAATTTGGTAAGCTTGCCATGTTAAGACCAATATGGCTGCTTAATTGCCATCAACTTGTGAATTGGGTTAACTGCATTGTATACCATTTCCCTAACATCTCCATTCCCATACCACCTCACAATTTCACTCTTGCATGACCATGCATGAGTTTAGTTAGTTAAATTAGTTAATGTCAATTTAGTTAATTGTGTTTGGTAAGCTTAGTGATTTAGTTAATTAATTGCATAGGTTGGTTTTAGTTGGTTTAATGGTAACTTTGTGGTATTATGATTAATGAGATTTTATTGTATTCTTAGTGAATTAATTAGTTAATTTGCTTGTGACAATCCTTGATTTAATTTCATTGCATGTAATTAGTGTAAATATACTGTTCATTATCTAAGACTAGAACCGATTTAAGGTACCACACCTCCTCGTGGGAATGATACCCTTACTTGTAATCCCTATACAAGTTGAACGACTCGTACATTTGCGAAGGGTGAAAACACTCGCACGTCCTATCATTTGCATAGTTTAGAGAATTGTCACCGGGGTGTCGAAACCCATGGTATACTTGTCTTTACTATAGTTATATTCGCTTTATCTCACACAATATACTAATTTGAGCATTGCATAGTCCCCCAAAGGGACCACCCCCTGCTATGGTTCGACAATTGCTCTTATTTCTCTTATTTTACAGGTTGCCAGTGCCCTGCTCGATGATTTTATCAATTATAGATCCGATTGACTACAGTTTAGCACCCACCGTGGGGCCTTGACAATTTTCCTCTTTTAAAAATTGCCTTTCCACCAAGACGTTGAACAAGACAATGACAGAAGTAACCAATTCCATGGATGTTGAGAAGCAACTGGCACTCTCAGTGTCCTAAATGGCTGAGAACACTGCAAAGTTATGTTCGTTTGAGGAAGAGAATGCAATCGTTCAAGCTCAAAACCTGGAATTGTAGAACAAGATTGATTAACTATCAAACAATGTGGCACCAACCTCCGAGCAGATGCTACTCGATCTTCAGCCCGAGCAAGGCGTACGACAAGATAATCGATCTACCCGAATGGAGATAGAGCTTCCTAACCTCAACTAACCAATACTGGCAATGGACCTGAATGCCATACCAATGAATCCATCGACCTAATTTGGGACTCAAAGGGACTTAAAGCAGAATGACTTGAACTAAGAGTTCCCTATGAAAACTCCAATATCAAACGACACGGTAAGAACACTTCTAATTTTCTCTGACCCTAATGTCGCTCGTAGATTCGCAGAGATGGAAGCGATAATCCAAACAATCCCTAGGATGCCCACACCAATCAAGCGAGTGCAGCCAACAGCTTCATAGACTCACCCTTTATGGTTGAGATCGCGATGGTTAAGATGCTTAGAAAGTTCAGCTTCCCCAACATGAAGCAATATGATGGAACAATTGACCCAGACGATCACATCGCACAATATAAGCAACGAATGTTCACTGCAGCCATTCCTCGAGATTATAGGGAAGCATGAATGTGCAAAAAGTTCAGATCAAATCTCATGAGCCCAGCTCTTTAGTGGTATACCAACCTACCTAGCATATCAATAAGCTCGTTTACTCAATTGAGCAATAACTTCATCGAGCAGTTCGCAAGTAGTAGAAAGCTAGAGAAGAAATTAGACGACCTCTACACCATCAGTCACCGTAGAGGAGAACAATTACATGATTTCATAGGTCGATTCAATAAAGAAAATGTATCAATCCTTAACTGTAATCTTGTAATTGTTATATCTGCTTTCAGGAACTGATCGACATCGGGCATGTAGGGGAAGTTAATTACCCGACTGGCTGGCCAATGTGGTCATTGTCTAGGGATGGCCAATGGGGGAATAGGGGCGGATGTAGGTCCCCCTAACCCTACCCCCATTTTCCAAAACTTCCCCCATCCCCCCCTATTTTCCCATTTGGGGGAAATGGGGATAGGGTAGTTTTGGGGGGAGGTCCCCCTATCCCCATCCCCATTCCCATTCCCATTCCCTTATTTCTCCCATTTTAATTTGGGATTTTCCCGTTTCCCCCTTTCCCCGTGTCCCCCTTTTCCCCATTACCCCATTTTCCATGTATCTATAAAAATTATATATTAAATAAAACACACAAATGCACAATCTATTAAATTCAAATATAAAATAACATCCCATAAAAATTTAAATGAAAGCTAATAAATTGTTCTTTCATCATAATAACACAAAAAGTGTTTTAAGTTATAAAGATGTATATATACTTAGTAAAATATAAATAATAAAAATATTGAAAAAATATATATATATATAAATATATTATAATATCATATTATTTGGGGGAAATGGGGATGGGGGCACCTACCCCCAACCTTAACCCCATTTAAATTTAGGGTTAAAAGCTCCCTCATCGCCACCCCCCCCCCCCAACAAATTACCCCATTTTCCCCCAAAACATTTCCCTCAAATGGGGATGGGGGAGCGGGATTTTGGGGCCTCGGTGGAAAATGGCCATCCCTATCATTGTCAAAAAAAAAAGAACGAGAAATGGAGAGTCTGCATCGACTTCACTAGCCTTGCCGGAAGGACTCGTTCCCTTTGCCTCACATCGACATACTAGTCGATGCTACAACAGTGCACGAACTTCTGAGTTTCATGGATGCCTTTTTGGGTTATAACCAGATCCTCATGCACCCAAACAACTAATAGAAGACAACCTTCGTAACAAAGCGAGGTATTTTTGTTGTAAAGTTACGCAATTTGGTCTTAAAAATGCAGGTTCAACCTATCAAAGATTGATGAACAAGATGTTCAAGAAAATGCTGGGGGACACGATGAAGGTCTACATCAATGATATGCTTATGAAATCATTCAAAGTAGAACAACACATCGACCATCTGAAACAGTCCTTCGAAGTACTAGTCAGGTATCACATGAAACTTAATCCTACTAAGGGCATGTTTGACGCATGGGATTGGACTGATCTAAATCCAATCTCATGTTTGGAAGTAACACTGGACTGGATAAAACAATCCGATGGGGCCATTTTTTAAAGATTTAGTCTGGCGTTTTGTGGGATTAATATACCCAACAAATTGTAGACAATGAAGTGGTGAGATTGTCGACAATAAAGTTACTCATGATTTTACTGATGCATTTTCCGGTGTTGCAAACGAAGAATTGAAGAAGGAAGAGATTAGCATAGAAGTGAAGGAAACAGAAGATATCCCCGTTGAGGAGTCACTCGTATTTAAGGAACCCGAGCCTTTCACTCCACCAATTCCTTCTCTAGGTCACCTACACAAAGGCCCTATGGATAAGTTACTTTTTGGTCTTATTGTGCCTTTATATAAATTGTATGCTAACTTATCCTTGTTCCATGTGATTAGGAACATGCTATCTTGCGACAAATGTTTCTAAGACCTAATCACATATAGGTGCAAATTTGAAACCTTGGAATTTGGTTGAGTGATCCAAGTAAACGTTTAGCTGAGACGTAAAATCAAGTGCTTGGTAGGAGGCAACCCACTTAGGTACATTTCTTTCTTAGTTTATATTTGTTTCTATTTTATTTTTACATTTTTGTTTAGATTAAGTGTGAGGATTGTATGTGTTGTGATTAGTGCCAAGGATGTTTTTGTTTTGTGTGTCTAGAGTTCTTACCTTCCATGCTTCATTTATTCATTGTCCATGCATTTCATGTCATATAAAAATTGAAAACAATGTTTAGATTAGGTTTGGGGTGTGGATTCATTGTTTTTGTTGTTTTTCGTTTTAATTTTTCATGTTTTTCTTTGACCTTTGCGAAAGTGCCTCGTTTTGAAATTTTTTAGGCTAAATGTTTCATTTAAACTGTACTTTTTGGTGAGGAAATAAATTATTGTGACTGCTTTGCATTCTTCCATTTTTTGTTACTATTCAAATGATTTAAAGAACGTAAAATTATGGGGAGTGATTCAAAAATTATGATCATTTCTTCAACCAAAGGTCATTGGCGACGCCCATTTTTGAAAATCTGCACGTGAACCATCTTCGACGTCCGTTTTTACACTCTTACAATTTGAATCATGAGATGTTTTATAAATGGAAAGTGTGCAATTGTATGTCTATTTTTTTGTTCCAAAATTTGAACAAGTTTTACCAAGTATCTTTGAAAATAGGCACTAAAGAATGGGCATAGGTCAAATTCGAAAGTCAATAGTTTTTGGAATTTTATCCTCCATGTTAAGATCTTCTTTTGCATTGTGTTTTTGTTAATTTGTTTCAATTTTTGTGTTTTGTTCAATGTGTGTGTGTTTTTTATTAGTTGTATAAAATTGTTAGTATGTTTTGTACCCAGAGTTCCAAACCGTTGAACTCATTGTCCAAGTTCTTCATCGTTCCAACATTGAGGGCAATATTGAGTTTAGGTTTGGGGGTATGGGCAAGTTTGTTTATGTTTAGTTTTTGTTAAAATTTTTGTTTTCGTATCTTTGTTCAATATGTTTTGTTTGTGTTTGTGTAAATATTCTTGCCAAAAAGCCAAGTTTGAACAAATTTTGCTTGGTGAGATGTTCTTTTGTGTGTGCCTTTAGGGAGTTGCTGAGTCTAGATTAACATCTTGTCATTCTAGAATTTCATTATGCAAGATGCACTTAGTCGATTTCTTTTAGTGCCTTAGTGGATGAGGCATCATACTTAAATGTTAGAGATTAATAGTGGAGACTACCGTAAATGTGATTTTTGGGCTTAATAGCATTTAATTCGGAGGGTTTGTTCATGTCTACTCTTAAAAACTCTTTTAAACACATTTAAGCTTAATAGATATCTCATTTGCATCATATATTATTGTTTTCCATAGAACATGCATTATTAGTGGACTGCTTGAATTAGATGTTTATTCCTTTGATAGATGGACTCTTGAAATGATCTTAGGCAATGTGTGTTTTAGCCACTTTAAATGGCCAAATACCTTCCTATCCCAAATGTGTGTGCTCCCAAGCCTATTTCGAAGCTAAAAACATTTAGCCTTTTCATTTCATCACCCACAACATCCATAATCTCAACAACCTAAACATTTGACCATCCCTTGTAGCTAATTGAACTTGTTAAGGCTTCAGATTTAATGTAAAATTGAGCTCTAATCTATATGAATGGCGTGTACCTAGGCATTCATTTATGTGTGTATGAAAATTGTGCAAAGACAAAGGTTAAAAAAAATATAAAAAATAATAATAATTAAGAAGCATAAGTAAAGCAAAATGCTTCAAAACCTAGTTTTAATGGTTAAAGCTACTCAAAGCAACAAGAGTAGCAAAAGTATGCACAATAGAGTCTAATTTGTAAGCTCGGACGCCAAAGTGTCTACATGTAATGTGAATGTGTTATGTATTAGAGCCAACTGATGTGTCTTAGAATGTATTGATTTGACTTGGTCAATTAGTCTTTGAGATCCTCAATCACCATTCATTTCTTACACCAATCACCCATGGCCCCATTACAACCTAATGGAAAAGTCCTTTTTGATCTTAGGGAAATTCTAGCTTGAGAATATTAGTTGAAACAATTTCTTTCCATGTTCATGGCATTCAATTCTGTAAGGTCTCATTTATTGATTGTCGTGGACAAACCACATTTGGGGTTTGATGTAAGGTTAGCTTAGGCTTGTGATGGTTGGTGCTTTGCACAACCAAGACCCTTTCAAGACCTCAAGAGAAAGAGCACCAAAGGTAAATTTCTAAGTGCTTACTTGCTTTGAAGAGATGTAGGTGCACACACTTACAACACATGCATAATTCTATTCTTGTATTTGTGTGTCTTTGTTATTGTGTGCATTAATGTTCATTAATCTCTCTTCTTGCATGTTTAATTTGATTGCATCTTGTATGTTAAATGTCGTGTCATGATTAGGCTTAGGATGTATCATTTTTATAGGGGGTGTTGTACACTCACCCTACGTACAGCGCCCATAAGGAGTATTGAGCAAATTTGCTCTTGACCGCTCTACGTAGAGCGGTGCCACTAGTCGATTTAAAAGTCACCCTTGATTTGCCCTTGGTTAGCCCTACGTAGAGCGGGTGTAAGGCAGCTCTAAAAAACTCGAGAGCAACCGCCCCTTGTTCGCCTGATTTTCGCCCTTTGTGTAGAGCGGTCACGAAGAACTTGTTCTTTATTTCCCTGGTGAACCGCCTTACAACCACCCTACATAGAGCCGGTGTAAGGCGGCCAAGGCAAAAATTAAGGTAACTTATAAAAATGGCTCCACTTCATTTTGACACCCTATATATTTGCCTTTTTCATTTTAGGTTAGTTCTAAGAGTCCAAAATCACATTTTTTCCTTAGAAAATATTTCAAGAGAAAAAATTCACAAGAACTCTCCTTTAAACACTCAAAGCATTTTCTTTGTTCATCAAAGATCATCTTGCATCATCTATGACCATATAGGATGCATCCATGCATGGTTTTGCAACATCACAACATGTTTGGTAAGGTTTTCACTATTATCTTACATAATTAGTGTTTTTCTTAACAAGCCATCTCTTTAATCATTTGTATGCTCTTAGAATATATTCTAGATACAAAATAGAGATTGATTGTGGTGTATTAATTGAGTGTTGTATTGTGATAGCTTCATAGGATTGCTTAATCTATGTTTAAGCTTTATGATATGTCATTTAGCTATTGATATCTAGGGTTGAATTGATTGTCATATTATCATCCTAGGGTTTCCTAGCTCTATTTGCACTTTGAATATCATCATATATTCACATAGGCAAATTATCTCTTCATTGAGAACTAAGTCTTGTGTAGCTTCCGGGATTAGGTTTCTTGGATCACAAGCAATTGGACTAGGTTCACTTATACCGGGATTAGGTAGTGGTGATAAGTTATATATCAGGATTAGGTTGTAATCACCTTTACCATCAATTGATTCGAGGTTTGAGTGTGGCGCACTTACCAACCTGTGGTTTTTCCCTATTGAGGGTTTCCACATAAATATCAAGTGTCTTTTATAATTCCGCACATATTACACTTGTTATATAAATTGACTAGTTAGGGGCATTTTCGTAAACTTGACTAACCATGAAAATTGGGTAAAATTTGTTAAAATCTATTCACCGCCCCCCCTCCCCTCCCCTCCCCTCTAGATTAATATTGAACACACCGTTAATTTGTTTTAGATTCCATTCATGAGATCAATTTACATAAATGTGCATTCTTTTAAAAATGTCATATGCAATTAAACTTGATTCTAATGTATAAACTCATTTGCATATGTTTGAAGAGTGTGTGCCTAGGTTCAGTGTGAAAAATGAGGGAAATCCGGTGAGGATCCGATGCTTATGAGTTTGTGAAGAAAAGTGACAAGTGTCTGTTGGGATTTATGCCATAAAGCTTGTAATTTGTAAATGATATAAATCCATTAATAAAAGAAGTAGTTATTTCATTCAAAAAATATGACTCATATGCTTATATCATATGTACTAAACATCCAAGATTGCTAATGATATACTAAACATCCAAGATTGCTAGATGTAATCTCAAACTGAGTATATGAGTATCATATATAGAGGAATTCAGTTTGAGACATGCAATCTAAAGAGTCCGTAAAAAGCAAATAAGGCTGGGTACTTTATTTGTGGTTAATCTACAGCTGCGGTCCATTTCGTGATGTACGACAGTCTTATCCTAGACTATTCATATGGTGATATGAGAATGGAGGCACCTTATATGATGTGATCATATAGGACTGGGTAATGATCTATATAAATCTATCACCAAGATCCGTTAGTTGAAAAGATTCATATATATCGACAAATGATGGTTGTATATGGGTGATTTAAATCCTGAGTGTCTTACTGATTCCTTCAAGTTAAATCCTGGGTGAGATTGGAGTAGCATTCCTAATCCATAACTTTGTATCTTTGAATCATGGTTTGGCTTGTGGCTAGGAAGGTATGCACACAATAGAAGAATCCACTCCTCACGATAAGTAGAGAAGTAGGTCCCTTAAGGGATTGATTCGGGACTTGAACGATCAAGAGCGCTCTCTTTCTTCCGTAAAGGAATTAAGGATATAATTGTTCATTAGAGGTATAACATATTTTATGGCCTAGCTTTAATTATGAAATACCTGTGGAGAATCATACCATATGAAATAACTATATCGATATACACTGATATTTTAGTTGTGTAAAACATCTATAGTTACGAGAGTACAACCTCGGGTTTTTAATAGAATAACTCAAAGGTTAATAATCATGAAATATTAATTAAAGAGTTTAATTAATTTTTTCTAAGTATTATTGGAGCTTAAGACTGTGGGTCCATTAGGTCCTGATGTTTAAATTCGTGTTATAAAGACCTAACCCGCAAGTGCACAAATCGTGAGATAAGTACAGCGACAAGTAGGGATCATTCCCACGAGGAAATGTGAATTATCGATTAAATTAATCATAATTAAAGCTAAGCAAGTAACAGTATCCAAGAGATTTGTGATTGATTGATTTAGAACCAAATTATCTTAGAAAGCATTTAATCAAGAATATGTGAATGTGATCAAGAGGTGAGAAAACTAGATCATCAATGCTCCCCAACTATGTTTACTCAATGCTTCGAATTGATTTTGATAAAAGATGTTAATCAAGTTAAGGGTTTACTCTTAAATTAAGTATGATCGTTACCATATGATCCTAGGATGAATCAAGTGTTCTCAATTATATTTTACCTCAAATATTGATATGTAAACTACATCTGAGAACCCATTAAGTGAACGAACAAGTGAACCAAAACATACGTGCATATAACCATG
The DNA here is from genome assembly GCA_035582765.1 of Acer negundo. Taxonomy (NCBI): domain Eukaryota; kingdom Viridiplantae; phylum Streptophyta; class Magnoliopsida; order Sapindales; family Sapindaceae; genus Acer; species Acer negundo. The sequence continues at coordinate 25,028,320 of CM069231.1, read as the reverse complement.
CTAAGATTAGTTTTATCCATTCAATTGAAGATTGATTGAGAGTATGTGGCGTAACACACTCTAAACTCAATCATTAAATTATCAAAACCCTAAATTCATGTCGAGCATATAATCATGCATTAACTAGAATAAAGAATTATGACATAGGATGAATTGAATGAATCAAAACTTGTAAATATAGTCAATTCTAACAAAGAGCATGTTAGGTTTTTGGTTTGTGTTGGCATAAATTTCATATCAAAACAATGTTTCACTTGTATTGATTAGTTGTCTTAGATTGATGATGATTCAAGCTTCAAGGAAAACTTGGCAACTTTTCATGTAAGATGGTGTCTTTAAACAAGAATAAGCTACATTGCTCATCAAAGGTATATTTGACCTCATTCCTCTTACAAGGCTTAGGCACACACACACATATTGCATTCATATGTGTCCTCTCATAGTTGTACACCATTGGTATAACACATTCACACACTTGTTGAAGTATGCACATGCATTAGATATAATTTGATAAACATTGTGAAATTGCATGTTCTAGGACTATCTCTAGGAAATGGTATACTTGTGTGACTTTGTGTTTATTTTTTTTTTTTGTTTTATTGTTTTTGGACTTGAACATGATCTCATATGATTCCTTATTGATTCCTGGTTATTTTGGTTACTCAATCATTAGGTTTCGAGTCCAAACTAGGAAGCTACGATACTTTACGTTCTCATACGATGTGTTATCTTCGTCATCCTATATCGAATTCATAGCCTTTTGTCAAAGTTCCATAGTCCTCCTTGTGCATGAGGGAGTCATGGTTTGTAATCCAAAGACAGATTTAAATTCGGAGTTTGAAGGCTCAAATACGACTAAAGAATACGAGAGGAGCACGAGGAGGCAAGAATGGCCGAAGGCCATTTGGGGTGCCACCTCGTGAGGGCGCGTGAGCCTCATGGGTCAACCACCCCTCTGCCCCGTGAGGCTCACGCACCTCCACGGGCATGGGTGATGTGGCCACCCCTAATTGGTTACTGAAATTTTTCTCTCTTTCTTTTAAATACTCTCCTTCCCTCCCATTTCATTTGAAGAAGAAAGTTTGAAAACACTAGAGCTGAAAATTTCTTTCCAATTTTCTCAACTTCTAAACACCATAACTTTTTCATTCGGACTTCGAATTGAGTGATTCAAGTTGGAGAATCTTCAAAATAAAGTCCTCTATCTTTTGCAAAAGAGTTTTCTTGTTTGATCACATTTGTGGTAGTTCTATACTCAAAACCGAACCAGCTCGTGATTCTTAGATATTTGACTAAACTTTGTGTTTTCATCTTTTAAAACCTTCTATTACCTTGGGTTTTCTTCTTCTATATGTATGTGTATGTATAATGAAATTTATTGAGAATGATAGCTTCAAATCAAACTTAATCAAGTCTAATTAGAGACAAATGTGAATTAGTTTTCTATGATTCTATTTTTTCACACGTTTGAGTGTTGTATTGTGATTAGTTTGATATCTGGGGTTATTTATGAATTGATTGATTCATTTTATGATTAATAACATTCACATGTACTTGAATCCTTTAATTGAACAAATCTAGGATTAACACATTTGATTTTGTGTTTAGAGCCTACTAGGATTTAATTGATTATTAATTTTATCCTTACTTTAAATGTTTGCTAGAATATTCATTGATCATATTTTGTGATTCTAGCATTTTCGGTTTATGTTTTTAATATCTTGAATAGGTGCTTCATGCATATGATTTATTCAAGTATTAGAATTATGAATGAAACTAGGAGTCACATGTGTTAGGTGTTTTCACATGCTCTAGATTTTAATTCAAGTTTTGGTAATTAGACTATTTTGACTTGTGTGCTCACAAGACTAAGTCTAGTTTCCATGGAATGTATTGATCACATATTCTATGTTGAATTTCTTGTTTGCATCATTTGCGTTCATTGATCACACTTTTGAAGTCCTTATAAAAGGATTAGCACATTTGATTTTGTGTTTAGAGCCTACTAGGATTTAATTGATTATTAATTATATCCTTACTTTAAATGTTTGCTAGAATATTCATTGATCATATTTTGTAATTCTAGCATTTTCGGTATATGTTTTTAATATCTTGAATAGGTGCTTCATGCATATGATTTATTCAAGTATTAGATTTGTGAATGAAACTAGGAGCCACATGTGTTAGGTGTTTTCACATGCTCTAGATTTAATTCAAGTTTTGGTAATTAGACTATTTTGACTTGTGTGCTCACAAGACTAAGTCTAGTTTCTATGGAATGTATTGATCACATGTTCTATGTTGAATTTCTTGTTTGCATCATTTGCGTTCATTGATCACACTTTTGAAGTCCTTATAAAAGGATTAGCACATTTGATTTGTGTTTAGAGCCTACTAGGATTTAATTGATTATTAATTATATCCTTACTTTAAATGTTTGCTAGAATATTCATTGATCATATTTTGTAATTCTAGCATTTTCGGTATATGTTTTTAATATCTTGAATAGGTGCTTCATGCATATGATTTATTCAAGTATTAGATTTGTGAATGAAACTAGGAGCCACATGTGTTAGGTGTTTTCACATGCTCTAGATTTTAATTCAAGTTTTGGTAATTAGACTATTTTGACTTGTGTGCTCACAAGAATAAGTCTAGTTTCCATGGAATGTATTGATCACATGTTCTATGTTGAATTTCTTGTTTGCATCATTTGCATTCATTGATCACACTTAGGAAGTCCTTATAAAAGACATGAATTCTTGGTTAGGATAAGAGGTCTGGATATCCAAGTAAGAAGTCTTGACTAGGACAAGAGGTCTGGATAGTCAAGCAAGGAAGTCTTGATTAGGACAAGAGGCTCGGATAACTAAACAAGAAGTCATGGCTATAATTAGGAAGGTCCGGATAGCTATGCATGGGAGGCTCTCTAGAGGTATGAGTGCCTTGGATAGAGAGTTGGCTATGACATTGGTAGGCCCAGGCGATTGGATAGACATAAACTCCAATAGGGAGTGTTGCATGGGATGTGTATTCACTCTTGAGGAATTTCTAATCTTCTAACGATGTTGTGTAAACATAGACTCCAATATAAAGTGATTCTGCACTTTTGAGAAATTTTAAATCTACCAATAAGGATTGGGTAGACATAGACTCCAATAAGAAGTAGATCAGAGGTTGGTCACTTTTGAGGAATTTCTAATCTATTATCCAATATATATAGTACCCTATGGTTGTAATTAAACCCGTGGATATTTCCTCATTTGAGGTTTTGCCACTTTAAAAAAATATCTTGTGTCAATTATTTCTATCTCTATCTTTCATATTTGTATATGTGTATGTTTTAATCTTGTTGCATAATCTTCACTTGAGATGTATTTGTAAACAAGATTTTGTGTGTGAGATATAAGCACAACATATTGATCAAAATTGTATATATAATTCTTTTTCAATCCCTTGAAACAAACACAAGTTTATTTAAGCTTCCAAGTGCAACACAATGTGATGAAGGACGACCCCATTGGTGGCTTGGGACCTCCCTCGGCTTGTGTCCTGGCTGGTCTCTCGAAATTAGGGTTCACAAGGGGATTAAATAGGTGTAGATGCTAAGCTAAGTCCTTAAACAACAAAGAAATCAATTCTCCTTTAAAGCTCTACCTTTTTGGGATTATATTTCTTTCCTAATCCATCTAAATTGATTACTTATTGAAGAAAGATAAGGATTAGATGTCTACTTGCTTTCCAAGACTCTCACACATGTCTAAGAAGGTAATATTTTCCGTTCCAACAACTTGCGAAAAAAATCCCGTAAGCATTCGCATATTTTATGACTGGCTGATCTGGCATTTAGGTACTAAATAGACATAACTTCTTCTAGAAAATTCAGATTGATGAGCCGTAAATTGGGTTAGGAACTAGACTTCTGGGGCTTCAAATCCATTAGTGGCAAGACATATAGTTCAATCGAAGTTGAGAGATATAACCCTTGCAACATGACTTAACTGCACTGCCTCGGGATACCGTTGTGACTACCGCTGTGAAAGCCACATCGGTCATCATAGTGGTCTTCACTGTTCTTTAGAGCACTTTGGGTGCTGCTGTGGAAATCCACAGCAGTTTGTATGGCAGCTAATGGCAAAATTGCATAAAAGTCCCTTGAATCTTCCGAAATCATATTTTTCCTCTAAAATACTTCAAATACATCATTTGGATCCAACAACCTGAAAATGCTCAAACACAGAAATTAAAACCCTAAAGCACTCGAGAAACAAGCAATTGATTAGAGGAATAGGGATAAAAAACATATACAATAAATGACCGATCAGGTCCTCTTGCTAGCCATTTACGATTGTTGGTAACAAGACTCACAGTGAATTGGATGGTCTAATTAATTATGTTACGAAAGTAACTTGGATATATTATAGGAATTAATTAAATGCTATGATTATTTAATTAATAAATTATTTAATTGATTAATTAAATATAATTAAATAATATGATTATTTAATTGACAAATTAAAAATTAAAAATTATTAGTTGTTAATTGGAGGTTGTAGGTTCAAACCTTCACAAAAGCAAAGGAATAAAATAATAGAGATTATTTTATTTACTTTAAAGAGGTCAAGGGTTCAAGTTCTAGTGACAACAAAAAGATTAATATAAGTTTGAGAATCTTTTCTTTACTTGGTCACTTAAACCCTAGTCTCTTGATAATATATAAAGATAATATCAGGAAACAAAATAATCTAACCCTAATATATATATATATAAAGAGAGAGAGAGAGAGAGGTGTGGCAAGGAGAAGAAAAAGAAAAGAAAATTTTTTTAAAAAATTTGCACAAGCTTGGCCGATCCCTAGCAAGAGGACAAGGTATTGTCTTCTCTATCTCTGGAGCCTCCATTCAAGTACTCCCAAAATCCGTGATGTGCCTACGCACAGTTGCTAGATCACGGGTTATAACTCGGAAGACTTAGTGGAGATGGATCGAAAAGAAACAAAGGAGTAAGCTTCAAAGGTATTAAAATAAATCCCTCATCATATTCATGTATACCGAAAAAAGGTCTAAGATAATTTTTTTAAAAACCTATCCTTTTCCATTGCACGACTTACAGTGTCAATGACACGCCTAGGTGTCACATTTGCCTCTAGAAAAGCTCAACTCAAAACTATCTCTATGGCCTTTCATAAAATGAGGGATGGACATAATCAACAAACTGCCTGCATCGATAGGTGGATGGACAGTTTATGTACTCGCGAAGGCAAACTACTTCACAAAGTGGTTCGAGGCAGAAGTCTACAAAAGCATTAGAGAAATTGAGGTAAAAAACTTCCTTTGGAAAAACATTATATGCAGATTTGGCATCCCCAAAGAGAATGTGATTGACAATAGGTCACAATTCATCTCATTCTACTTCCAAGACTTTTACAAAGAATGGGGAATCAAGATCCACTTCTCGACTACTCGATATCCATAGTCGAACGGTCAAACCGAGTCAACCAACAAGACTATCATGGGGACATTGAAGAAAAAGCTTGAAGAAGCAAAGGGTCACTAGGCAGATAAACTTTCAAAAGTCCTCTGGTCCTATCAAACGACCACCCGGACCTCGTGAAACTTCCTAAGATGGATATCTAGCAACTTAGAACAGGGTGAATAGGTTGGATCCAATTTCAACAACTTTTTTGGACTTTGATTGTTGCATAAACAAACTATCAAAGCACTTTTAAAAACTAACACCAAAAAGCTTTACAAGATGGCTAGTAGTAACAAGTATAACAAATATAACAATTTAGAGTAACTACTACAATGTAAAGTAAATGAATTCAATAAAAGAAAAATCAACACATATATTTTTTTAATGTGGTAAAACCTCATGAATGAGGAAACATCCACGGTTTGCTCTACAACCATTAGCGATACCACTTCTCATCAGTTGTAATAATGTACACCCTCAAGTGACCAAACTCATATGGTCTACTCAATTGGAATGTCCCACTAATTCCTACCCTCAGGCCTTTTACTAATAGAAACTCGCTCACTCGATTCCTAGATTTCCACTTAAAATCCTAATCGAGATTCCTTAACAACTTTTCACAAGGCAAAAATCTAAGTGTAGTGCAAACATGTAAACATGATGCAATACAATCAAATAGAATGATTAGATCAAATTCACTATATGAAGAATTAGACTTAGACAATTAAGATCACAAGCAAATGATTCTAACTCTTAAAAACATGAAATTAAAACCTAGAAATAGCAATTAATCGCAAACACAAATATATCTAGATTTCAATAAATGTCAAACAAAGCTAGCATGTTAAATCTACAATATAATTGCAATCTAGCTTTGAAACTTAAGTGAACAACCCTAGATATAGATTATAAATCATCCTCAACATATTTCGACAACAAATCAAGAGATTAGAACAATTAAACACAACAAATATGTAGAGAAAGATGATTTACCAACAATGATGAACACACCATGAAGAAGCACATGTAAACCTTAAAATATGGACTCAATCAGCACTAAAAATACTTGGGATTTGTTCTCATTCAAAATACAAAACCCTCGTTTTTGAATCACTTGAATCGGATCAAAAACAAGAGAGAAATTGCAAAATGAAAATTGTTCGACATGATAAAAAAGTGCAACTCAAAAACGAAAATATAAAACTTCAAGGGGCCTTGGTGTGAGAAGCCACACACACAAGCCAACTAAACACATGTGTTTATGTGGTTTTTCCTGGAAAACTATTCCATGCAGTGAGCTCACGCAAGAGGCATTCAAGCAGCCCAATAACAGACCACATCAAATCCACGCATACAACAAAGGAACCACAACACATAGGGATCTACGTGCATGCAAAAGACCCGATAAAAAGCCTTATCAATTCAAAAATTCAAATAATTTTAGCATTGGCTTCATGTTATTTGATGTGGTCTATTAGAAAGAGAAGAAGAAAATAGAAGAGGAAAAAAGAGAGGAAATAAAGAAGTAGAAGAACGAAGAAGAAGAAAAAAAATTAAAGAAAGAATAATAATAATTTGTTTTTTTTTTTTTAATGAGGGTGGGAATGTTTCACATTACCCTCTTGGAGAGGGTGATTCCTATGGGATTCACTTTTCCAGGTTTAAAAAAAAAACCAAACATAATACCAAACATGAGAATGCTATCAGGTCCCCATTCCCATGTAAACATTACCCGATACCAAACGGTTCGTGAATTATATGTCACCTAGTGATAAGTTGAGGTAGATTCAAGCATAAAAAAAGAGAGGAGAAAAGATGACATCGATGATATTTTGTGGATTGTTTTTACGAGTCACACATTCCTCACCGTTAAAATACCTCGGATTTTCTTTTGTTGAAAAGTTTGATGATTCATGAATTTGCTTCCATCTATTGTAGTGATTGGATGGGCGTTGTGACGAAAATTGGGAAATATATAGTTCGTTGTCGACAATCTTTGTTGCAGATTTTGATGATTCTTGAATTTTCTTCCTTCTATTGGATTGATTGCATGGACGTTGTGGCGAAAATCGGGAAATATACTTTTTGTTGTCGACAATCTTATGTATTGGCACTACATGTTCGTGAAATTAAGGCCCCATCATGCAGCTGTTTTTAGTTCGTTTTCGTTTTTGTTTTTTAAAAATGATTTCGAATTCGAATTCGCATTCGTTAATTATTTTTGATAAATAAAAATAAAATGAAAAACAAAACCGATATTAAAAGCAAAAATTTTGAAAAACATTTTAAAGTTGTTTTTTAAATTTGAAAAAAAAAAATTAATAATAATAATAATAAGTTGAAGACCCGACACTCTCAGTCTCACCACTCCTGTCAGCTCTGAACTCTCAACTCCATCTTGAAGGTATGTCTTCTTCCACAGATCTTCTTCTTCTTCATCTGATCCTCTTCTTCTTTCGCAGATCTTCTTCTTCTTCGTGTTCTTCCTCTTCTTCAGATCTTCTTCTTCTTCTTCTTTTTCGTGTTCTTCCTCTTCTTCAGATCTTCATCATCATCTTCTTCTTCTTCCTCTTCTTTTATTTTTTTATTTTCAAATTTTTATCTTTCTTAAACTGAAATTATTGTTGATTTACTTGGATCTATGTAGATCTAAGTAATTTTTCAATTAATTGTCTTTTTTTTTTTTTTTTTTTTTTTGTGTAAATCACTCTTGTTAAAGTGAAGGGTCTTTGTTTTATGGAGGTTTGGTTTGATCAGATGTGCCCTCTCAGTAGAGTTGTTTTGGTCAGTTAATTATCAATCAGCCTGTCTGTTATATTTTTAAAAAATGAATTGAGTTGGATATAGGCATGTAGCTTGGTTTATGAATTAAATTTTTTCTCTTTGGAACAAAGAATAATTGTAGTTGCTTGATTTATCAACAATCTCGTATACCAATTGTAGAGAATTGCCTTAGTTTGAGTTCCAAGTATTGGGGACTTAACAGTGGGTATTACAAGATTTTAGAGTGCTGTTCCCTTTCACTGTGGTATTACTGTTTTGTCACAGCAAGTTTTGAGAAGTTTGGTGACTTTGGTCCATATTTTAGTTAGTTGTATTTTTAAATAATCTTTAAAAATATATATATATACGTTCAAAGTGAGAGGGGATCCTTTTGTCATGTGAAAGTGATTTGAAAGACTTTTCAACAGAATTTGAAGAAGAAAATAACTAAATAGAATTTGAAAATTGTTCCGAATTAAGTTTATTTTGGATTTACTTTTAATATGAAAGTTGATATAGGACTATTGGAATTGGAGGTTTTGATTATCAAGGTTAAAGAAAGATTAATGTTGCTGGTTTTATCTTGGAGTTTATTTTGAAAAGTTAGGGATGTCTTGAATATTGGTGGATTGGAGAAGCTGTTGTTGCTCCCAACGTAAAACTTTATCGTCGTTGTGGTAATGGTATGCCCCATTGAAAGAGGGGGTTGTTTTTGTGAGAGGGAGAGAGATTTGGTCAGTTTTGTGACTCTAATATTCAGAACTTGTTTACCCATTGATATTTTCAGTGATTTCAAGGAATGCTTACAGTTAAATGCTCTTTGTGATGACACTTATTAGAACTTGTTCAGATGTTGCTTTACTTCTTTGTGGCCTTACTAGCCAATTTCAGTTTCAGGTTGCATGCACAAGCCCAGCTGATTCATACTCACACAAGTAATAAACAAGTCTTATCATTATCATTGCGGCAGCAAACTGATTCTTTTTAGCAAGCAATATAGTGAAAGGATTTTTTCAAGAATGTTTCATGTCAAGAGGCAGAGTATTTCCATTACATTTTATTCATGGTTGTGGTTTTTTTTTTTTAGCACCATATCGTAATATTAGTTCATGCTGGCAACTTATAGAAAAGTCATGTAATTACATTTGCTGATTACTAATGAGTTTTTCCATTGGAATTCAACAAGAAGGATCAAGGACACCATTACTGCCTTTTGAGTGCATTGATTGTTATAATTCTAATGATTCATTTTAATCCTATCAAGTTCAACCCAACATATTTTCCATTACATCTTGTTCGGGATATGTACAATGCATCCCCGCTGTGATTCACAACAGGAGATGCATGTTCTTATCCGGAGATGCACGATGCACAATGTATCACATTGGTCTTGATGTATGATGTATCCTCATCGATCGGGAGATGCACGATGCAACCTCAACCTCGTTTATTTGTTCTCTCTTGTTTAGAACCCATAAACAATGGGGGGTGGGAGTGAAAAGTGAAAAGTAAAAAAAAAAAAAGTCGTTTTCCTTGTAAAGATGGGAATCATAGTTTATTGGTTTAGATTTCAAATCAATTTTTTTTTTATTTGGTATTATATTATAAAAAATATTTAAATAAAAAATCATATCTTAAAAATATTAATTTTATATATATACACACACGTATATATACCCTGATTAAAGACATGTTTGATAAAACCCTAACATATCAATCAATCAGAATAATTGTATCAAAACAAATAAATAAACTATAAAAGCTTAAAGTAATCGATAAAAGTTATAAAACTTGGACTGAATAGAAAATATATGTGGATTTTATATTTTAGTTTTACTTTCTAAAATATGTGGTTTGATTTGAGTTGGTGAATTATTTCACTCAACCCAAACCGAACCACCTTTAATCGGTTTGTTCAAAAGACAACCCGAATCACCCATTTTTTATATTTGTAATCGAACCAACCCATACTATAGGTTGGGTTGGTTGGTTTTGTTAGGTTTGGCTATTTTTTGCACACCCCAACGTGTTTTTACTGTTTTCATTTTCAGAATTCAGCTTTCGGTGAAGCTATCAGACGCATTTTTATTGTTTTCATTTTTAGAATACAGCTTACAGTATATGCTACCAGACACGTTTTTAGAATTCAAAACTAAAACCAAAAACACTGTTTTTATTTTCATTTTTATTTACTAAAAACAGCTACTGAAAAACGCTTACAGAACGGGCCCTAAAGTTGTCAAAATTCGAGGACGAATTTTCTCCACTCTAGAAAGAATAATGGAGGAGATATTATTGAAGATTTTAGATTTTAAAAATAATCTTGTAATTAATACATATTATTTTATTTCCATTTGTTATATATTTAATTAGGTAGTAAATTATTATATGTTAAATCAAATCTAACTTCCTTATTAGATAGGTTTCTTTTTAATTATTTTATGATTTGATTTTATTAAATCAAATATAATTTTCTTATTAGATAGATTTCTTTATTAAGTATAAATAAGAGCTACTGTACTATTTAGAGGCAGTTAGTTGATTATTGAATAAAAAAAATTATAGAATTTTCTATTTATCTTCCATTTATGGTATCTTTGTGAGGGTCGACGTATTTGAAGTTTATTATCTTGGTATCCGTGCACGGATCAACAAAATAATAGTAGGTTGTTTTTCGAATTGTTCATGTGAGTTTTTCTCAAATAAGCTTCCCCTACATTGGTTAGGCTAAACCAACTTAAATTTGTGATTTAATTTTTTGACTTCAACATCTAAACCATCCATGTGCTTTTAATCCAAGAGTTGTAAATGCATTCAAATCTCAACCATTGGATTAAGAGCGCATGAATGGTTGAGATGTTGATGTAAAAAAAGTAAATCACAAATTTAAGTTGATTTAGTTATATGTATGAATGGATAATACAATTCAATAGACTAATTTTTAATTCTTAATTTTTAATTTTTTGGATTGTAAGATTATTTGCTAATATATAGATCACTGTTCCCGTAAACTCGTAAAAAATATAAACATGTATAGAAATTTAGTATGATTATTAGGAATTCTGATGGTAACGTGCTTGCTGCTAGCTCCATGTTTTTCGAAGGCACGTTCGGTGTTAAAGTGGCCAAGCTGATGGTTGTCCTGAGATGTCTTCAATTTGGTAATGACACTGTGGCTTGGTACTGAAGAATATTGAAACTGATGAGGCCACTGTTGTGAAATGGATTAATTAAGGCCATAATCTGGATTCAGATTTTGGTGGGATTATTTCAGAGATTCTGTGCTTGAAAGACAAAAAGGAGGTTGTGAAGATCGGTTATATTCATAAAGGTGCCAACAAAGTGGCCAAAGGTTTAGCTGAGAATGCGCTTAACGCCTACTGGATGGAGGATCATTCCCATTGCATCACTAAGGAGGTGGAGGCTGATATGCCTCATTAGTGTTTGCTTTACTTGTATTCTGTTTCCTGTTTGTTTTAGTGTTTATTCTGGTTATATCAACAAAAAATATATATATACTTTATTTTTTAAAGGAATAAATATACTTTCTTACAAGTTTAATAAATTTCAATTTTTCTATTGTCAGTTCGTCCTGATATAAAATATATCAGAATGAAGAATATGGACCATTAGATCATCTCCAATCAGAAACTCTAAAATACAGCAACTTTGCTCCAAAATACAGCAACTTTGCTCCAAAATACAGCAACTTTCACACTTCCATTTCCAACCAACAACTCTAAAATGCAACTCTAAAAAGAATATTTCCTAAATATTCCCTTTTTTATTATTTCACAACAATTAATATTTCACCTCTTACTTAAGATATAATATTACGATAAATTTAGAAATTAACATAATATTACGATAAGTTAAGAGATGAATAAATTAATAAATTTAATTCATTAATAAATTAATAAATTGATAAACAAAGGGACAGGAAAGTAATTTCAACAGCAAGTGATAGTGTCATTCTCGTAAATAATCCAAAAACATGTGAGCAAATAACAAAGAAAAATGTTGATAAAGGTCCCCACACATCATCTCTCTGCTATGTTTTCTTCTCTTTTCATTTTCTTTTCCCTTTGATTAAGCTCTCTCTCACACACTCACTCACTGGTAAGTTCCAACACCTCTAATAAACCCAGAATTTGACTTCTCTTACAATTCTATCTTCTCCTTTTCTCTCTTAAACCCAGAATTTTTATTTGAATTTGCAAACCTTGAAGGGCTCTCATCAATCATAGCCCTAACATCATGGCTCGGAATGAAGAGAAAGCACAATTGGTACGCAATCGGTTCATCACACTCAAAGTGGAGGAGAAAAAGAAGCCCAGAGAAGCGGCGCCTTACTTCAGTTACATGAAAATGAAAGGATTGAAATGAAAAAAGTCAAGGACAACTACAAAAGTAGCGCTGCACTTGAACGGTCGCTAGATTTGGGGACAAAAACTTGAAGTCTGCAAAATGGCGATGGAAATGCAGTCCGGTTGGAGAGGATTGCAGCTGCAAAATGGAGATTTGGAGTTGGGTTGGAGATGCCCTTAGATTTACATACTTTGACTCATAGCGTATACACTTGTCAAAACTTCTCCATAATCTATGGTCCACATTCTTCGTCATGATATATTTTATATCAGGACAAACTGACAGTAGAAAGTAGGGATGGGCATGGGGTCCAATAGGGGAGGGGGGTACCCCCAAGGTTTCCTCCTCAATTGGGGGGGGGGGGGGGGGGGGGGGGGGGGGGGTGGAGGGCGGGGGGGGGGTTTTATTTCTTTTCTTTTGTAAATATTAAATTTTTAGTCCGAAAATTGGAATTTGAAATTTGGAATCCAGATATTCTAATATTTAATTTGACACTGTTAAAATATTCAATCCAAAAAGTAATAAAAATATAATATAAAATCCAAAATACAATACAAAATAATTTTTTTATATATAAATAATGATAAAATAATATTTATATATATATATATATATATATTATTTTAAGGGAAATGGGGTTTTGGGTTTGGGGGTGGGTACCCCTACCACCTCCCCCAAAATCTATTTGGGGGCAAAGTTTGCCCCACCCCCAACACTAAAATCCATTTGGGGGCAAAATTTGCCCCCAAAACCCTATGGGGGCCCGTGGGGGATGGGACCCCATGTGGAAACACCCATCCCTAGTAGAAAAGCTATGTATATATAGAGTAATTTTTCAATGAGGACTTTTACAATACACACTTTAAACACCTTTGATAAAATTGCATGGAATATATTGAATATTGATTTGATTTTTTGTATACATCCTAAGAAAATTATAATACACATTTAGTAAAAATTTGGAAATCTTTTGGATTTGAGAAATATTTTTTCTTATATTTCCCTATTTTCAAATGTTTTATCTTCAACAAATCAGAAAAAATGAGTTCTTACACCGGAAATTTTTTTTATTTTTTTTCAATAAATGTATTTCAATATTTTCACCATTGCTACAAAAAAACCAAATCAAGATTCAATATATTTCATATAATTTCATCAAAGGTGCTTAAATTGTGTATTATAAAAAGTCATCATTGGAAAATTACTATATATATACAATAATTTTCAAGTCAGCACCCCCTTATTGTATTACTATCATCATCTTTTAATGAAAGCCATTAGATTTAAATACTTTGACTTGGCTGCATACATTTATCAAAGCATTTTTTAAATCCAATATTTTTCATTAAAAGGTGCTGATAGTAATACAATAAGAGGGTGCTGGCTTGAAAATTACTAAACATATATGAGAGCTTCTTCTTACAATCCACAAATTATCTATTTACACTCCAATTTTATTTTTTTTATTAATGACAATTTAAACCTAAATTAAAATTACTAAACAAAAAATAAATAAATTAAAGGCACTCTAAACTAATTAAATTATTAAAAAAAAATATCTCTCATAAATCATTAGATTAAATATTACGTATTAAACTTTCTTTCCTAAATATGTTATTACCATATTAAACACTCTCATAATTAATCTCTCTCCATTTTTCAAAAAAAAAAAAAAAAAATCATATTTCTATACTTTCTCAAATAATCTCTGATTAATCTTTAAAGGAAAAAGAAACTTATGAATATTTTAGTTTTTTACTAACAGTAATATATATATATATATATATTAAAAAGTCAATTTAAAAAAAAAAAAAAAAGATATATGAAAACTTGAATTGTTTCAACTAGATTATATTAAACTCAGATTTCTAAAATTAATAAAAGAATTAAAGTTCTTTAGACAATCACATATCTACAAGAGTAACAAAGAACATTTGCATATTTCGATTTACAAAAACAAACAAACAAACAAACGAAATACTTGTTTTTTGAGTTTTTTTTTTTTTTAAAAATTTATTTTTATTTAAATATATACATACATATGATCGTTTTTCAACCTATGATCGTTTGTGATACTTTTCCCCCTTTAAAAAAAAAACATACATATGGTTCTTAAAAATCAAACTTATTAGTATGGTTTTTTTTTTTCTTAACTGTTGGTCTTGTTTGAGAAAGAATGGAGGTAGAAAATTAGAGATATGTATTGGAGGGGAGAGAGTTTAATATAGTAATTAAAAATTTATAAGAGAGTATTTAATATGTAATAATTAATCTAATGATTTAAGGGAGATATTTTTTTTAATAATTTAATTCAAAACAGATAAAAATGATAATTTTGTAACAAAATGAAGTGTATAGAATTTCTTAAAATTTAAATTTTGAGAATGGTATGTTTTTAGAAAAGATGTGTAAAAAAAAAAAAAAAAATTGGATTGTCAAAAGAAGCTATATATATATATATATATATAAGAAAATTTTCAAATCAGTGCATCATGATATAACTCCATCAGTGCGTTGGATGTGGATTATTAGATTTACATGCTTTGACTCAAAATGTATGCACTTCTCAAAACTTCTCCATAATCTATGACCCACATACAACGCACTTATGAAGTTATATCAGGATGCACTAAGGAGAAAAGAACTCTATATATATATATATATATTTATATATAAAATATAAAAATGATTTATATAGTGTAAAGAAAAAAATTATTAAAATAAATATCCTGGAAAATAAATACAAGAAATAAATGGGTAATCTTCTACCGACCTCACCGTGTACAGGTGTAACAGAGTTAGATTCAGAATGATACGTGTTTATGGAGAAATAAGTTTATCCAAACCATGTTATCATTTTAGGCAATTTTACCTCTCATGAACAAATATCATGTTTTCCTATAAAGATATATCATGTTTTTGAAGAATAGCGATGCTTACCCCTTTTAACGGGTGAGCAAAAATGGAATCCAGCCGACCTCACCGTGTATAGTTAGATTCAGAATGACGCAAAACACTCGATATCCAGCCAATGATGCGATTACACGTGTCTGTGCCGACTTGGAAATGTTAGAAAGTCTTTAAATTTTTGTCATTACATGGATTTCTTCCATCTAAACCAGCCTGTCACTTGCTGTCTCTAACGTGGCCTTCCATCATCAAATCCAATAATGCAATTTTTTTTTTTTTTAAATTTATAAAAATGCAATTCACTTATTTCACTACTTTCAAAAAATAAAATAAAATAAATTATTTCACTCCACTTTCCAATTTATTTTATTTAATTATTTTGTATTTTATAAAAATTATTATTATAGACATTCTTTAATACATGATTGAAATATAACTAAGATTTCATGGGTTCTGGATTCTAAACATTTTTAAGTAGTTCTCTAACATAGAAAATCAAGACAGAGCTCTTATTATTAATTAATTACAAGTTAAGGTGAAGTCTCATTCTTATAGTTAGCAATTAAAAGGTACAACTAATAGCTAATTAGATGACAGTAAAAAAATTATAAAGTAGAATCTACAATTCATGATTATCATGGATTCATGGTAATTTTTCATTTGTAGATTCAAATTGGCAATTTTTTTATCTAATAATTTAATAAGTTGATTTATGTGAATATATTTAAAAATCTAAAACATTTAAAACTATATCCGATTGTTCAACATTTATTGTTGTTTACTTCTTTGAATGATATGTGAAATCACACTTTTAAGAAAATTTTCAAAATTCTTTCCATCTATTAATCTTTTTATTATTAATATTATTATTATTTTTAAAAACTCTATTTTCACTATTTAAATACCAAACCTAGTTTTTTCAACCATTCGATAGTGTCATAGTGGTTTAGAACCCAAAAACACCCTCTTCTCATTCATTTCAATTTTGCCTCCCATGAACAAGTAGAACCCAATTTCCATTTTATTCTTACTCTACTCACATTGTTTTCTTCAAAAGATAAATATCTTAAAAAAGTTTAAGAAAAAATTGAATTAAATTTCTGCATACTGAATGGTGTTTTTAGATCTCACTTCAATTTATGAAAATTCTTGTCCATAACAATGATATTTTGAAAAACCACATATCAGATTTGCTTTCATATCAAGAGACAATCCTAAACCTTTCTTGCTTCTTGAAATCAACCTTTTTTTAAATTTTTTTTTAAAATTTTGATTTTTTAAAATTTTTAAAATTTTATTTTTTATCTTTATAGTTAAAAAATAATAAATACTTTGAAAATTTACCCACCATTTTCTTTTTTAAAAAAATTGATTTTCAAGACAAGACAAAAGAGAGAAAGTCGACAAGAAGCAAAAGACTTGTAGAGGCCGTTACAAGAGAGGATTTGGATCCTCTACAAGAGAGAGAAAAAGCAGAGACATGAATTTAAAAACACCGAAGAGACCAATAAAGCGACAAGACAGGTACGCGGATGATCGTCTTCTGCTTCGCCGTTTTGATCTACTCTCTGATCTCCAAAGTTCTCTTTGAAAAGATATAGACTTGTTCAAATTCAGGTGACTACTTTATTTTTTTTCCATTCTTTTTAATTTTGTTCATTGTATTGTATTGGATTGGATTGGATCCATTCATTACTCAGCCGGGAAATTCACGATTCCTTGATTGGTTGTTTAGTTTGGATGATCTCATTATCGGTTTTTGGTGAAAGTGAAAGTGTGAAACAGATGAAAAAGAAAAAAAAAAAAAGTTGATATTGCTTTACTGCTAAGGTGAATTATGCGGTATTGAAGAATAACCTTTAAGTGTATTAGACTTTTTTCTTTTGATGATTACTCCTATTTATTTGAATTATTTGGCTGAATCTACAAGCTAGGTACTTTTTTTTTTTCTTGGTTTAACTGGAAAATGCCCATGTCAGTTTTTTAATCATCTGATATTTATTTATTTATTTATTTTTTGCTTTTTGATGTTTCTGGGTTGTGGAAATGAAGGAGAGTCTTTGAATTATGTTGTTGCAGATGGTGTTTCTTTTGTTGAAACAATTGTTTTATAGGGTCTGCAGTATATAGGATTGATGTGCAATGCAGAGATCACGTAGAGCTTTTCAACAGAGAAGATCTTTAGAGATGGCTATTAGCGGGAGGAGTTGCTTATACAAGGTTTCCTTGTCATTGGTTTTTGTTTTGTGGGGACTCGTCTTCCTTTTGAGCTTGTGGATCAGTCGTGGTGATGGTTATAGAGGTAATAACATTCTTTGTTCATTCGGGCTCAAACCCTTTTGATTGATTGTTCTATAAGTTTATTTGTCAATTATCCAACTCTTTTTGTTATAGAGGTTCTAAGAAAATTCGATTTTCATAATGAATTGTTTGCTTTACTGCTTTTAATTGACATACTTGGTGTAATTGTGTACTCTTTTAATCATATGTATCTTTGTTACTTCGTTATAGATTGGATGATTCTTTGGTTATTCTTTGCGAAATGTCAGTTTTTTCCATATGAGGAAACCTGTTGTCTAGTTCCTTGATTTCTCCTTAAATATTGCTGTTTCTGATTAGTTTATTAGTTTAGCGTTGGTATAGTGTTTGCCATAGTACTGCTTCAGTGGTTCTGGTACTAATTTGATGAATCACTGGTATTATGCACTAAGCAGGTCTAGTTCTCCTACTTAATGCAACTGATATGCTTGGTCAAATGACCGTGTTTTAGATAGTATTCGGGTAGAAACCCGGCGGCAGACAGGTTGTATAGGAACAATAGGGTTGTTGATGCTTTCGCATCATTTTCAAGGTGTTTTTGTTTTATTTGATCTTACTATGAGGCACAGCTTCTTCTTACTAGCTGCTCTTTATCTTGCTGGATTTAGATGGGTCTGTGGTACTTCCAGGTGGCATATCGACTTGGAATGAAGCTAAGCCAGGACACGATAAACATTCTGCTTCTGTAGATAAACATCCACCTCAAGAAACTGGTTCAGTCTATTATAATGTGGATTCCTGCTTGAATGCTGCTGAAACTGGAAGCTCGAGTGGCAATTTTCTTGCTGGTGAAGGGAAAGAAAATTATGTGTCTGTTGTCAAGCAACCCAACGTGGATACCCCCATTTCAACTGTGAAATCTGAGAGTGAGCATGAAAAGACTGACCGGATTGCTCGTTCTGTTCCAGTTGGTCTTGATGAATTCAAGAGCAGAACGTTTAGCTCTAAAAGTAAATCCGGAACTGGTCAGCCTGGAGGTGTAACACATAGAGTGGAGCCCGGGGGTAAAGAGTACAATTACGCTTCAGCTTCAAAGGGAGCAAAGGTCTTGGCTTATAACAAGGAGGCAAAGGGTGCGACAAATATCTTAACAAGAGACGAGGACAAGTACCTTCGGAATCCATGTTCTGCAGAAGAGAAATTCGTTATTATAGAACTTTCAGAAGAAACATTAGTGGATTCAATTGAAATAGCAAATTTTGAACATTACTCCTCAAATTTGAAAGATTTTGAGCTGCATGGCAGTTTAGTTTATCCAACAGATGCGTGGGTCAAGCTTGACAATTTTACTGCCGCAAATGTGAAGCTTGCTCAGAGGTATCTTCTTGAGGAGCCAAAATGGGTGAGATACGTAAAGTTAACTCTTCTTAGCCATTATGGTTCAGAATTCTATTGTACATTAAGCGTTCTTGAAGTTTATGGAGTGGATGCTGTTGAGCGGATGCTGGAGGATTTGATCTTTGTTCAAGATAATGTGTTTGTACCTGAGGAAGCTATCAATGATCAAAAACCTATATCCTCTACACAGGAGTCCTCGCAGGGTGATGATTTGTATGATTTGTACAAAGAACTCGAATCTGATTCCTCAGGAGAAAACTTAGATGTGAAACATGAAGTGACGAAAAATAAAGTGCCTGATCCTGTTGAAGAAATTCACCATCAACAAGTTGGCAGGATGCCTGGAGACACTGTCCTTAAATTACTGATGCAAAAAGTTCGTTTGCTGGATATAAATTTATCCGTTTTGGAACGATACCTGGAAGAATTGAATTCTAGGTATGGAAATATTTATAAGGAGTTTGACAAAGATATAGAAGAGAAAGATATACTTATAGAGAAGATCAGATCAGACATTAAGCATCTCCTTGACGGCCAGAAATCTGTTGTAAGTGAATTTCTTACCTCATTTAATGTTTATTCTGTTAAATCATATGGCCCCCTCGAACTCATACCTTTATCTTTTCTTTGCATTTTACAGGAGAAAGATGTCGGTGATCTTAGATCTTGGAAATCCCTTGTTTCTATGCAGTTGGATACTCTACTCAGAGACAATGCTGTTCTCAGGTTCTTTTCATACCTTGGTGTTCATTTTTGCTAATGTCAGAGTTAATAAGGATCATTTTTGTTAATGTCAGAATTAATAAAGATCATTTTGTTAATGTCGGAGTTAATAAAGATTTCTAAACGGAAGTCAATACACTAAACATAAATTGAAAAGATTAAATGCCATATATCAATTTATATGCTGTTGAACATGATATCAAGTAGGGTGTGAGACATCTTGTGCTCAATATAGTTCAAATATGTGATTATATATTTGACAAATCGATTGATCAAAGGAATGTTTGACTAAAATGTAAGAGACAATTTTAGGATGTGACATGCTTGATAGCTTTTGTCAACAAATGTTTTGGTTTCCTTGTTTCCTCCGTTTTCCTCTGTTTCCTTGACATGAGTTGTATCTGTAGGTGTGTGCTTTGTAGATTTAAATGCTGATGGGTGCTATTGATTTGCAGGTTGAAAGTTGATAAGGTTCGGGAGAATCAAACATATATGGAGAATAAGGGAGTCACAGTATTTCTTATATGTTTAATTTTTGGGTTCTTAGCTCTGCTGAGGATATTCGTAGATATATTGTTGAGTATTTATTTGGCATTCAGTTTTCAAACAACACAGAAATCCGGGAAATTTTGTTGGATGAACACATCCTGGCATTTCTTACTTGTAAGTTGTAGCATAATCATTTTAATACTATCGTTATGATTTCAATAGCATATCGTTTTGAGTTACAAATGGTTTCACTTCTCCATTTCGAAACTTGACAAGGTTTGGAGCACCGAAACTAATTTCAGTAGCATATTCATAGTTTGATTCAGAATAGAGGGAATTGTTAACTTGGTGCAACCGATCATTAATTTGTGTATTTTTATAGGAGTTCAGTTGGTTAATCAAGTTGCTGGTTTATGGAATATGGAGGGCTTATCAAATCAGTTTGTGTGAAATATAACTATAAGAAATTTGAGCTCTGTTAGAACTGGCTCAAACCAGTTTTGTGATACTCTGTTTGCTTAGATACTTGAAGGACAAGGGAATTTCTTCCATAGCACCATCACTTATTTCTATGTGGGGAATGCTATTTATCTTTCCTATTTGTCTTTTCCACTCATTGTTTGACACGTATACATTTTTTTCATTTAATAAAAGCTTTCACTTTTTGCTTCAAAGTTTGTCTACGTCTTTATCCACGATAGCTTCTTCTATCATTTCATTAATAAGGGGTGAAGACGTAAACAAATTTTACAACAAAAAGTGAGAGCTTTTTATTGAATAAAAAACTGTATACGTGTCAAATAATGAATGAGAAAGGCAAATAGAAAGGGTAGATAGCATTCCCCTTTCTATATTACATGGCATGCCAAGAAACTTCTCCAGATTTTAGCAGCAATAGAGACGAAGTTCTCATAGAGATATCGAATACCAAAATCTGGAACAACCCTCAGGTTTGTACACAAGTTTAGATCTAGGAAGTCAAGCTTTTTCAGATATTGTATAGAAGGTGAAATTTCATGGAAATATTTACAATCTTCTAGAATCAATTTCTCAAGATTTGGAAAACCTGAGAGGTCTGGACAAACGGTTAGTTTGGAGGAACTGAGATCGATTTCTTTCAACTTAGGAAGATGTTGTAAATACCCAAACAAATTATAATTAGTAATTTATATGATATTTACAAAGGGAAATTGTTTTACTAATGTATTAACATACAAAAAATCAGGAAAAAAAAAAATCCAAAAAAATAAGGAAAACAATTAAACACAATATAAATATAAATAAATAAATAAATTTGAAATCCAAATGGTGGAGATTTGGGGATGGTTTTTATTTTTTTATTTTTTTATTTTTTTATTTTAGAATTATTACAATATTCCAGGATTGGGAAGGAGACATGACTTGAACCCTCAACATTTTGAGTACAAGTGAGAGAGATTTACCATTGGACCAACCTCATAGTCCTCATCTTGTCAAGTGATTTTTTTTTTTTACAGTCATCTTGTCAAGAATTGAATATGTTAAAAAGAGCATATTATCCTTCAATGGTGGTCAGCCATTAGTCGATGGTTTTAAGGAGTTGTTTATGTAATAAAATGATTTTTATACGTTGAGCGCAATTACAGAGTATGTTAGTGCAATTCTGTTCCTCTATTTACTAGTAGCAACATCAACAGTGTAATAATATAAATATGAAAACATACTTGAACACCATTGCACAGCTGTTCAACTTTGCTTCCATGCATCTTAAGTATAACAAGGTTCTATAGATGAAAACTCGACAATGGTAATTTTGAAAACGGACATCTGTACCAGCTAAGATAACTTAGCTCAGCAAAATCCGTTTCATAAAAAGGCTTTGCATACAACTTTGAATAAGGTTCACGCGAGTTTCGATCATAAGATTAAGAATTGACAAGTGATCGGACGTTCTTCGTTTTTCTCTAGGAAGATTATTGTGACTAACAAAAGAAAAAGTTTTTTGTTATCCATCCTTAGGTACACAATTCAAAAAAAAGGAGTCCACACTCCTAGGTGATTCACGTCCGTGATTGGATTGGAAGATCTTGAGGATTACTATCGACGCAACATCAATCGTCATGTGGAAAAATGTACGATATTTTTTATTATATGTTAATTAATCAAGGGTTAAGGTTCTCTTTTAAAGGAAAAATTTTAAAATATACAAATCTATTTTTTGCTTTTGCCACGTGTATTTTCTCCTACAATTTTTGCAATGAGTAATACTACTTTATCCAAATTTATTGTCCAAACTTGGTTCAAATGATATGACAACACTCTAATCCATTCATTTAAATTATGCAAATCTAATACAATCTAAATAAATAGATTATATTATTGATATATCATTTGAACACCAGATTTGGATACCAAATTAGTTTTGCAATATTTTCGGGAATGGGCTATTTTCCAGAGAATTCAAATCACCTATCAAAAAATATGTCTCAATTTGTGTCAACCAACTAAATTAGGCCATGTGTACACGTTTTTTTTTATTTTTTTTTTTATAAATAATTAAATGTAAATGATTGTATACACATGCCCAATTTGGTTGGTTAGACACAAATTGGGAACCAACCAAATTGGGACACATTTTTTGATGAGTCCATGTTTTTTCTTTATATCAAATTTACCTAATTGCCCTCATTTATTTAATGAAATTTCTATTAATGTGGATATTTGTTAACCCTAGGTTAACTTAGAGACACTTGTCATTCAGTTGAGCGGGGGGTAATGCTCACCCTCGGTTAGAGGTGGCACGGTTCCGATTCGGTTCTGGTTCCAGGCGAACTGGCGGTTCTGAACCAGAAATTTTTATTTTTTATTTTTTATTTTTTACATTACAAAATATGAAAAAAATAAAATGTCAAAAAAGATATTGTAGAGTATTGAGCCATGACCCATAACCCTTGTCCAAATAATTATGTTTTCCATTCCCTTCTCCTTCTCCTTTTTATATAGGTTAAGCATCTCATTCACTTCTCTATTTATCAAATGTGAGATGTGGGATAAGAAGTCATATTATGTACTTTTAACAAATGTTTATCAATTATTTCTTTTAGTGAGAGTGTGTTAGATTCAAATCATACCCCAATAAATATGGAATCTAACACACTCTCATTAAAAGAAATAATTGAAATATTTGTTAAAAATGCATAATATGACTTCTTATCTTACATTCCATATTGGATAAATAGAGAAGTGAATGAGATGCATAACATATATAAAAAGGAGGAGAATGGAAGGGAAAACATAATTACTTGAACAAGGGTTATGAGCCATGACTCAATATTTTAAAATGACTTTTCTAACATTTTTTTTATAAGTAAAATGTAATATTTTGTAATGTAAAAATAAATAAATAAATAAATAAATAAATAACAAAAATAAAAATAAAATAAAAATTGGAACTGTCGGTTCCAATCTGGTTCGAACCGGACGGTTCCGTGAAATGTCGAACTGGAACTAGAAAACCGGTTTCAATTTCAATTTTTTCAGTTCTGGTTCAACTTCGATTTTTTCTGTTCTGGTTCCACTCCGGTTCCACGGTTCGAACTGGAATGATGTTAGATCTACCCCCAGTTAAGGTGGGTGAGCAAAAATGAATTCTTTTAAGAGGGTGAGTAAAGTAACTCTTTTTCAACATCCTTTTAGTGTACTTCTTTTTCTTCTATTTCCAAGAAAAAATGATTATTGAGGATTAATTTTAATTGAAAAATCTGTCGACCTCTTATTGGCAAACTTTCTTATAAATGACGTGTCACTATCTAATTCGAAATTAAAAATCCAAGTCAGAGACACCAAATCTTTCCTCTTGGTCTACTACAGTCGACTTTCGAGTTTCAATTTCTCTCGTCTTCCTCTCCTCCAGCTCCACTCCTGAACTCTGAAGAGAAATCAAGCGCAGACCCTAAACGACGCCGTTTCTTTCTCACAACAAACAACAATCATGTCCGATAACTCCGGTTGCACCGTCTACATAGGTATCGCCTCTCGATCCTCTTACTTCGCTATTCAATTTCAATTTCTATCTTCGAATCGATTGGATTCTTTTCTTTTTTTGTTGTTGTTGCAAATTGTGTGTATTTTGATTTTATTTATTTTTGGAATCAAAGTAGAAAGATTTATGAAATTTATTTGTTGGTATTAGGTAATTTGGACGAGAGAGTGAGTGAGAGGGTTTTGTATGACATTATGATTCAAGCCGGACGAGTTCTGGATTTGCATGTGCCTCGTGACAGAGAGACCGATAAACCGAAAGGTTTCGCTTTCGCTGAATACGAATCCCAGGAGATTGCTGACTACGCTGTCAAGCTTTTCTCTGGCATTGTAGTTCTCCATAACAGAACCATCAAATTCGCTGTATGTATCTCCTTTACAATTCGTTTTTGTCAAGTAATATCGATAATATTCTCTATATATACCAATATTTCCATAATTTTGAATGCTGATATCAAAATCAGTGAAAAAAAAAAAATATCGGAAGTATTATTAATATTTCATTAATATCGTGGATATATCGGGATAAATCTGGATTAACTATATTTATTTAATCTTTTTTTAATTTAATTGTTTCTCTGATATCCAATTGATATCGATATAATATTTCTATAAATTCGGACCTTTGATCATTGATACCAATATTTAGTTCCATGAATTTTGGGTGATGTTGATGGGAATATTTTCGATTGGCAGATTTCCGGGCAAGATAAGAACTCTCAGAACTTGTCTGCAGGATTAACCTCTTCATCGCATCGTAAATCTAGGACTGACCCTGTACCTGTACTGAGTAGTACGGAGAATTTGGATCGTTCGATGAGGAAATCAGATTCGTTCAGGGCTACAGCTTACCCTGGAAATAATTATTCTTCCCAAGGTGATGATTGTTTTTGTTTGCTTTGATTGAGTGCTGTTGGTTATATTAGTTTTCATGCTTGCTGAAGAAACTACTTTTTGATTCAGAGCCAGCTCCACCTGGTGTAACACCCCAATCTCATGGGTATGGAAGTCGTTTCAATGATACCAATTATGAAAACAGTCGAAGGGTTTTTGGGTCGTCAGTGGATAGTATTAGCCGCACTAGATCACGACGCTATGATACCAGTAATCCGATCTCTTATCCTTATCACTGATACTTATCATTAGAATTTTAGGAAAAAAGAACTTTTATCGGGTACGTTGAAATTGGTGGGCTGTTGTGATTGATCCAGAAAGAAAACATGGTCTAGTTGGATTGAGTTTGTGGAAATGGAAGGTCAGTGGCATGGATGTGTTCAGTTACTTTCGTAGGTGTGACAACTTGTATTGTGTTGTTCATCGTATAGCTAGACTTAACAAGTAGTCATAAATTTTGTATCTTTGGTTGCATCGAGCAGCCATAATATGTGTTGTTGACCTTTCGACCTCTTCTCTGCGATACTCTAATATCTGATGTCATATATGCTTTAGCTATTCATTAAATGGCTGTTATTATATTAAGTGATTTTTTTGTGAAAGGAGATTTGTTTATTATATACCCCTATAAGTTTCTGGTTTATGTGGAAGATTATCATTTTCAGCGGTTAATTTAAAGCTAATAATACGTGTTTGAATATGTAATTAAGTTTTACAGGAGCGGTCACTAAGCTGGTTGAATTAAGAATTTCCTGATTTATTACCATGTGACTGTTGGAGGTGAGTTCCTCTAAGAATTTCCGTTGAATACATGTCAAGTTTGTAATTTCATCCTTGATCTAGAATTAGTATTAGATCTGAATGCATGCAAACTGCTACTTTTGTTTTCTCCTCTCTCTGTGTCTCTCCCTTTGTCTCATGTGTTTTTCTGTGTGTTCTCATGGTTATTCAAGGATATATGATTCTTTGACAGCCTATTTGATTTATGTGTATTGTAAAAAGTGGATATAGGAGGAAATGACTTCTCTGTTCACATGTTTTAGATAATTGGGCTTTGAGCATGAAGGTATTCCGGTTTCAAATTTGTCTGTTCTACTGATTGATATCTCATTTATATTTGCTTCTCACCAGACTTTTAGTTATGCTTGTCCCGCCCCGCCCCGCCCACTTGTTAACTGTCGTCTTTTGGGGACAGCAAAGTTCAGGTTGCATTCAAGTATACCCTTTAAATCATAATAGTTGCGAGAGTCGTGGTATCTTGAATTTTTTGTGTATACACATCAACCTTCAGTGTAGCATTTGACTTGGCCTATTGCAGAACACACACCCTATTATAGCTTTAGTAATTTGTCTTAGTTGTCTATAACACATAAGAATGAAAGCAAAAATTGTTTATATTGCTATAATCTCACGACTATGAAGAGAGTTGGTTTATATGGACTTATTTGTTTTGTATTTGTATAGACTTGCTCTTGACCATCAGCTACACTAATTACTTGTGGTGAATATATGCCTTGAGTCTTCAAGAGCAGGTTAGCAACCTGCACCGCTTGCTGTTGCTGATGAAAAAGCCGATTGCACACCTGATTCTGGCATTACCAACTAGCCACACCTCAACCAAATGTGTCGGTGTGAGCCTGCTGAACTGTTGCATTGTCAGCATACTTCCTCATCAAGGTGCTATCCGAACGACTAAATTATGGTGTGGAAATTAAGGCTTATAGTTTTCTAGACCAAACCCATTTGTCATGTTGACAATACAATCACAATTTTAGATTTGAAATAACTTTAAAGCCATTGAATGTTGTTTTTGGACCTCAAAATTTTTTGGCATATGAATTTGTACTTGATATGGAGCATGTTTGGATTGCTCAGGTCTTACAATCTTCATTTTCCCACAAACCTTATTTGGACTCTGATTTCAAAGGAGGAGTATACTTGACCAAAAATAGTTGTATCTTTTGATTGTCAGGAACAAATGAAAATATTGTTAGTAGATCACAAGATTAGATAGCTCATATATGCAAATATAAAAAAAGTTTAATTCCATAATAGAAAGGTAGTCCTACATCAATCATTGATTGCAATGATGATTGCATTGTAAATACTAAATTTGAGACCATGATCTTTGAGTTTTGTTTTGGGATTAACTTAGATCATGATCATCAAATGACACTAGATCACCATACCAAACTAAAAGTAAAATTAAATACCGAAATACTTCACCAATTTTGTGGTGGCACATTGGGGAAAACAAGGACAATGTGATATATAATATATACATTGATCAGAAAGGTAGTTACCATCAACCAGCAAAGTATGCAACAGCTCCAACAAAGGCAGCATTAATGTATGTAGCTGGTTCTGAGTGACTATAGTCGGACCGATCATCTGGGTAACCTTCATTTTGGTTTGGACCTCCAACAATGGCTCCGAGTAAGATGTTAGGGTTAGGGCTTGATGAATGGAAAAAGGGATTGAAACCTCCATCACAGCCTATGGTCTGTGAGTGGCTTGCCAAGGAAGGCAATGAAGATCCTCTGTGGTGAATTCTCCTTGGAAAATTTGGTCCAAACCCTACCATATAAGACATTTTTATTGGGTTCACACCTAAGATGTAGTCCACCTGTGTTTTTGCAAGATTTATGAGTAAACCAGGATTGACCACCATGTTACCACAGTTAAAATTGTGCTTTGTGGCTTTCATGTACTTTGCATAAGTTGTGAGAAGGAATGTTATGGATGTAACATATTGAAGGTTGCTTTCAGGTAGCTTAAACATGAGGCCTCCTTGAGTATATTGTGTAGTTGTGAAAGGAGAATTGGGCAAAATCCTGCACATGAAATCTTCAGCTTCTTGTCTATATTCCTCAAAATTTGTATCTTTGTTCAATAAGGCTCTTCTTGACAAGAGGACATGAGCTCCAGCAAATTTGTTGTCCCAGCTGAAGAGGTCAGTACCACCATCATCACCCAATGATTTCAACAAATTGTAATATGAAACATCATTTGTTGCCCTCAGAAGCCATGCACTTCCCCACATAAGCTCATCCTATTTCAGAATTTCAGAATTTCAGAATTTTTATTAAAAGCCAATATCACTAGTAAATGTAGAGGAGAGGAGGGACTAAAACTGAAAATTCACCTTATAACCAGAATAGGAGCAATAAAAAGGACAGACAGCAGACCCAAGCGCGTCACTATACGCCCCACGATACTGCATCGCGAATTGCATGACTTTTTTCGCCGTCCTAAGCAACAGACCCGAATATTTCGGGTCAACTTTCCGGAAAACCATTGACGCCGCAGCCAGTGCTGCCGCCGTCTCTCCGGCCACGTCCGAGCCCGGGTTGCTCGATGAGACAGAATACACCGACCGGACCGTGTCCATGTCCTCGGGTCGCTCCCAGCACTTGTGGTCGACGTTTGGGTCACCGACGCCGACGTAGAGCTTGCCGGGAGTGGCGGTGGCACATTTCAGGAGGTAGTCGGTGGCCCACCGGATTGCGGCACGTGCGTTTTGTAGTTGTGGGCCCATCTTCTTTCCGTACTCGAGTGTGCTCCATGAGAGCATTGTGGTGGTGTACGCCATCGGAAAGTTGAACTTCACGTTGTCGCCGGCGTCGTAGTAGCCACCGGTCAAGTCCACCTGATAAAAAAAGGAAATTGATATAATATAATTAACTTTAAATATAATATAATCGAGTGTTTGTGTTTTTGATGCATTATTATTTAATTAAAAATTTTGTCAACTTTTTTATTATTAATTTTTATTATTATTTTTTTTTTTTCTGTTTTTGGTTTTTTGAAGATAATTTTTTTCAACTTATTATGATTATTATGTAAAATATCATATATATATATATATATATATATTTTTGGAAAAAAGAAGACATAATAAATACTTTTTTAACATTCATTAAATAAATACTATTATAGTTAAATCATTTGTATCCTAGTAGAATAATATATATAGTACAAACAAATAATATTTGAATATGTACTTTTTTCTATTTCAACAAAGATGGAATAATAATTTCCAAAAAGAAAAAAAAGGAGGGAATAATTTTTCATATGTGATATGCGGCGGAGCCCGCGCCCAATTTTATCAATTACTTTTTGTCAACTTTCTCTTTTTTTGAGCTTGAAGACATCTTTTTGACTTAACATATAAAAAGAAATAATAATAATGATTTTAATGGGAAAATGCTTTTACTGATATCAATGTCGATGAGAAGAATAAATATACAGAAGTACACTTTGGATCCCCAAAAATATATTTTTTAAAATTAATATCAGTATAACACGTTAACACTAAAAAAAAATAGATAGAGATTACTTTTTCGTATGTGACAACATTAAAAAGCGTTCTAATAAGTAATAACATTCCTGGTCACCCCAACAAGAACATACAAGTTGGAGAAAAATATTTTGGATAATAAAAAGAAAAGTGGACAATGATGATAAATAATGAGGCCAATTTAGGGCAATTTTGAATTTGTAAAATGAATTAAAAAATATTTAATTAATATTACAATTCAGAAGTAATGTTTTAACTTTATAAACGTCCGTGATTGTTTGATATTTGAATCATGTATTTTTAACAAAATATAAACGTTCTGTACTCAATAATTTATATATTAATATCGATAAAACAAACAAAAATTAATTTGAATGATAAAAATAATAACATACACCGGCTACTCGACCGTCGGAGAGGCCAGAGCTGGACCTCCAAGAGATTTGCTGGGATCTGGGGAGCCTCCCTGACCTTTGGCCTTGGAAGAACAATAAAGACTTCGCTAGGGCTTCTCTGTAATTAGGGTTTCCATGGACATTGTCCAAGAAAAATATAGACAAGAAAAACAAGATGCAGACAGCAGAAGCTCCCCTAGACATTGTTGGTACTTGCTCAAGAAGTACCAACTGTTTTGGATTTTGTTTGATTAATATTTTAGTTTAATGAGTAATTTTGTTCAAGAATGGACATGCTTTTATAGAAGAATATATGAGTCAAACCCTAGGAATCACAAATCAGCATACCGCAATATTAGGCTTTTTCAAGGCAAGATTTCTTTCCATTTATTTATTTTTTGAAATGTAATTAAGATAATAACAAGTAATAATTATTAATTATTATTATTAAATATTGCTGATTTGATATGATCAAAGTTCAACATCTTGTCTTGTCCAACAGTTTAGGGTTTATAATCATGAAAATGTAAAATCTGTAAATTATATAGGGAATAATTAAGAGTGTAAATTCCAGATGAGTTGACTCGGGAGGTTGGGTATAGACTGTAATATATATATATTCTTCTTCTTACTCAGCAATATTCATTGTACTATTCAGGGTGGTAATTTTTTTCAGGACAGGTCAATGTGAGAGATCTAGAATTCAATATAGCTTCATCAACTTTGGAGGGTTGTGTGGCAGACCGACCCATGATAAAAAAAATATCAAAGTTGTGAATATGTATTACTAGGGGCGAAGGTATGTACAAACTTGCCCGGCTGGTATTTTCTTAAAAAAAACACAAAATTAATGAGTTTGGTTTTTTCTTAATTTTTTTTATATAAATAATAATAAATAAAAATACAATTGAAAGACACCTAAAGTTCAGAATTTGTAAGAACAAAATTCAGATTTTGTATAATGTTCTTACTATTATTTTGATTCAACATTATTTTAAATATTTAATTTAACATTAAAAAATTTATACAATCAAAAGATGAAAAAAAAAAAAGAAAGAAGAACGTGCTTTTAATTTTAAGAGAATTATATATTGTTAGTGGTAGATAAAAGTTAGCTGCCACAGAACCTTCTTGGCTTTTTAGTCATTCTACACGAACTCTTTTAAATACATCTGCAATTGAAGTTAATTAGTTATATTGGTTGCATTATTTCTCTTCATTTATTTCCACCCCCGAAAATAATAATAATAATAATTCTTGTACCTTTCTACATAAGCAGCTTCTTTTTATCTTTCATTTAAAATTTTGGTTTTTTAAAATTCCATCCACCAAGTTTTTACGTTTTACAAACCAATTGAATTATTAAATTAACAAGATTTTGTAATTGAAATAAAGTAAAATGAGTGAGTGAGTTGTTTTTGAGATCTTTATAGACTTAATCGAGTTCTATGACTTTTTATTTATTTATTTATTTATTTATTTAATGAAGAGTTCCAAAAGACTACAACTGTAACAATTTTTAATTCAATATTTATATAACAATTATAAAAATTAAAGTAAACATACCTAGATGCATTTGAATCCATGAAATCATTTCTTTATTCATCAATTCCTTGACTATATGTCACAAATAATTGTATTTCTTGATTGATAATGGGTTGGATTTGATTAAGTATATATTATTATTACTATTTATGATAGATTGGATATTCAAGTTATGGGTGTAGGAAATAAATTTAATTTCCAATTATACAACCATGTATTTTAAGTAATTAAATGTAAGGGTATTTTATAGATAAAAAGGTTTTATTAAAACATGGGTGTAGTAAAATATTTTGTGGGTGGTAATAGAGCCACCCATCACAAAAATGGTATAGTTTATAATATAATTTAATTGAGATAATATCAATAAATTTAGTTGAGTGATATACTTAATATTATTGACACTCAAACACATTAAAGTTTTATTTCAAAAAAAAAAAAAAAAAAAAAAAACACATTAAAATTTTTCTTTCCTCTCTATTCTCCGTTCATTTCATAGATAAATGAAAAAAAAGAAAATTGAATTTCATACTTCATTTGCTAAAGTTCGAACAAGTACGTATTTAGTTAATTTCGTTTGCTATTTTTTTGTCATTTTTAAAAAATGTTTTTAGGTGCAAAGATCATTACATCTTTCTTATTTAGGTAATACATACTTTTTTTTAGGAAAACTTTAAGTTTTCTGTAAAAAAAACTTTGTACTACCGCTGATAGAAAATTACATTCATTTAGCATGACAATGTATTCAATTCGTTGCATCACATGTGGTATACTAAAACACATTATACTTGATTTAGCCTACCCAGACGATAAGTCCTAGCTTTGCCCCCGGTATATCATGATTAATTAAATAAATCGTATTCAAATAAATACAACACATGATTAAGAACAACGATTTGTTATACGGTTATACCATATGTGAATATGACACATATTATGAGGACCTAGATTCTCTCTTAGCTTTGTGATTGAACCATTTTTATACCAGATTTTGGCCCCTATTTCCTACGCTTTTGGTTGGCTTTCTAATAAAATCGAGTATCTAATGGCTCGGAATTAGCATTTTGTAGGCTTTTAGTTTTGGCATGGGTTTTTGTGCAAAAATAGCAAGTTTGGGTCCAAATTTGTGAAGAAGTTGGTCATAAGCATTCTTGGAGATCACCATTACTTTCGCCATGAAAAACAGCAAAAAGAAGTCCAAAGAATTTCGTTGTCCAGGTGTCCCTTTCAAGGGCAACGAAAGTTGTGCAAGCCAACCGCGAAACCAAGTCCAGAGAATTTCACTGTCCAGGGTTCACTCCGATGGACAACGAACTTAGTAGTGAGAAAATATCAGTAGCTTTCGATGTCCAGTGTTCACTCTAAAAGACGTCAATATTATTTTGCAATTCAGCAGCGAATTCACCAACAAATTCAAGATCTAGAGAAGTTCGATGTCTTAGTTTCACTTTGAAGGATAGCGAAGTCAACAGCGAAAAAACCTATCAAGCTCAACATATGACGAGTTTCAAACCTAATTTTGGCATCCTATATAAATACCCACCTTTTGGATTCTCTTACATCACAACCTGCAACATAAATCTAGCAATATATAATATTTCTCACTCACATACCCCCCCCCCCCCCCCCCCCCCCAACACACACACACACACACACACACACAATATCTCGCCATAATCTCACCATTTTCTATGGTAGTTGGCATATTACAAGGAGGAGAACTTGGAGATCTAGAATCAAGCTTGAAGCTAAACGAAATTCTGCCTATCACATGGGTTTTGTTTTTATCATTTCTTCTCTTTCCTTTTGTTTAGTTATGTGTAACTAATCCCCGAACTAGGGGATCAATGTGAGGATTGTATGGATGTTGGGTATTATCATTAAACCTATTTTAAGAATGTTTATTCAAGTTTGTTTCAATCAAGGTTTTTCAAATCATTGATCTCAATTTGTTGTTGAATTGAATATCACCTTTTAATTCAAGTTGGGTAACAAACCAATCTGAGAATTTTTGATTGAGTAAATATCTTGCTTAATTCACATTAAAAGCTCTACTTGAATGGAAAAGATCCTATGAAGAGAATATCACTCCTAGTAGATCTTGGTCCTTAAAATCTTCTAAGCGTAATAGCATCCTCCTCTATTGCTCACACTAAATATCATAGTTGTGTGGTAGTTGAGGATAAGTCATAGTAAGTGAAGATTGGATCCTAACTTGAACGAACGTGTTAATGAGGTTAATTTGGTGATACCCACTATTCATATATTGACTCCATTGATTCCCTAGTCCTCACATCATATATTCACAACCTCTCACACATTGCTAGTTTTAGTTTTTGGAAGTAATTAATTAGGTGGTTTATTTCATTAATTTGTATAATTCACAAATAACTTATTCTCAACAAAACGCATTTTGCAATTTTCTTTTCACACACTTAGAATAGACTAGTTATAGAATTTTAGTTTTGACCAATATCTTCCCGATCTTTGAGGAATAACCTAGCTTTTGTGGTATGCGAGTCATTCGACTTGTGCACTTGTGAGGATTTTCAAATAAAAAACGAAACACAATTTTGTCCATCACTTCGGCTCTTTCCTCATTTTAAATTTTAAAAGTATGTGATTTGTTGTCAATAAAATGACGGTGAAAAACAAGCACATCCTAACCACCTATTCATGGTATGTAATACGATTATATCCTCTTCATTGTAATGTGCTTATATAACATAAGATTATTGAAAGTTGAGGAAGAGCTAACATAAGGAGAAGATCTAAATTCGTATTATTATATGGTTAATTAATTGGATCCTAATCTATTGGATCCAAATAGGTAATTTTTTAATATATACCTTCTACGGTAGCAGTAACTCGGAAATATGAACATCAATAAAAACACACACATATATATAATGCCTATTATGGTAATAAAATTAACACTCTATTCTATTTGTGTTTTTTTTTTGTTCGAATAAAGAAGAACATTACACAATAGAGGAAATAGAGAAAGGGCCGGTATCCAGCCATAAACGCTCCTGAACATAAGAGAAGGATATAAAGGCAAGATTATATGCCAAGGAATTCCCCCGTGGAGGGGTGGCTTGGCACTTACAAACACCAACCTTTGAAAATAAAGCCTTAATATCATTGACAATGAAATTAAATTCACCTAAACAACCATCAAAGCAATTAAGAAAGAGGCGACTAAGGGAGAGGAAATCTCAACAATAGAAATAGGGAGATTATAGAATTTTTCCATAACAAGACCCTCGCGTAGAGCCATCAAATTACCCATCTTAGCCGAGAAAGAACCCACCAGCAGGTTAGAGCGAGCAGCAAACACACGACCCTAGTCGTCCCTGATTGCGATGCCCACCCCAAGCAATTGGAATGCCTTTGAAAAGCTACATCTGTATTCAATTTCAGGAGACCTGGAGAAGGGGCAAGCCAAACAACGAAGGGCTAGGGACAGGGGGAAGAAGTAGCAGGGGCTAAAGCCATTTTAAAGGACAAAAATTCAGTTAGAAAATCTGACACCCAACCCACCTCCTGCTCACTAGTTTTGGACTTCCTAATATTCAAAAAGAGTTTCTCTCCTCCCAAATTGCCTAAGAAAGCATGCACACCGAACCAAAATCCTCATCAGTAACCTTAGCAGTCAAAGACATCAGCACATCCAAAACCGGGAGGTTATTCATATCAGAGAGAAGATTACCAAAACGGGATTCTTTCCAGATCAATCTAGTAGCTTTACAGCCAAACAGGGCATGTCTAGAGGACTCCACATGAGAAGCACATCTCTCCCAGTTGGGGGTGTTAACCACTTTCATCAACCATAAATTTTCCTTAAAAGGAATGGCCTTTTGACAAGCTTGCCAAATGAAAATTATGACTTTCGATGGGATATTGAGCTTCCAAACATATTTCCACCAGGCATAGGACTTAGAGGAATTAGAAGGAGAGGACTTTAGGTTTTCCATCAAGGCAAGATGGTATCCGCTTCGCACCGAATACACCTATTTTTCTCATAATGCCAGAAATGAGAGTCTTTCCCACCACTAAAATTGATCGGGATTAAGAGAACTGCTTCCTTGTCCACCGGAAGTAGAAGTTAGTCAAGCTTTATGGAATTCCAACCCCGGTGACCGCTGTTAATGAGATCTGAAACAAGATGGTTTGTACCTGGATCAAAAGTGACAGGCCTAAAAGAGCTGGGATGAGGGATCCATTTATTCTTGAAGACATTTAGGTTGCTACCATCTCCGACCAACCAGCGCAGCCTTTTCGAGAACAAAACCCTCCCCCAAATCAGAATTCTCCAAACTTGAGAGTTGTTGCCTTTAATAGAAGATGACAGGAAGTCCACATTTTAAAAGTATTTGGCTCTCAAAACCTCAGCAGCCAGCGAGTCTGGAAACGAGAGGATCCTCAAAGC
Source organism: Acer negundo (assembly GCA_035582765.1). Taxonomy (NCBI): domain Eukaryota; kingdom Viridiplantae; phylum Streptophyta; class Magnoliopsida; order Sapindales; family Sapindaceae; genus Acer; species Acer negundo. The sequence goes on along the minus strand of CM069231.1, from coordinate 24,992,352 downwards.
CTGTTTGACCAAAAGGGCTTGATTGAACAAATCAAGATCTTTGAAACCCAAACCCCCAAAACTTTTCGGAAGACACATATTTTTTCAGCTTATCCAACTAATCCTCTGCTTGCCATCCTTAGAACCCCACTAGAATTTCAAAATCATAGCACTCAAGTCCTTACATAAACTCATAGAAATCTTGAACATGGCCATAGAGTAGGTAGGAACCATTTAAGCCACCGCCTTGAAAAGGACCTCTTTTTCGCCGAAGGAAAGCTTACACCCATTCCAGCCCCGGATTTTATTCTAAACTTTTTCCTTGATATCACTGAACAACCGAATTCTGTTTCTCCCAATCATAAAAGGAAGGCCTAAGTATTTTTCTTGAGAATTACACAAATAAATCTCAAGCATATACCTGATGTTACCTCTCACTGAATCCGACACCTTAGGGCTAAAAGTGATACTAGATTTCTTCAAATTAATTTGTTGCCCCAACCCTTTTTCGTAAACCATCATAATTTTACGGATCCTATCGCAGCTAGAGGTGGAGACTTTACAAAACATGATACTGTCATTAGCGAAAAATAGATGGTTGATTAGAGGGTCACCTCTACAACATCTTGTGCCTAACACACGACCATTACGTTCCGAGGTAAAGATTAACCTCGAGATCCCTTTCGCACAAAACAAAAAGAGATAAAGGCGAAAGGGGGCAGCCTTGCCTAAGACCTTTGGAAGGGGAAAGAGAGCAGGCCACCCTAACATTAAGCAAAAAGGAAAGTGTGGAAGAGGAAATACAGTCATAAACCAAGTTAATCCAAGTAGGCGAAAATTGCATCCTTTTCAAAACAGCCACCAAAAAGGACCATTCGACTCGATCATAAGCCTTGCTCATGTCAAGTTTTAAAGCCATTTGCCCCATAGTTTCTGACTTCTTACGGCCCATTAAGTTGAGGGTTTCAAAAGCTATAAAAACATTGTCGTAAATCTGTCTCCCCAAAATGAAAGCCAACTGAAAGGGAGAGATAAGTTCAGGTAGAATATGTTTCAGCCTCACAGCTATAACCTTCGTAACAATTTTGTACACTACACTGCATAAGGAGATTGGCCTGAAGTCCTTCAGCTATGTGGGGTTCTTAGTTTTAGGGATTAGGACCACAATAGTCATATTGAAATCTCCGATAGAGGCCTCACCTTTTAGAACACAAAGACAAACCTTTGTAACATCACTTTTAATTAAATCCTAGGATTTCTGAAAAAACATCCCATGAAAACCGTCTGGACCCGGAGCTTTTGTAGGGTTTAAGCTAAAGACAGTAGTTTTGACATCCTCTTTGGTAAAAGAAAGGGATAGGTCCCTCTTCATGTTTTCAGACAACCTAGACAAGACTGAGGCTGAGGCTACCTGAATATCTTGAGATGAGGGATTGGAAGAACTGAATAGAGATGGAAAGAACTCATTTATAATCTGAGACAAACCCTCATCTATCTCTTGCATGCGGTCCTCAGTATCCATCAAACTGGAGATGAGGTTTTTATTTTTCTTGGTAGTTGCTCTTGAATGAAAGAACCGCTAGTTCCGGTCACCCCCTTGAAGCCATTCGGTCCTGGACCACTTTTTCCAGTACATTTCCTCTATGTCCAGTAGGCCTTCCACTTCCTTCTCAATCAACCTAATCGAAGTCATAACCCCAGGTTTCCTATAGTTTTTATAAAGGCGATCGACAGCTTTGTTTTTATCTTCAATCTTTTTTCTCAAAATTCCATACTGGGCATTACTCTAGGCACTGAGGTTAGAAGCACAACCAGCCAATTTTCCTCAAAGGTTTTTAGAAAGGTCTGACACACCAGAGCCATTCCAGGCAACCTTCACTGTATTAATAAAATCCTCATAGTTGAGCCAAAACGGTTCGAATCGAAAATCTATACCTATCCCATTAAAGAACGGGATAATAGGGGTACAGTTTAGCAGGATAGGACAGTGGTCGGAAGAGTTAAAATCTAAATGGGACACCTTTGCATTCCAGAAGAAATCACGTCACTAATCATTTGCCAAGAACCTATCTAACCTCTCATGTTTATTATTCTTTCCGTCCCTTTTGTTATTCTAGGTAAAATTCAAACCAAAAAAATCTAAGTCAAAGAGATTGCAGTCATCAACCACTTGTCTAAAATGAGTCATGCTGGAAACAGAAGCAGTAGCCCCACCCACCTTATCTTTCATATTAAGCAGCTCATTAAAATCTCCTCCACAAATCCACGGTAGATTGTCAATGTCCCTAAGATGTCTTAGAAGCTCCCAGGACAAATGTCTTCTGCTAGCATTCGACTCTCTATAAAATCCTATGAAACGCCATTGGAACCCATTATCCAAACAAATCCAAGCATCTATATGACCCTTTGAAAAGGACAAAACCGAAACCTTAATACTATCCATCCACAATAGCAAAAGATCCCCACTGTTTCCAACACTATCAACACATAAACAACCACTGAAACCTAATTTTACTCTAATATTCTCAGCCTTGGAACCATTTATTTTCGTTTCTGACAAGTAGAACAGATCCAGGGAATGCTTTTTGTGCAACCTTAATAAGGCTGCGAACGCCCGGGGATTCCCTAGACCCCGAACATTCTAACACATGCCTATCATTGTTCTCGGCGGGCTTGAATTATAGGCTCCACTGATATCACAGTTTTCAAAACCGTAGGTGAGGATTTTATTTTCTTAGGGTCTCTGATCTCGTCCTTAGGAGAATCAAAAACCATTTTCCTTTTGTAGGCTTGACCTTCCACCCTATTCTGAGGAGAAGAGATAATGCATTGTTTAGTAGGGGAGGAGGAAAACAGATTATGGCACTTTTAAGGGCTTTTCCCATTTTATGTTCGTGAAGTGTTCTTATCCGAGAAGGACGAGGGAACTTTACCTTTGGAGGATTTTCATATAGCTTGACTAACCCCTAGAAATCTATTGATGAGACTGGAGATGAGACCTGGTGTTTGATGGTGTTGCCCTTCTTTAGTAGATCTTTTCCACTTTTTTGTGGCTTTCTTTTTCGGTGACTGAGTTGATTTTGGTAACTTTGCTTTATCTAGTTGAGCGAGAGAGATGAGGGAGCTTTCCTGAGAACTATGATTGGGTTGGGCTGCATTAAAGGGTAAAATAGAACCAAGTTTGACTTGGGCCACTAAAGTAGTTGAGGGGCTAATTGTGGAGTCACTGATGGGTTGAGCTAGCTCTTTTAGACCCCCGGTCTGCCCAATACTTGGGCCATCTACAACCATTTCATCAACATTTGGGGCCTCAATCCCCTTCCCACAGTTTAGGGTTTCCTATAGACATGTCTTCTTCTTTAAGGTCTTCACCGCCACTGGTAGTAATCCTAATTCATTTCTCATAGAAGCCTTCGATTCTGGTCTTCCATTGCTCGATCCGTCTCTGGTAGTATTTCGAGATGCCCAAGGGATCTAATTTGTCAGAGGAACTCACATTCACCTGAGAGCTGAATCTGGACTTTCCCTTCTCTAGGATTGGGGCTTTTAATCAGGAGCTGAATTTTATCGGAGAACTCTCTAGAGCTGCTTTCCTAGCTATTTGATCTATACACTCTTTTATTCCATGACCAATTCGACCACATGCAAAACAAAAATCTGTGAGCCTTTCATACTTCAGATCCACTATAATGATTTCATCAGAAGTATCTGGTTTGAATCTCAACCAGCGTTTTAGGGTTTTCGTATTGTCGATACAGATTTTCACTCTCATGAATTTTCCCCAGCATTCTCTCGATTTTGATGGGATTTCAAAGACCTCTCCCAACTATTCAGCTAGCCATCTTGTAGTTCTCCGGTTCATGCATAAAATGGGGATATCGTGAATTTGAATCCAGAATTTAGCTTTGTTGAAACCTAGCTTTGAGATGTTTCTTGACCCCACAGGTTACTCAAAAGCTATCATACTATTTCCAAAGTGCCAAGGGCCTCTTTTCCATACTCGATTCCGGTCTTCTTTGTTGATAAAGTAGAACATGAAGATGTTGTCTTTGACTAATTCAACCTTGACCTGACCAAAGGGGCTCAAGATCTATTCAATTAGCCCCTTGAAAGCCTCTCTATTGACCTTTTTACCGGACAAGGCCTTCCCTACCAAATAGTTATTCACATCTTCTACACCATCAATACTTGATTCTTTAGACATTTCAAGAACAACCCTGTGTTCGTCAGCCAAAGACAAACTTTCATATAGTTTTTTCAATCTCAGTTGAACACATTTTTGCGACGGCCAACGGAGAGTCTGTGACCAACAGCAAACCAAGGAAAAGGAAGCAGAAAAAAGAAACAGAAAAGAAAACACTAAGGAGCAGAGAACCACTACTTCAAGATAGGGAAGACACACTACCTAAATGAAAGTCTATTTTCACACTTTCCCTCAAAAGCAGAGAGAAAGAGGAGAGAAAAAAAGAAAAAGCAAGCTCGATGGTAAAATAAGTAATAAAGTATTCTATTCTATTTGAGTTGGTGATTTGATTCTGATCTTTATTCACTATAACAGTAAAAAGTTCCCTTTAACTAATTTGACCAACTTTTGACACAAAAGTAGTTAACTAACTCATTGAGTATGGTGGTGATACTGATGGTGAATAGGCTATCCATAATAATTAATTATTTAATTTACTTGATTCGTTAGAGTTTATAGCTTGTTTTTAACCCTTACTTTTTAGGCATATTTTTTATGTCATTAATATTAAACTTAGGAGGTTGTTGCATCTTTGAAGCTTTTTAAAATTAAGGGGGCCTTGCAAATATAGCCTTTCTTAACATTCACTTTTAGGAAATAACCCATTTGCTCAAAAATTGCATATCTAGTCTTTCTCAATGTTTACTTTCTGGGAAATAGCCTCTGTAAGATAATAATGCTTTCCACAATTAAACCCTGTAAAATGACTATATTACCCTATACAAATGTGTAAAGACAAAATTGTCATTCTCTTCTTCTCCTTCACTTGACTGAAGAAAACCATAACATGAGTCATTTTCTCCATCTTCTCCATCGTTTGCAACAAATCCATCGAAGGGTCACTTATTCTTCCAATCTCTGCTGGAATCTTGCTCCCTACCGTCATCTTCTCCATCATTCTCCTACAAAAAATCCATCGAAGGGTCACTCATTCTTCCCATCTCCGCTGGAATCGTACTCCCGACCGTCATTTTGTTGGCGACCAGAATCTTGACAGTGTCGCGACCTCCTTCAATTGAGCTTCACTGTCAATTTTGAAATCGACCATGTATAGTCAATGTAAGTCCCGAAATGATACCAAAGTTTGAAATGTTATCGTCTCCTCTCATTCTTTTATTGTTGTTTAAGTTTTAATCGTTTTGGATATAATTAGGGGTTGAGGGTTTTGGATTTGTAGACCATGAATTGGGTTTTGTGTATGTAATATTGTTGGGTGTAGTTAAGTTGTTTGATGAAATGTCATATCAAGCTTTTAAGAGGCACTATTATTGTAGTTAAGGTGTATGTAGTATTGTTGGATGCAAACACATTGTCCTCACTATCACATGAATAACTGGAAATGCAACTAAAGCCATTCTCTGCAACACTGCTTGTTTGTTTGCACATTTATAGTGTTGTATGGTTTAGTGAGGAAAAGGTTTAGGGAATTTGTATGTGTTTTCGTGAGGGTTTATGGTGTATGTATATTAGTTTGTGTTAAACACTGCTGAACCAACCTTAATAGGTATATGTATCATTTATGTTCATTGGAAATGTTATTTTTTATGTATTTTTGTGATGGTTTATGGTGTACATATATTTGTTTGTGTTGATTGTTGTTGAACCAAAACAGGTTTAGGTTGTGTTGGTTGGTTGAACAAAAACTTTCGGTGTTATTTATTTTGTTATTGGTTTCTGTTATTGATTTTGAAAACATAAGATGAGTTAAGCCTGAGAGGAATGTTATAGGCCTGGGAACCATACATAGGCCTAAAAGAATTGTTCCTAGACACTCACCTAAACTGAATTACAGTAATTGTTATAGTACTGTTATTGACTTAAATGTTTAATTTTTTTTCAGGGTCTAAGAATACCATGTCTTGACTATTAGTTCAGTATGGTGAGCATTGGAAGGGTAATTGATTAACTGAGCCTATTTCATTTTCAATACATCTAATAAAAAAAGAAAATGGAGCATAAGATGAATTGGTGGAAAGATATACCATCAGATAGAGGTTAGTAGAAACAAAGTTGAGTTGAAGTTAACTTTGCATGTGACAATAGAGGTTGATACAGTTACATTGTCTGTTATGAGTGACGACGATTTAGAGTTTGTGATTATTCATAAGGAAAAAGGTTGGGTTGCAATTGATGTTTAATTTGTCAACAAACATGAATTTCGACCTCCAGCAAATCCAATCCAATCAGCATGTACAATGTCTCTTGTTAAACCTACCAATAATCCACGGTCTTTGGTGAGTACTCCAAACTATAAATCAGTTAGTGGGAGCAATAATCCGCTTGCATCCTAGGCTTCACATCTGGATAGTTCTGATAGCATCGATACTTCTAGAAGGTCTGATAGTTCTTCAAACAGTGAAACAGAAAATGAGAGTAGTGTTGATGATGATGGTAGGCTAGCGGCAATGGTTCTTGGAATAAAAGAATAAGGGGTGAGTGGAACACCCAACAGTTCTTCACCTTCCATGAACACACGGTGGACAATATCACGGTTAGAGCTTTACCCAATTAAAGTCATTCGATTAGTGGATGTGTTTGAAAATTCAGTTGACCAAGGTTCATTATACATATAACAGATGTTCAAGCCTATATTGAAGCAAGCTGTAGGGTCATATGCATTTGCAAAGAGGTTTGAGCACAAGATTTCACGATCTTCTAATACACAATTCACTGTCGAATGTACATAGAGAAGTTGTGGATGGGTTCTTTAGGCATGAAAGTTGAATAGGGGGACGTGGACTTGGTTTTTGAAGAAACTCCGTAAAGTGATCCAATATCCAGACAATGGTATATTTAATGCAATGGAAGCCATATTCCCAGATGCAATACATGGCGTTTGTGCATACCACTTGGCACAAAATCTGAAAAGATTTTGCAAGCAGAGGGATGATGTGATTTGGCTTTACTACCGTGCTACGTATGCGTACCGTATCGAGTAGTTTGACCGGGTAATGGTTGAGTTAAAAGAAACCTACCGTAAGGTTTATGATGAGCTCCTGGCGTTGGGGTAGAGAAGTTTTCACGTGTGCATAGCCCTAGAAAGAGGTACTTTTTGATGACCACCAACATTGTTGAGTCAATGAATTCTTGTCTACTTGTGGTCCGAAAATTGTCTATCACAGCAAATGCAGAATGTATCAAAGATTTGTTTTAAAGGTGGTTCTACGATCGTCAGACAAATGTTCGTGAAATGTCTACATACTTGACAACGTTTGTAGACGAACACATCAAATATAGGACAGAAACAGCTGATCGATCTGAGATTCACCTCATTCACTACAATACATTTAAGGTAGATGATAAATGGATTCCTAGAACCATCGACTTTGATGAACGTTCTTGCTTATGACGTTAATGAGATTTAGATGAGTTGCCGTGTTCTCATGCAATGACGGTTGCTAGGTATGCTTCCCGATCTTTTAACTATGTGCATTTATCTATTGTGCTTTATTTTACAAACTTTAATTTGTGTTTATTTGTGTGTTATGGCCTAGGTTCAAAGGTACGTCAATCAACGCACTGGCTTCTGACTTATACACAACAGGATTTCTTAAACATGCTTATGAAATTGGTGTCAACCCTGTTTCGGATCCTGAATTTTGAGACATTCTTGATGCAATCCGGAACCATATTGTATTGCCATGGAAGAAAAAAAAAACTACCAAGAAGACCAAAGAAGTTGAGGATACTGTCTATTAGGGAGAAAAAAAAGTTACATTTTTATTCAAAATGTGGAAAAAAAAAAGGACACAATAAAACAACTTGTCCAAAACCATCATCTAGCATATGCAAACCACCTAAAAAAGCTCAATCATGTAGCATTTGTAAGAAAGAAGGACACAACAGACTGAAGTGCCCAGATAAGGCACTTGAAACTACCTTGATTAACATGGACGAAGAGAATGCCGCTCGACCTAGAGCTGGACTTGTGAACATGGAGCTGTGACATAGACACAATAATTTATGGTGTTGTATGGTTTGGTGGAGAAAAGGTTTAAGGAATTATGAACATGGAGCTGTGACCTGGAGCTATGAACATTGTATCTTGTTTTAGGGAATTTGTAAACTTGTTTTTGTAAAGGTTTATAGTGTATGTATATTTGTTTGTGTTAAACACTGCTGAACCAACCTTAATAGCTTTATGTATCATTTGTGTTCATTGGAAATGTTATTTTGTATGTCTTTTGGTGATGGTTTATTTGTTTGTGTTTGTGTTATTAGCTGTTGAACCAAAATAGGTTAAGGATTATTGGCTGCTGATATTGATGTTGTTATTGGTTGGGGCTATTGTTTTTGATCTTCAAAATAGAAGATAAGTTAAGCCCGAGAGGTAAATTTTTCCTAGGCCTGTAAAATCTTTCCTAGGCTTAGGGGTTTTTCGTCACCACATCATCAGTATTGGGGCTGATAAGAAGGAACTAAGCCTAGGAAGTTTAAGGTCTAGAAATTGGTATTTTAAGCCTACGAATAACTCCTAGGCCCATGGTGGATTTAATTTCGATTTAAATATAATTTTTTGAATATTTTTTTTTCCGTTTGCATGGGATTTTTTAAAATGCGGTGTGCACCCATCAGAATCAATTTCAGAAGTGTAAATCTAATACAGGAGATCGATTGAAGCAACGAGAACAACTTACATGAACTCTTAGGCACTTAGGGGTTCATATATGAAAGGGATATTTGCTATCTTTAGTGTAATGGGTAGTGACATTCTTGTTTGACCATTAGATGATCTCGAAAGTTCAAGTATATATTTCCATTGATACCCCTTCATTGTTGGACGGTGCCGATCCTTGATATTATTGCGAGGCCCCTATAATTTAGTCTACAAAAGAAAACTGTAAGGCCTAGGAACTATTCCTAGGCCCAAAATAAATATTTCCTAGGCCTATAAAATCTTTCCTAGGCTTAGGGGTTTTTCGTCACCACGTCATCAGTATTAGGGCTGATAAAAATGGACTAAGCCCAGGAAGTTTAAGGCCTAAGAATCAGTACTTTAAGCCTAGGAATAACTCATAAGCCCATGGTGGATTTAATTTCAATTTAAGTATAATTTTTTGAAAAAAAAAAAATTTCCCATTTGCACAGGATGTTTTTAAAAAATGGTGTGCACCCATTGAAATCGATTTCGGAAGTATAAATCTAATACGGGAGATCGATTCAAGCAACAACAACAACTTACATGAACTCTTAGGCATTCAGGGGTTCATATATGAAAGGGTTATTTGCTATCTCTAGTGTAATGGGTAGCGACGTTCTTGTTCGACTATTTGATGATCTCGAAAGTTCACGTATAGATTTCCATTGATACCTCTTCATAGTTTGACGGTGCCGATCCTTGATATTATTGTGGGCCCCCCCTCCCCCCATAATTTAGTCTACGAAGGAAAACTGTAAGGCCTGGGAACTATTCCTAGGCCCAAAATAAATTTTTCCTAGGCTTGTAAAATCTTTCCTAGGCTCAGACTCATGCGTTATTGGTTGCCACCGTAAGGTTTGTAACACGTGTGACAAAGGATACCAAATATTTACTCGCCACGTCATCAATTGCTAGTGGATTACAAACGGATCCCAACAAAGGTTTCTTCATATTCTTCCTTAGTCAAACACGTAAAACCATCTTCTTCTTCTTCACTCCTTCTTCACGTGTTCCAAAACAAGCAAACTTAGGCTTCTTCATCTTTTTTCGCTTTGTATACCTGTTGAAAGCATCCTTCATCTTCTTCCTTAGTCAAACATGACATAAACCCATCTTTTTCTTCTTCACTAATTGTACACGTGTTTTAAAACAAGCAACTTCTTCATCTTTTTCGCTTTGTATACCAGTTGTAGGCAAACCTTTCCTTCCTCACTTTTTTTCGATTTTTCGCTTAGGTTTTGGCTGATTTCCTTCCTCACTTTTTTTCTATTTTTTCAATTTACGGATATCTGTAAAGTGTGAGAACACTAATGGGGAAGAATTCTGTTTTTGTGGTTTTCAAAGGAAGGAAAATATGTGTGTTTGGTTCTTGGCCTGAATATCATGAACATGTAGATGGTTTTCCAAGAGCATCTTACAAAAAGTTTAACTCAACCGATGAGACATATAAAGTGATAAGTAGTCGTTCCGTACATTCAAGCCATTCTTGGCCTCAATCTTCTGTGAATGTTGCAAATAAGGTATATGAGAAGAGTGAAAGCACTGGTGTGATGTTGTTTTTATTTGTATTCATGTTTATTTTCGGAGTTATAGTATGCAAGATTGTTTGAAAGATCTTGTTTGTTCTGTTCTGCTGGTATGAGTAATGAATGAGCATTTTTATTTTTATTTTATTTATTCTGTTCTATTGGTCTGAGTAATGAAGGAATATAATGACATCATGTGAAATGTATACAGCATATGAAAACAAAACCAATTACTTTCATTAACTTGTTAGACAGTTCAACATGTGAAAAAAAAAAAAAAAAAACAAAACATAATAATATTGAAATGTCTTCAGGCTAATGGTGGAATGTTGAAGTCCATCAACTTCTTTTGCATTTGTTCAACAAGTTGGTAGAGTCCATTGAGTTTGTTGTCCTTTGCTTCAATCTGAACATTTAAGTTGATGATTTCAGCTTCCAGATTCTGAAATTTCCCCATCAAAACAGTATAATCATCTCATAGCTGTTTTGCATTTTCCCGCTCCTTGATGACGGTCTCCTCAGTGATTGCAATCCTTTCATGCATACATTCAAAAATGGCATTTATCCTCTGACTACTCCTGCCGTTTGCTTCCATTTCCACTTGTAAAAATGAAGTGATGAAACAAATAACTGAGGAAGATTGAAGACTTGTGTGACCAATATGTAACTAATATGTGGTTGTTATAGTGGAACAAGATGAGCCATATCAATGAAAACTGAAGAATCACCTTTACATTCATTTTCATTGAAGAATGAACCATTGTAACGTTTACATTTGAAATGAACCATTGTGCCTTAAATGAACATTTATTTTGTTTTTGTAAAATGAACGGTGGTACACTAACCAATTTCACTTCAGTTAAAGAGACCTCATTGTACATCTCTTTCTCGAAACGAAAAGCCACTGGCATGTTGCAGGCCTGGAAACAATCATCGAATGCCTAGGAGAATTGTTCGAAGGCCTAAGACAATTGTTCGAAGGCCTAGGAGTTTTATATGCTATGCTATGTTCTCCAACTATGGGGTATATATATATATGCATCCAAGGCCTAGGAGTATTGTTCCCAGGCCTAGGAGTTTTATATGTTATGTTCTCCAACTATGAGTTATATATATATATATATATACATATGCATCTAAGGCCTAGGACAATTATTCCCAGGCTTAGGAGTTTTATATACTATGTTCTCCAACTGTGGGGTATATATATATGCATCTTAGGCCTATGACAATTGTTCCCAGGACTAGGAGTTTTATATGCTATGTTCTCCAACTATGGGATATATATATGCATCTAAGGCCTAGGACACTTGTTCCTAGGCCTAGGCGTTTTATATGCTATGTTCTCCGCTATAGGGTATATATATATGCATCTAAGGCCTAAGACAATTGTTCCCAAGCCTAGGAATTTTATATGCTATGTTCTCCAACTATGGGGTTTTTATATATATATATATATATATATGCATCTAAGGCCTAGGTCAATTGTTCGCAGGCCTAGGAGTTTTATATGCTATGTTCTCCTGATATGGGGTGTATATATATATGCATCTAATGTAAATTTGTCTCTCATTACATTCAAAATCAATTTCAATATTGCCTTTTCAGATATAAGGATATATACATCAAGTAACAAAGAAGGTGATTGGGACCATTGTTGATGACTACAAGTCTCCTAGGCACAAAATACATCATAAACATTCCCAGCAAATTTGAAGTGCACAAAACATTCTCAACCTAAATACATGATTCCCAAGCTGTACAAGTCTACTTTACGGGGAATTATGGAGTTGACTATTGGTGTAAATGTTAATTGCAATGGTCTTACGAATGTTTTTGATATCCTTTTGTCCGAAAATTGATTTCCATGGAGATGGTACTCCAACCATAATCAAGTCAACATACTTCATTAAAAAGACATCACAACTGTTTCTGTAAAATGGTAGGATATGTCAAACATAAGTATCTTTAGGAAAGTAAATAAATATGTCAAACATACCCATCATCTTGTTGTGGAATAAAATCAGTGTGCTTGCTTTCAGTTGTGAATGGGATGGCGTGAGGATCCATCTTCATGTGTTGGTAGTAACCGGCATGCTTCAATATATATGGCAATATGTAAAGCAGGGCACGAATGTCCTTTAGCTGATTACTAAGTCCGCTCCTCTGTCATTCATTGAGTCAAATAATAGTACTTTCCCTTCCTTGAGAAGTACATGGCATAAGACCCAATGGCCAGGAAGGTGGCACGGAATGAGCATCTATATATAAAATAGATATAAATTATTTAAGGAAATAGATAATGACAACGCAACGTCATTTCCAAAAACTTACCAAATCCATTTGCCACCACGGTAGAGGGTACAACAAGTCATGCCTGATAACATGTCTGAGGACATCGGGAACTGGCTGGTAATCTAACGGAACGAATTCTGTGTAGTCTTCCTAGACATTGACAGCTTTAGGAGAAGGATCGCTGATCTTCTTTCCCTTTTTTATGATCTTTTTTCTATTGAGGAGATGGAAGAGAACTAGTTTCTTTCGGCTGAAGTCTTTCCTCCTCATCCTCCTCAAATTTTGCAATCTTTCTCAAGCTCTCCATCAATTTCATTTCATTTCCCCACTTAATGTTTATGCTTGTCTATCATTCATTCCCATTTTTATATAAATCAATCAATCATAGGTTCAAAAGCACACATGCATTATAACACATTTTCATAAACATGCATAAACACATTTTCAGAAACACGCATAAATGGAACATTTTCAAATACCATATCATGTAAACAGGGAGATGCTTACGAAGAAAGATGTGTTAACCAATCCAATAGTCTGGCAGTAGTTAAGGTCACTGGACGATCGCCTCCTCCATAGGATATCAAAGTAAGTATAGATGTGTTGTGTAAATGCAGTGATGTACGTTACGAAATAAGTAATAAAAAACCTTAATAACTAGGGAGAAATAGATAGTTAATTATGTTACCATATCTGATATCCATTTCTCGACGTTGATCAGGTCTAGAAAATGTTGACGCGTCATGGGAAAGATTTGACCCGTATAAAAACTATTCAAAAATGAATACATTACATTAGGAAAAATATGCAACAATGAATACATTAAAAATCATGGCAATATAACAAATAATAGGATTCGAATATTACCAAACTTGGTTGTTACCCATCAGGAAAGACGTGAACCCAACTAAGTCTATTTCTTTCTCGTTTGACTTTGTTTTCTTTTTCTTCTTCGGCATGGGGTCTGCCCATGAGATTTAGAGATACCTTGACCGCTTTCGACCCCTCTATTTGTCGATGTCTCTATATTCAACATCGGAGTTGGCCCGTTCAAGTTCTTCCACACTACCAGGGAAGTTCTGGGCAACGAAGCACACAGATGGAGATGGATATTCTTCCAACTACAGGATAGAATTTTCCTCATATCCTACATAAAATTAAATATGTAGTAAAGTAAAAAACATTGATATACTCATATACATGACAAAAACACTATTATAGAATTATTCCCAGGCCTAAGAGAATTGTTGTTCCGAGACCTAATAGAATTATTGTAAGGCCTAGGAGAATTGTTCCCAGGTCTTGGAGAATTGTTCCTAGGCCGAAGAGAATATCTCCCAGGCTGAAGATAATTGTTTCCAGGCCTCGATCATATACATGATATAAACACTATTATATTATAGATAAACATAACAAAAACACTATTATAGAATATAGAGTGTAGAATTACCTCGACCATTTCATCACCCTCAATTACAGCAGACCCAACAACCACAACCAATATCATCCTCTTGTTGAACACCCTTAACAACCTCACCAACAGCCTCTTGCACAACACCTTTAACACCCTCACCAACTACCTCTAAATCAACAAAAGCATTATCTTCTTGAACATCCTTACCAACAACCACATCCTCCTTAGCAAAAGCATCATCTTTAGCATTTACATCAACAAAAGCATCATCATCCTCCTTAACATCAACATCATCTTCATCATTTACATCAACAAAACCATCATCCTCCTTAACAACATCATTATCTTAAGCAACATTGGCCTTACCAACAGCAACATCATTAACAGTCATAGGCTGGTCACCCCTATTTTTCAACTTCCTCCTCAACAACAGTATTAGGGGCAGCAGCCTTATCACCAACAACCTTGTTATCTTGATTAACACCCTTCTAAACATCAACATCAATAAATTAGTGGAAATTATTAAGAACTAAACTATTATATATGAATAATAATACGATTTTCAACAACTTTATATCTAACCTTCATCTCTTTTCTAATCTTTGAAAATTCTTTTCTACATAAGGCAATAATACATTGCTTACTATCAAGCATAGGAGCATATAGTTCAGGGATTGTGGAAGGCACCTGAATTTTAAAATAATTAATACAATCCAGACAAGAATAGCATGCTAAGAGTCTAAAATCAAATAGTGTAGATGCAATCATGCCACAGAACCTTTTATCTCATTCTTAATAGAAGCGTCAATCCCATCACTATAATCACCTTCATCGTAATAACCAAGATCTTCTTCTTCTTCCTCTTCATTTGGATGTAGAGCCAGAGCCAACTTCTCCCTCATTTGCACAATTAGTGGTTACACACGTATTTCAGGTTCAATGACTTGAAGTAGTCTTTACCCTTCTCAATAGTTTCAACTTCCTAAGGAAATAAAGACATCTGCATATCAGGAACAAACAATTGTTAGCAAATTTCTACAAATAATTAACAAAAAACAAAGGGTCATTAAGTACACACCGATTAATTGAATCTTGATTCAATATCTGAAATCCTAGCACTAAATTCCAATCTAGTGAACTGTGGATACCCTGTACCAAGTCGTTTCTGACGTTTTTTTTTTCAAAACGAATTATCCTCTCCATGGCCTATACCTATACAATTTAAACTAACTAATATCAATCAATGTTTTTCAATCCAATAAAGTATGAAACGAGAAACACTAAAACAAAGATTGAAAACATGCTAAACTTTTCAAAAACTTACCTGAAGTACTAAAGGGAACCTGGACAAATTGTAGGTACAATACTTTGATTTCTTCTTCTCTTTCTCACCCTATACCTTTCCTTTCTCTTTCCCTTTCCCTTTCCCTTTCACTTCTTCTTCTTCTAATAACTTCTTCTTCCTCTTCTTGTTCTTTTTCTTCTGATCTTCTTCTAAGTCTTTTTCTTCTTCTACTGTATTCTTATTCTTCTGCAGCTTCCCCTTCTTATCTTTCTTCTTTGCTTCACCTCTCAGTTGGGGCAGCCGTTTTTTTCAGTACACCCTTCAAAAAAATATAGTGTAAAACTGAAGATGTAAGAACCCCATGGAAAATTTTTGAATTCTTCTTCCTTTTCAACTAATGAAAACAGCCACCTCGAGATAGCTATGGTCCGTCCGTCATCTGTGCCAAAGAATTGGCTCACTATATATATATATATATATTCAAAATCTTGTACGCATTTTCACTCTGTTCGGACGTCATTTTCCTCAAAGTGACATACAATACCTCTATAGTCGGCATTTTTCCCTTGAAAATTCTACTAAGCATCAAATCCTCTCGTACTTCATTATTGTTAGCAAAACCTTCGGGCAACTGTCCCATATTCAACCCGTTACATACACAAAATTCTTCTTGGATGAAACAGGCTTTCGACTTCCCCAACTTAAACCACATCTCATATTCTCTTTGTCCTTTGGAGTGAATGATCTCTCTTTTCAAAATATTATGGATAAGCTGCCTGTAAAGTGTTAATAGTTCTTTCAAATCCAAATATATGCCAAAAGAGCCCACCTTGAATTTTTCCCCCAACCTAAATTTCTTTAGGACGGACTTCAAATGTGTAATCAAAAACTTTTTACTTCCACTGTTTACTCTCACAGGAATCCAATTCTCATGGTCTAGGAATCGCCACAAGTCTGCATTCAAATTTTTCGGCATCTAAACAATGAAAATAATATAACATCAGTCTTAGGCTTATGAAAATAAGTCATAGGCTCAAATTATGCATGTATCATCAGTCTCAGGCTCAACATCAGTACTAGGCTTATGAAAATCATTCAAAAAATACACATTCAACATCAGTCTTAGGCTCAAAATAATACATGCATGCATCATCCATCCATCGGCCCTACGCTTATGAATATCATTCATAGGCTCAACATATACATTCACCATTAAACCTAGGCTCTCTACGTGCAAAATAAGTCATTTTCAGTCCTAGGCTCAAAATTATGTATGTATCATTAGTCCTAGGCTCAACATCAACACTAGGCTTATGAAAATCATTCATAGCCTCATAGGCTAAAAATACACTTTCAACATCAATCTTAGGCTCAAAATAATACATGCATCCCCCGTCCATCCATCGGCACTAGGCTTATGACAATCATTCATAGGCTTAACATATGCATTCACCATTAAACCTAGGCTCTCCATGCAACATCAGTAATTTATTCTGCAAACGTTTTTCTTCCTTCCCATTAAAAATTTCCAATGTAGTTCACGTCAATCAATCAATAAATGCTTGCCCTTCAAACAGAACACACAACCTCCAAATACTCATACAAACATGTCAAAACACAAACAAGAACAAACTCCAATAAAAAAGACAAATTTGAACAAATTACTACCATGAAATTTGTTTGTGTTTCGTCTAGGGTTTGGGTGCTTCGTTCTATGCCGATGGCGATGGCGACGGCGACGACGATGGCGACGAGGACAACGACGACCTTCTGCTTCTCCTTCCTCTCTCTATTTCTGGTTTTTTGTTGTTTGGGTTTGCGATTTCACACAGAGCAAAGTTTTAACGTTGAATTATGTGGAGTATTGTTCGTTGTTTGGGCTTCTGCGTCATTGTTTCTCTACGTCACGGCAACGACGATCTTGTGCTTCTCCTTCCTCTCACTATTTCTAGTTGTTATTGTTGTATCCGTTTGCGATTTCTTGTTTTCAATTGTGTAGGGTAATTTAGTCATTTCCCACTTTGTGGGAAATTAGATTGGGGAGGTTAATTTAGTAAACTTGATCAAGTTTTATTTGTTCAAACATTTAAGGGGGGTATTAAGGAATTTCCAGGTGACGCCTCCTTAAGGGCATTGTGGTAAATGGGGTTGCCAAAGAGGCTATATATGCCATTTTTGAACCAATGAGCTATTTCCTAGAAAGTGAATGTTAGGAAAGGCTATTTCCTTCAATTTCCACTTTAAAAAGTTACTATTTTAATCTTTACCAATGAATTTACATGTTATAAGCCCAATAATGTGTGACCAACTCTTAATGTTAAATATTTAATTCTAAAAAAAACATAATTTTTTTAATATAAAAAAAAAAATCATTCATATATAAGGATATAAATTATATATATATATATATATATATATTTTTTATTCATCTCCTTACTTTTTAGAGTTGATTCTTTAAGAACATTAGGATATAGTCTTTAAATTAAAATTGGATAAGACATAAATGATAAACTTGTCTTGATAATTTATACTATCTATATAGGATATTATAATTTTATATGGAGCAAATAAAATATTTTAATTTTTTTTAATAACAAAACATAAAGAGGTGTTTTATTGTTGAATGTCATAATATAAATCGATAATTAATTGTAAGAAATAGTTTGGCTCAAGTAGATATGAGTTATGACATTTTTATTATTTGAAATGGGCAATTACCAATTAGGTCCTGAGATTTTTTTAAATTTCAAATCGTTTGCGATTTTTACAAAAGTGATCAAATTGGTCCTTACATTTTTCTCAAGTGCCAAATTAGTCATCTAACTAAGTTCAGTTAGTCAACTTTAACTTTGTAGGGGTAAAATTGTACTTTACTCCTAAACAATATAATAATGACACATGCACTGTTTTTTTTTTTTTTTTTAACACGTGCATATTTTTGTTTATTTTATTTGTGGGTTTTGATTTTTGAATAATTTTGACGACATTACTTGTATAATATTAACATATATATATATATATATATATATATGGTAAAAGATTAAACGGGGAATGAATTGTAACTTTGTTTATAAAATAATAGTATAATTGACATTGTCTTATTAGCATATTTTTAGATTTTTTTGAAAATTTTAATTAAAAAGGGTACAAATGACATTTCACTAATAATTTTTTTTTGGATTTTATTTTAATTATAATAGGAAATTTAATGCACAAAACACAAAACAACTTTGCTCTAATATGATAAATAAATTGCATTTACATACTTAACTAGAACTGTTAAAGTCAACTGTTGTATTTAACATCATTAAACCGTTAGAGGAACTAATTTGGTCACTTCTAAAAAAAGATGAACTAATTTGGCATTTGAAAAAAATATGAGAACCAATTTGGTCACTTATTTAAAAGTCATAAAATACTTAGAATTTTTTTTAAAAATTCAAAATATAATTGGTAATTGCCTTTTTGAAATTGATATTGAAACAAGTTAAAGTTGATTGTGACTTGTCAAAATTAAATACTATTAATAGATTCTGCATAGTTATTCTCACAACGACCCGTTAATGCGTGATTTGTTACCAATATCTTATCGTAATCAAACTTTTTTCATTGTACAACCGGTAGATCGTGAATATAAATGTTCATCAATTTTTAATATGCTTTAATCTGAATTATAAAAAACAAAATGCAAACATAATGGGGACGGATCCACATAACAACTTTATGAAAAGTAGTAACTAAACACACTTGAGTTAATCGTGCAGTGAACATTTGATTTTGTCTTCAAAAAAAAATTGTTTGGCTTGGACTTTGGAGGACCACAAAATCACCAAAAGTTGCCTCGTCAATTGGATAAAACCATTTCGTCAAAAAAAAAAAAAAAAAAAAAAAAAAAAAAAAAAACCATAACCGAAAAAACCGCAAAATCAACGGCCCAATGAGTGGGAAAAATCGCCAAAATTAATGTCTATTTGTAGTTGTAAAGCGCAGCCGTGAATGGCGCGTTTTGGGGCCATGGCCTTGGATCGCGCAAAGAAATCGGCGCCTGAATTTGAATATTTATTGAAATTAATTAATAAAATGCCATAATTATTAAATGTTGTTTTCTTTCTTTAAGGATTAAAGGTTTTTTTATTTTATTTTATTTTTTTATTTTTAAGGATTACTAATTATGTGATACCACATTTAGCTATTTTGGGAGACGAATACGAATCCAACCCACAATTTTAATGGTGTACTGTGAGAGGTAAAATGCTAGACAAACCTTAGAGTTCGAAAATTTAATAGCACTATTTAAAGAGTGAGTTTTATAAATATCACCAAATTAATAACTTAATTTTTAATAAAGTATAGATCTAACAAAAATACTCTTCAAACACACTCTTCAAAAATAAGTCTCGCGCTTTCTTTTTTCCAAGACTTATTTTTCATGTTTTCCAAGACTTATTTTGGTGTATTCGAGACTTATTGATAATTTCTAAGACTTTTGGGTAATTTTTTGAGACTTCTAGGTAATTTTTGAGATTTTTTCTGAGACTCTTACAATTTCTAAAACTTTCTAGGTAAAAATGAAATGTTGTAAAATTTTCTTTCGTCACTTCTCTATCGAAACCTCCATTGGAGGTCGAAATAGACCTCTATTGGAGGTTGATTTGACCTCCAACGGAAGTCGAACAGATGGAGGTCGAATTGACCTCCAGTGGTGGTCTTTCATCTCCATTGATGGAGATTTTTGAAAGGAAAAAAAAAAACCCTAAAAATGGTACAAATGTAATAAAAATGATGTTATTTTATTCATTTAGTGCCCCAATTAAACTTAAATTATTATTAATTTAGTAATACTTTCAAAATTCAACATGAAAAGAGTGTCATTTCTTACCGTTTCCTCCAAACCTTATCTCGTCGACTAAAGGGACATTTTAACCTAAACAAAATCTTCAATGCAATATGTTCCATGTACTCGTCAAAAATCGTACTGTATAGGTATATAGTATATAAAATTCATTTGATTGAATAATTATATATTAAGGCTTTATTTTATGATATCATCAGATAAAATTCGTGCGGGAGGGTGCATTAAGGATTTTCTATTTATATAATTTCTTTTTTTTATTTTAGGAAGGAATAACTAAAACCCACAATTTCGTGATATAGGTATAAAAGGTTTATTATCGAACTAACCTTAAAATTGATATTTAACCCAAGGTCGGCCCTAACGGTAGGCCCAAAGGCAACTGCCTAGGGACTCCAATTGTAATGGCCCCCCAAATTTCTAAATTTCAGTTATTTATTTATTTATATATATATTTTTTATGATTTCATGAATATAAGGTTGGAGGTCCACATAACAGTTGTAATTAAAGGCTTACCATTATATGACCTAAAGGCGCACTGTTTACACAAGCTTTTTTTCTTTAAAAAAAGGCCCACCTAAAACATAATTATTATTATTACAAATGACAACAACACATCAAATCCTTTTATCAAACTGATGTAGGACACTTTTGGAAAGCTGTTGGAGGGTCAAACGACGTCCATTTTGAGACCATAATATGTCGTTGGAATCGTATTGACAAGCCCTACATTTGTTATGATTCCTGTATTGCTAGAAAAGATTATTTTGACCTACGTTCTGTTTTAGAAAGGATTTTGATTTTGATTTTTTTTTTTTTCAATTTAGGAAGATTTCCTTTTTTTAGTTTGATTAGGAATAAAGTTTAGGTTTTGTAAATATATCAAAGTTATTAAAATTTGATCTTTTATTTTCAATCAATTTAGGAGTCCTAAATCCTAGAGGATTCTAGTTTGTTTTATTTTCTAAAATGTGTGACGAGTAAGGCTTGATGCAATTATAAAATATTTATTTCGGTTACTTTTTATTTGTTATTTATGGTTTTACAGTCTTGATTTTGGGTTATTGTATTGATTTTTATAAGTATTTACTAGAGAAAAAAAAAAAAAAATCAAGTAAACATACTTGGAGGGTCGATGCATAATTTTTACATTTCGCCTCGGGCCTCCGAAATCTCAAGACCGACCTTGAATTATAACCTTAACCTTAATCTTGACCTTTGAATGTGGTGCACAAATTAATATTTTCCATTGTAAAATAATTTTTGCCTTTTCCGCTTTGTTTGCTTTCTCCTCATTCTAATTCTATATACTACTTAAAAAAAAAAAAAAAAAAGGAATTCTATATACTACTCCTTACTTTCTTCCCATGCTTTACGACTAAGCTCCTTCATCTTTCTCTTTTATTTGTTTATTTGTTTTTCGAATTTCAATGGCATCTTAAAAGCTGATTAGTCAACTTCATATCCTTAATTACATACTTTATGAACTTGGTTTTTTTTTTTTTTCCTTCTTACCAGTTATGATGCGTTTAATGAAGCATAATTTGTTTATTAAAATTAATTATGAACCAAATTATGTGAATTCTATCCGCAATTCAGGAATTAAGTTCCCCTATCTAAGGAATCAATTATTATTTTTCTAATTTTTTTCTCACGAAACTCAAGTTTCTTTCATTTCACTACCAATTAGTAAATGCGCTTCGTGCTTTTTTTTTATTTTATTTTATTTTTATTTTTATTTCTTTATCTATTTATCTTTGTAAAATTGTAATTTTTTTTACCATTTTCGGAATCTCTGCATAAAAAATATGACATGGCTATAAACAGTGAGGACATTGAATAACCTTTGCTATATACTTCAAAGGTTTAATCTTAATTTTATGAAGGGTTATTATCATTTTGGTCCATAAGTTTTGCTGAAAGATCACTTTTTTTTTTTTTAATTATTTATTTATTTATTTATTTTTTTTTTTAAGGAGTTTACATTTTTAGCAACATTTTCCTTGTTTTTGAAAAGTGTATCAAATAGGTCCATCTGTTTGTCAAAAGTTAGTCAACGTTAATGACCAATGGGTTATTTTTGTCATTTCATATTATCTCTAAAATTAATATATAAATACAAATTATAAATTATAAAAAAATTATAAATTCCATAAAATTAGTATTTTCTTTTAAAATATCACATTTATAAACCAAAAATTAACATAGAAAAACAAATTCACAAGTGGTTTCTATCAATCCATCACAAATTCACCAATTGATGGAGACCTATCACGGATCTCCATCAATGAGAACTAGCTCTATCCTCAGAGATGGAGACCCAAATCGGCGATGGAGATTGAAGATCCATCTGGGTATGCGTCTCTGATGTTGGGTCTCCATTGTGATGAGTGATTCTAGTTCACACGATAGGTGGGGGTGGAGCTCTACTCAGTGGCGAGATGGAGGGGTGGTTCTGGGTCTAATCGTCGACTAGAAGAGAGGTGCTCTAATCGCCAGCGAGATAGAGGGGTGGATCTAGTTGTAATAGTCGTCGAGCTGATTCTGCTCTCTCTCTCTCTCTCTTTCTCCGTGTTTGTTAAACTATCTGCTTTTTTTTTTATTTTTTATTTTTTTATTTTTTTATTTTTTATAATTGAAATAATTGGCATTTATAATTTAATAAAAAAATTATTTTCCTATTTTAAATATATATTTATTCTTTCTAATTCATTAATTTTTTTAATTATTAGTTTTTTTTTTTTAATAACTTTGTAATATTTTGATACATTTATAAGATTTAAAAAAAAAAACAATTGTAATATTTATATGATACTACTATCCATTTTTTAATTATTACTTTATTATGGTAAACTTGTAAATTTGGTCATTAGTAAGGGTATTTTAGTCTTAACAAACCCATGCAAAATTGTCATTCAAAAAATCTTAAAGGGTAAAACAGTCCTTTCAGTCATTAATACGGTATGCTGGGGCAAAAGAGACATTATATCTTTTCTATGAAGTTTGACCGTTAAAAAAATGTCAGAATGACCTATTTGATAGACTTTTCAAAAGTCAAGGAAAAGGTTGCTAAAAAAGCAAACTCGTTTAACAAAATGATTATTTAGCAAAACTTAGGGACCAAAATGATAATAACTCTTTTATAAAATATATTTACATTTTGTTATTGAAGTGTTAAGCATTATTAGTCATATTTGAAAGAGTAATGCACTAATTGCAAGTCGCGTAACGGAAAAGAGAGTTTGAAATTAATCAAGATAAACAAGAACAATAGGTTTTAAAAAATTTCTATCATCTTCTTGGGACCTTTTGTATATACACGAATATGAGGAAGAGATTTGTTTTCATACCTTTGAATAACACTCCTTCACTTTCTTTTCGATCCAATACCAGTAAGCCTTACTAGCTATGTCCCGCGATCTAGCAATTGTGTGTGGGCATGTCATGGATTCCGGGAGCAGTTGAATGGAGGATTGAGAGAACTGGAAGACAACATCTTGCTTCCTTCTTGAATTCAGCCAACCCTAGTGAGAATTTTTTTTTTCCTTTTTCCTCTCTTGTGGTCGCACCTCTTGATTCTCCGTAGGGTTCCGAATCGCTTTTTTTTTTCCTGATAAGTATATCTTATATACTAAGAACCTAGAGTTTAGTAATCCAAGTTAAAATAGGATTCTAAATCCTTTTGGAATTATTACTTTACTAGGGTTTGAATATTTGACCTATTTAGAGTAAATAAAAATAATCACTTATTATTTTATTGCTCTTGTTAAGGTTAGAAACTGAAACATCCATATGACAATTAATAATTCTTAATTATTAATATGTCAACTAATTAATCATATTATTTAATAATATTTAATTCACCAATTAAATAATATATTAATTAAATAATCACATCATTTAGTTAATTCCTAAAATATATTTAAGTTACTTTCGTAATATAATTAATTGGACCATCCAATTCTTCATGAGTCTTGTTACTATCAATCCTATAGGGCTAGCAAGGGGACCTAATTGACCCACAATTTTGAGCTCCAATAATACTTAGAAAAAATAAATTAAACTCTTTAATTAATATTTCACAATTATTAACCTTGGAATTATTCCACTAAAAACCCAAGGTTGTACTCTCGTAACTGTAGATGTTTTACAAAACCAATTTATCAGTGTCCATTGATATAGTTATTACATATGGTATGATCATCCATAAGTAGTTCATAATTTGAGCTAGGTCATAAAGTCTGTTATACCTCTCTAATTATATCTTTTCCTTTAAGTACCATTGATTCACTTGAATGATTATATCCTTCATTTCTTTATGGAAGAAGGAGAGTGCTCTTAATCGTTCAAGCCCCAAATCAACTCTTAAAGGAACTACTTATCTACTTCTTGTAAGGAGTGGATTCTACTATTGTGTTCATACCTTCCCAGCCACAAGCCAAACTGTGATTCTAAGATACGTTGATATTGACTAAGAATGATATTCCGATCTCACCCATGGTAAATAAAAAACCACGATCTAACTTGAAAGAGTCAGTAAGACACCGGGATTTAGATCACCTATATATAGCCATCATTAATCGATATATATATTTAAATCTTTTAAACTAATGAATCTTAGAGGCAGATTCATATAGATCGTGACCCAGTCCTATATGATCACATCATATAAGGTGCCTCCATCCTTATAACACCATATGAGTAGTATAAAATAAGATCACCATACAATATAGAATGGACTGCTACAAACGTAGTTAAATTGCTTAAAGCTTACCTAGACATGGGGGGGGGGGGGGGGGGGGGATGAATAGGTTTTTACACCTTTTTCAATCCCTTGAAACAAACTCAAGTTTGTCCCTCAAGGTAGCTTACGTAACAACACATAAACCAAACAAACACAAATATACAAGATAAGCATGTGATCATTTTAGACATTGTCTATATTACACTAAGTAGCATGAGGAAGAATAACATTAAACATACAACCTCAAAGAATACTTGTATATCAAATATTATTCAATGTGTTACAAGTATGAATCAAAGTACAACTATGCATAAAAGAATCAATATACAATATACTAAAGAATTATATATACAACCATGATCAAAATGATATGCTTACAAATCACACTTAACAAGATCTTGTTTCTAAATACATCACAAGTGAATATTGAGCAACAAGATTAAAACATACACATATACAAATATAAAGAGAGAGATAGAAAGAATTGACACATGTGATTTTTTAATGTGGTAAAACTTCCAAGGAGAAAACATCCATGAGTTGAACTACAACCATTGGGTACTATATATATTGGATGATAGATTAGAAATTCCTCAAAAGTGACCAACCTATGATCCACTCTCTATTGGAGTCTATGTCTACCAAATCCCTATTGGAAGATACAAAATCCATCAATGATGCGGAGCCACCATATATTGGAGTTCATACCAAGCCAATATCGTTGGAAGATTAGAAATTCCTCAATAGTGCATACACATCCTATGTACCACTCTCTATTGAAGTCTATGTCTATCCAAATGCCTGAGCCTACCAATATTGTAGTCTCCCTATCCAAGGTACTTATGAATCTAGAGAGCCTCCCTTGCATAGCTATCCAGACCTTCCTAATCCTAGCCATGACTTCTTGCTTAACTATCTGAGTCCTCTCGACTCTAGTAAAGACTTCTTGCTTGGTTATCCATACCTCTTATCCTAACCAATACTTCCTTACTTGACTATCCGGATCTCTTGTCCTAGTCAAGACTTCATACCTTTTACAAAGACTTCATAGTGTGATAATATGAATGCAAATGATGCAAACAAGCAATTCAACATAGAACATATGATCAATACATTCCATGGAAACTAAACTTAAAAACATGTGAGAACACAAGTCAAATAGTCTAGATACAAAACTTGAATTAAAAACTAGAGCATGTGAAAAACACCTAACACATATGGCTCCTTGTTTCATTCACACATATAACACTTGAATAGATCATATACATGAAGCACATATTCAAGATGTTACAAACTTAAATATAAATGCTAGAATCACAAAATGTATTCAATGAGTATTCTAGCCAAAAATTTAGAGTAAGGATAAAATGATAAATCAATTAAATCCTAGATAGCTCAAAACAAAAATATACATGTACTAATCCTAGATTTGTTCAATGAAGGATCAAAACACATTTCAAGGTTATTGATCATAAAATAAATCAATACAATCACAAATAACCCTAGGCATCAAACTAATTACAACACAACACTCAAACATGTGAGAAACTAGAATCATAGAAAACTAGTTCACATTTGTCTATAATTAGACTTGATTAGGTTTTATTATGTAGCTATCTTTTATAATAGCATTCACCATACATACACATACATATAAAAGAAGAAACCCTAAGGTAATTGAAGGTTATAAAAGAAGAAAACACAAAGTTGAGTCAAATACCTATGATTCACTAGCTGGTTCGGTTTTCTATGTAGAACCACTAGAAAACTCGATCAAATAGCTACAATGCTACTTGGAAAAGATAGAGGACTGGAATACAAATATTCTCTAACTTGAATCACTCAATTCTGACTTCATATGAGAAAGTAATGGTGTTTGGAAGGTGAGAAAAATTGAGAGAAAAATTCTGCACTTAGTATTTTCAAACTTTTCTTCTTGAAATGAATGAGAGGGAAAATGGGGATATTTAAATGAAATTGAGAGAGGGAAAGGATGGAAAAATGAAGGGCTGCCACCTCATCACCCTGTGAGAGTCACGTGAGCCTCACGGGCCAAAAAGGTGGTGAGGCTGTGAGGCTCACGACCTCCTCACACGCCCATGCAAGCTTAGCTGTTGCATTCTTCGACTGTATTTAGGCCAATGCTTGCTTCCCTAGCGCTCCTCTTGCGTTCTTTGACTGTATTCGGGCCTCAACACCCAGATTTTGAATCCATCTTCGGATCACGAATCATGACTCCTTCACGCACAAGGATGACTAAGAAACTTTGACAAAAGGTTAAGAATTTGACTAGGAATATGATGACAAAGACAACTCGAATTTGACTAGGAATACGATGACGAAGACAACTCAAAAAATGAGAACGTAAAGTAGCATAGCTTCCTAGTTTAGACTCGAAACCTAATGAGTGAGTAACCGAAATGACTGGGACTCAATAAGGTATCAAATGAGATCATGTTCAAGTCCAAATACAATAAACTAAAACAAATAAACACCAAGTCACACATGTATGCTATTTCCTAGACATAGTCCTTGAATATGCAAATCACAAAGTTTATCAAATTGAATCTAATGCATGTGCATACGTTACTAAGTGTGTGAAAGTGTTATACCAAAGGTGTAAAACTATGCAGGGACACAAATGAATGCCATGTGTGTGTGTGCCTACACCTTGTAAGAGGAATGAAGTCTATTATACCTTTGATGAGCAATGTAGCTCATTTCCTCTTAAAGACACCAACTTGTATGAATTGTGGTTGAGTCTTTCTTTGAAGCTTTAAATCATCATTTGTAAGACCACTAATCAATACAAGAAAAACATTGTTTTGATATGGAATTAGTGCCAAGACAAACGAAAAACCTAACAATCAGCTGTAGATTAATACAAATAAAGTACCCATCTTTGTTTGCTCTCTACGGACTCTTTAGATTGCATGTCTCAAACTGAATTCCTCTGTATATGGCATTCATCTACTCAGTTTGAGATTACATCTAGCAATCTCGGATGTTAGCATATATAATACAAGTGTATAAATTAATATATTTGAATGAAATAACTACTTCTTTTATTATTGAATTTATAACATTTACTAATTACAAGCTTTAGGGTGATAAGTCCATTTATACGCTTTGCATATCCCATATTTTCCTATGTTTTGATCTCGTTTTCCTTGGAAATACCATGTTTTAATGTTTAAATAAGTGTTTATAGGTCTATTTTGATCTAAGAGTAGTCTACGTGCGATAACAGGGATTTTCCGGGCCAATACGAGACTTTTGGGTTAAAAGAGCATTCCCGCGGTGTGAGTCGTCAAAGCATGCCGTGCCAGTTGAAGTTTCGTACCGTGAAAGCTAGCATGAGGATTTCATTAGTGTAGTCGTCAAAATGAACCACGGAATGCTAATAGCGAAAGTCCCCAGACGATGTTCGCGGTATGTTTCGATAAAGCGTATCGCGACAGACCAAATAGCGTACTACGAAAGCCTGCAGTTGTTTCCCGCTGTTTGTTTTGTTAAAGCGAACCGCGTCCAGAATAACGAAAGTTACCAGATGTTTTTCACGATTTAGGTCTTTAAAGCGAACCGCGTCAGGCCAAATGGCATATCGCGAGGCTCTTCATAAGTCATTTTGTGGTTCGTTTCGTTAAAGTGTACCGTGAAACGTACCGCGAGATGACTGTCACCGCTTGCTTTTCACCTTTTTGGGACCCATTCTTGACCTACCTATATATAACACATTTTCCATTTTCAAAAGAGAATAGTTTCAAATCTAGATATAAGAATTTCTCCATTCACGCCCATCTTTACATCTCCCCATATTCATCCATAAATTCTCTAAATCCATCACCTATTCACCATAAACCACCATAGATCCATCACCTCCACTACATAACCTTCCCTTACACACCATACCCATCCTCAATCATCATTTTGTTAAAGCAAATGAAGCTTGGAAAAGCCAAGTCATTGGAGCCTAGCACTTGCAAAGAAGAAGTTCTTCATCTTAGTTCATTTCTTGCAACTTTATCTGTTATACTTTTGTATTTGCTATGGTTTGTCTTAATTTATTATCTCAAATAACTTGGAAGTGTAAAATGAGCTAAACACTTTTATGCTAGAGTTATGATGATACCAAACCCTTAATCTTTCGTAATGATTTGCCTAATTTCTCTTAAAGTGCTTGTTTTGTAATATCAATATTTGTGTGCTTAATGCTTTTGCTTGATTGATCATCTTGTAAATGATTTTTTGGTTGTATGAAAGAATCGAAAGGTGACGCGCTGAATGTGCTTGTCACAATATCCATTATATATGATTAGTAAGGTAGAGATACGCGAGGCTGGCATATGGGGATCATGTGTGTGCCCCATCTTGCTAGATTAGCCTAAATATATTCGGTATGTTTGGGTATGATTTCTATTGCTCGAAAGAGATTAGGAGTTAGTCAAAGGGCGCACGAACCTATAAGGTATACTTGCGTAATTTGGGAGATTAGGCGGGTCGAATTCTTAATTAGAAGGGTGAGGTGGATTCTAAATTCTAGCATTATTTCATCGTATTACAAATATCGTTCTCTTGTGTGATTTACTTAATTTGTTGAATACATGCTTAGAATTAGCTTTAGATTAATTTAGTGATAAGTTTGGAAATCATTTAATTGTATTGTTCAAATATGACGCGTGCCTTCGAATGCTAATAATCGTTAAATCCCTTAGTCTTTGTGGGACGTTTCCCTACTCTATCATTGCACAACATTTTGACCTCATACTATTGCGAGCGTGTCGATTTGTAGCAACCAATTTTTGGTGCTGATGCCGGGGACTTAACGGATATTTGATATTGGAATTAGTTAGATTTTACTACTTGAACCTTGTTATTTTCGTGTGTTATTATTTTCTTTGTAGACGTGTTGCTCTTGTATGCACCAACGTACAAGGAGTAACAATCTACAGGTTTTGGACTTCGATCCATACATTGAAGGATCAGCCAGGAGAAATTGCCGAAATCATAGGAGAGTTAGAACCATGGTCGATCAAGTTCCAAACCCAATCCCAGTGCCGAATCAAGTACCAATTCAAGATAATGCTAATGTGGCAATTGAGAGAACTCTACATGACTACCATATGCCGAGAGTTGATCAGAATATATCCTCAATCAGAAGACCCAAAATAACAGCAAATAATTTTGAATCAAGCCAGCATTGATTTCTATGATTGCTGCCACGGTTCAATTCAATGGGAATGCAGCCGAGGATCCAAATAGGCACCTTTAGAGCTTTAATGAAGTGTGTGATACCTTTTGGTATAATGGAATGCCAGAGGACTTCATCAAGTTGAAGTTGTTCCATTCTCATTGAGGAATGGTTGCAAGCACATCCCTCGGGTACATTCATTACCTTTAAGCAGCTGGCTCAGGTATTCCTAAACAAGTACTTTCTGAAATATATAATTGTAGTTAAATTGCCGAAAGCATACCTAGAGAGGAGGGAGGGGGAGGAGGGGGGGGGGGGGTGGTGAATATGTTTTTACACTTTTTTTAATCCCTTGAAATAAACGCAAGTTTGACCCTTAAGGTAGCTTTCATAACAACACATAAACCATACATGATCATTAAAGCATTGTCTATATATCAACACGTAGCAAGAGGAAGAATAACATTCAAACTCAACAACAAAGAATACTTGTATTTCCAATAATGTTTAATGTGTTACAAGTATCAATCAAAATATAACTATACAAAATAATCAATGAACAAAAGAATTATATATACAACTATGATCAAAATGAATTGCTTACAAATCACATTTAACATAATCTTGTCTCAAAATATATCACAAGTGAATATTATGCAGCAAGATAGAACATAAACATATACAATATAAAAGAGAGAGATATAAAGAATTGACACAAGAGATTTCTAAACATGGTAAAACCTCCAAGGAGGAAATATCCACGGGTTGAACTACAACCATTAGGTACAATATATATTGGATGATAGATTAGAAATTCCTCAAAAGTGACCAACCTATGATCTACTTCCTATTAGAGTCTATGTCTACCCAATCCCTGTTGGTAGATACGAAATCCCTCAACGATGCAGAGCCACCATATATTGGAGTCAATCTCTAACAAACATCGTTGGAAGATTATAAATTCCTCAAGAGCTAATGCACATCCAATGCAACACTCTCTATTGGAGTCTATGTTTAACCAAACTCCTAGGCCTACCAATATTGTAGCCAACTCCTTATCCAAGGCACTCATGCCTCTAGAGAGCCTCCCATGCATAGCTATCCAGACCTTCCCGATCCTAGCCATGACTTCTTGCTTGGTTATTCGGATCTCTTATCCTAACCAAGACTTCCTTGCTTGACTATCCGGACCTCTTGTCATAGTCAAGACTTCTTGCCTTTTACAAGGACTTCCTAGTGTGATCAATGAATGCAAATGATGCAAACAAGCAAATTCAACATAGAAAATTTGATCAATACATTCCATGGAAACTAGACTTAGTCATGTGAGAACACAAGTCAAAATAGTCTAGTCATACAAACTGAATTAAAACCTAGAGCATGTGAGAACACCTAACACATGTGGCTCCTAGTTTCATTCACAAATCTAATACTTGAATAAATCATATTCATGAAGCAAATATTCAAGATATTAAAAACATACACTAAAAATGCTAGAATCACAAAATGTATTCAATGAATATTCTATCCAAACTTTTAGAGCAAGGATATAATGAATAATTAATTAAATCCTATTAGGCTCTAAATACAAAATCAAATGTAGTAATCCTAAATTTGTTCAATCAAAGGATCAAAGTATATACCAAGGTTATTAATCATAAAATGAATCAAATAAATCACAAATAACCCTAGATATTAAACTAATCACAATACAACACTCAAACATGTGAAAAACTATAATCCTAGAAAACTAGTTCACATTTGTCTCTAATTAGACTTAATTAGGTTGGATTATGAAGCTATCTTTCTCAATAGTATTCATCATACATACACATACATATAGAAGAAGAAACCCCAAGGTAATTGAAGGTTTAAAAGTAAGAAAACACAAAGATTAGTCAAATACCTAAGAATCACGAGCTGGTTTCTTTTTATGGGTATAGCCACTAGAAAACTCGATCAAACAGATACAAACTCTCTTAGAAAAGGTAGAGGACTTGATTACAAATATTCTCTAACTTGAATCATTCAATTCGGAGTCCGAATGAAAAAGTTATGGTGTTTGGAAGGTGAGAAAATTGGAGAGGAAAATTCTGCACTTGTGTTTTTCAATCTTTTCTTCTTGAAATGAATGGGAGAGAAAATGAGGATATTTAAATGAAATGAAGAGAGGGAGAGAAGTGAAAAATCAGAGCATGCCACCTCAGCAATCCATGAGAGGCACGTGAGCCTCATGGGGCAGAGGGACTGCTTTCCCGTGAGGCTCACGCACCCCACACGGCTCGCCCAAGGTTTGCCTTTGGCCAATGCTTGCCTCCCTCGCACTCCTCTCGCGTTTTCAGCCGTATTTAGGCCTCTGAACTCTGAATTCGAATCCTTCGTCTAATTATGAACCATGACTCCCTCACGCACGAGGAGGACTATGAAACTTTGACAAAAGGTTGATAATTTGACTCGGTACACAACGACGAACACAACATATCGTATGAGAACGCAAAGTAGTGTAGCTTCCTAGTTTGGACTCGAAACCTAATGAATCTGTAACCAAAATGACCGGGAGTCAACAAGGAATCAAATGAGATCATGTTCAACTTAAAAAACAATAAAACTAAAATAAATAAACACAAAGTCACACATGTATGCCATTTTCTAGACATAGTCCTAGAACATGCAAATCACAAAGTTTATCAAATTAAATATAATGCATGTGCATACATTACTAAGTGTGTGAAAGTGTTATACCAATAGTGTACAACTATACAGTGACACATATGAATGTCATGTGTGTGTGTGCATATGCCTTGTAAGAGGAAAGAGGTTTAATATACATTTGATAAGCAATGTAGCTTATTCCTCCTTGAAGACATATTGCATGAAAAGTTGTCAATTACTTATTGAAGCTTCAATCATCATCAATTTAAGACAACTAAACATTATAAGAGAAACAACATTTTGATATGGAGTTCATGCCAACACAAACCAAAATCCTAACAATCTCTCCCTTTGGCAAATTCCATATCAAAACCCCTATACATAAACTAAAACAATTACAAGGAAAATTGGTCACAATGAGTTACAATGAGTTACAATGAGTTACACATTTCTAGACTAATTTTCAATAACAAGTCTTGAACTTCTTCTTGGTCTTTTCTTGATATCACCTAAAATCAACTAGAAAGCACAAGAATATCCAAGAGACAACACATATGGCAATACACATTCTTTGGTAAGAAAAATAAACATTAAAGTTCAAATGGATCATGTATGCTCTCCCTTAATACATGCTATCCAACTAAATATTCTAGCCAAGATCAACAAAAAATATTACATGCCATAAAGTTCACACTTGATACCAAATACAACATAAAACTAAAAAATGGAAATAAGCAAGCTAGAAACTAGCATATATCTCCCCATATTTCTCCCTCTTTTTGACATGATATGAAGCCAAAAGGAAATAATAAGAAAAAATATACCTCAAGACCATTTCTAGCCACTTATGCCACCAAGGACGGTTGTACGATTTGATGATCTCACATAATGCTTTAGAGTAAATGCTTTGCTTTCTAATTCTTTGATCTTCACATCTTGTAGCATGACAGGAGCGTCGTTGTTCCCTGATTGAGAAAAGATATTTATATTCTAATCACCTCGTAAATGCACGAGTTAAAGGAAAAGTATAACAAGTAAGTAAGGGTCATTCCCATATAGAGATGGAATCCGTTAACTATATCTAGTTCTAGTGTTTATTAAAACATGCAAATAGCATGTGAGTGTGTGTGTGTGTGGGATGTAAACTAAATAACTAAGGTAGAAATGTAGCCAGTGTCTTGGCTATCTAATTAATCTACTCTTAGAGGCAAGACACCCTAGCTACGAAAATAAGGGTGGCTTAGAGATAAGCAAGATATGAAACTCATATGCGAAATCGGTTCACCAAACACAATATACAAATCATGAAGATTGTTTAACATGTGAATCCAATTAATTCAAGTAAAGGGTTCGTTTTATTGATTAGGGAATTACCCCGGAATCTTGATTTGGGAATTCTCGAAATCAAATCATCACTCTTCAAGTCGGAAGAGTGATTGTGTCTAGGTTTAGATCCATTAAGCACAAGAACTATGAACCAAAGCTGTGGTGGCAAAGCTATGCACACTCTAACTATTCCCATTCTATAGAGCTGATAGACAAACTCATACCTGGATTGGTAATCCGAGCATAAACCCAACTCTCAATCACTCTAATCATTCTAAGCATAACATGATTAATCTTTTACCAACATACATACATAAATGAGATATTTGATTACAACTACTCCTACATCATTAGTTAATCTACTCTTAATCTCATTCATACATCCATATCAATATCTAACTCTTCATACAAATGAATATCATAATAAGAGATTATAAATGATAGCAATAGAATAGAACAAAACAAGAATCAAATCATAGAACAGTACAAACATAATATTAGCATAAGTGTTGGTTACAAATATTCCCACATGGCTTACACATCAGTAGAAAATACAAAGAGACCCTGGAAGACAAGCCTCCAAAAGCTCTCCATATACAATGAACTCCCATGGCTCGGTTTTGACACACAAGTCCTCCTATCTCTGCATATCTAATCCTCCATGGAAGGCTTTCCATGGAGGAAAATACCCCTTAGAAGCTTGGAGGTTGCTCTCTCTCTCTCTCTCTCTCTCTCTTTTGTGGTGTAAGAGCTAATCTCTAGGCATTTGGTTGGTTGGTCATCCTTAGAAAGAGAGGAAAAATGGTGTATATATATGTTGGACAAGTTTTAGCCATGAATGGGGTGTGAAAAGACAGAATTTTCCCTGCAAAATATCATCATTTCAGCTTGGACGGGGGTCTGGCGGGTTTAGTTCGCGGGCTACTGCTAACTGCATGAAGTAGCCAGAGTCTTAGTGAGCTTGGCCTGCGGGAAATGTCTAGCCAGCCAGAAGGTGATGAAGTAGCCATGGTGCTCCGCTGGTTTGGCTTGTGGGAAATATCTAGTCAGCCAAAAGGTCTAAGCCAGCTGGAGGCTTCCACGACTTCTTTCCAGTGAGCTCTTTCCAGCGGCATGAGCTAGCCTGGATTTTCCTCAGGTTCTTTCTCCCCTCTTTCGCGGGTTTATTCCAGTTGACTAGAAGGCTTGAACTAGCTAGTCTTCTCTGCGGGTTCATGCTCTCCTGTTTCGTGGGTTTATTCTCGCGGTGCAAACCTGCGGTGGTCTTCTTCACACATAATTGCCTTATTTTGCCCACTTTCAGTACAAACACCTTCTATGTGGGATATTTACATGCACATAGTTAAAGCACACATTATATACACAAAAGTGCTCGGAAACAAACACAAAATATAGGAAAATGGAGCGCTAAATCAGAACATTTCTAGCGCGATCATAACACTACCTTAGCATTGAGTTCTTCAATCTTCCTTTGTGACTCCTCAATCAACCTTTTTGACTCTTCAACCTCACTCTTCAATTGCATAGCCCAATTTGGAAGAGTGGTTATGCTAGATACAAGGCTTGAATCATAAGATTCACCAAAGAGCCTAAAAGTATCACAAGACATTCTCTTTTCCTTATATGACATGGTTGCCACACGTTTATCACCACAGTTCTCTAAGGGAGGTAGTAGCACATCATCATCTTGTTTCTTCACTCCTTTAGCTAAACACAAATGAGAGATAAACCCCGGAAATGCTATCTTTTTATCCAAACGAGTTGAACAAGCCGCAATCTCAATATGTTCTATAAGAATATCACCAAGGTTTATAGGTTTATTAGTCACTAATGCAGACACAATCTTGATCTTCTTTTTGTTTAGTTCAGTAGCATTATATGATCCAACAAGATTGGCACAAACAAAAATATGCCAAAAGGCACTAATCTTAGTTCACTCCCTTTGCCTAATAAATGCTTGTTTTCCCCACTCAAAATCATCATTGTTACAAAGAGTTCTACCCATCTCATTGAGGTTCTCCAAGACATTAACATCAAGAAAATCCGACTCAATATCATAGGGTAACTCTAGGAACTCATTCAAGTTCTTCAAGTTGACTCTAAAGACAACACCTCTCAAATCTAACAATGCATCTTCATGGGAAGTACATTACTTATACTTATGATAGAATTCTCCGACCATGGTATCATTCACTATTCCTAGCATGTTAATCCAAGTACTTCATTTCCTTTCAACAATGACCTTATGGACATAAGAACCACTACAAGAATCCAAATCCATACCTTTTTCTTGAATGATCTTTTTGCGCCTAAAAATTTCCAAAAGTTTCAACTTGTTGGCTTTGGTTATTTTTGAAGAAGAAGAGGGTTTGGATTTGTCTAAGGGATTATAAGGGTTGTTATTCCCAACTTTCTTGGCTTTCCCCATGACCTTGTGTAGTGTATCACTAAAAACACAAAAACAAACGTGAGTGGAAACATCAAAACAAGTTAGTGACCAATAAACATATACAAAAGAAAAACATCATTTTTGAACAAATCAATAAGCATATCAAGAATTATTATAGCATCTTTAAGATTTATCAAAAACAAGAATAATGCCAACAAACAACAATCTTGAAGAACATGTGAACATATCATAAAAGAGAAAAAAAGTTTAGCATATAATGCCCCCCTTGATAAATGCTTCATCTAAGATCTAGATACACAATTATTCACAAAAATATCCACATAATCACATCACCAAGCAATTTTAATAGATTTTCAAATAAGCTCCATATAACAATTAGAGTTACACCAAGATTTTCAATCACTCTCATATTTCTTCAAAAATTACTAGAGTATCAAAATACTAAATAAGCAAAAGTGAGTGTGTGAAGATTTTGCTTCAAGAATATGAAAAGAAGTAATTTGATAATCAAACATGCAAACAATTTCAACAACTATTCATCTTAAGCCTTTCCATAAAAAGGTCAAATCGATTATCATCCTGAATTTTGCTTTTAAAGAGAACAGATTTCAACATATGAGCATGTGTGTGCATTTGGCTCGTCATTTCAATTCTATTTGACAACCCGAGCTAATTTGATTATTCAACTATACTCCATAAAGCCTTTTTGTTTAGTTTAAGGCTTGAATCAAAGATTTTTGTTTTTTTTTTTTAAATGATTGTTTTAAACACTTCTTTGATTTTTTTTTTTAGCATAAACATATACGCTTCATGGCGGCTTTCACTCATCACAATGGCGTAACCCTTTCTTACATTGGGTGGCTGCACAACCAAGGTGTGTAGCCCTTTCCATGAAGGTGTGTAGCCCTTTCCATGAAGGTGTTCGTTGAGTTCTATATTGTCGAAGCAAATGGATACCAACCATATGTCATCTTTAAATGTATTAGTCTTAGGACTTCAAGGTGCATCCACAACTTACATATATCAAACTCAACTTACTCAACCAAGCATACAAGAGAAGTAAAGTGCATTTTTGAAACCAAGTCTTATGGCTTAAAAGCACATGATCAAAAAGCAATATAAAGAGACTCACTTAAGATCATTACTTCCCAAGAGAGTAGCTTTCCAAGAATATGAAGCTCATATTTTTCAAAACATACCACTTAACAATCATACTTACAATAACACACATCATAATTAAGATCAATGTGAACAATTATCACCAAAAGATCTTAAAAGAGCAAATGTCAAAGAGGACCATATAAACATTATACTTCATGAAGTGGTACAAACAATGAGTTGAGAGATGAAAATTAAAGTAAGCAAGCAATGTGATATAGAGATACCTTCGCAAGCTATTTTTCATCAAATGTAAAGTCTTCACCCTTTTTATGAGTCCTTTTGGCTTGTTTGTCCTCATGACAACAAGTTGTTAGTGTGTTGATCCAAGAGACTAAACACTTAGCATTTCAACTCAAAAAAAAAAAGAAAAAGAATTTCTTTAAAAGTCTTAACATGATTGTCACCATATAAATTTCACAAAAAAAAAAAAAAAATAATAAATAAATAAAAAAAACCTTCTCAAAAGTTAATCAATGGATTTTGACTATTATAAAAAGAATGTGAGACATCTAAGTTCATGTCAAGTTATAGAGGTACAAAGCAATCAAGCTAAGCTTCTTAACAACTTGACACTAATCTTAAAACTAACTCACATGTGCAACTTACACTATTGGTAAGAGCACTCACCCTTGACAAACTTTGTCTTAGGTTTACCTAAACAAACATTATCAAGATTCTTATTGACACCAATATTGTATCTAGAATGAAGAATTTATATGACTTGTTCAACAAGAATATCATTGATACACTTAGCTTCAACACTGCTAGCAACACATGCTTTGTCAATTTTGGCAAGATTTGCATTCTTCACATTCCGGACATTCATAACATGCTTTTAGACATTATCATGCTTTCCATATTCAAAAGCTTTAGCATTCTTGAAATGAGGCACAATCTCTTTATTCCTAGTTGCCTTTTCTATTTCGCAATATTCAATGAATTTAAAGCACTTGGGCTTTATATGGCCTACGATATTTCAAAAATGACATACGAAAATAAAATGAGAGATTTTATCTTTCGGAGTTGGAGAAGCACAAATGAGAGTTTCAAGGGATACCTTGTTCTTCAATTTGTTCTTGGTCTTGGAACGTCTCTTCTTAGGAGCTTTCTTGTCAACAATGTCAATTTCCTTGCTTGTAGGA
The DNA here is from genome assembly GCA_035582765.1 of Acer negundo. NCBI lineage: Eukaryota > Viridiplantae > Streptophyta > Magnoliopsida > Sapindales > Sapindaceae > Acer > Acer negundo. The sequence goes on along the minus strand of CM069231.1, from coordinate 24,953,492 downwards.
AGTGATACTTCTATGAGCTTCTCCTCAACTACCAAGTCGCTTGAGCCTCCTAGAGTGAAACTAGAGATGATCCTATCCCTCTCAAGAACAATTCCTTTAACTTCTCTAAGCTTCTTGGCAAGAGCACTCTTTTCATCCTAGGGCATTTGAGTTGTTGACACAAACTCATCTACTTGTAACTTGATCAAATCATCCTTCTCATCAACCTCTCCTAAGGCTATCTTCAAATTCTCTTCAAGACACTTCACCTTAGCCAAAAGATCTATGTAGGTTGGATTCTCACTTAAGGACCCTTGATGATTCGGATTAACCTCTTTGTCCAACGAAACGAATCTTGACATACATCCTCTAGAGTAGAGTGAGAGGTCGTGAAAGCAACAAAGTTGCTCACCAATTCTTCTTCACTAGAAGACTTATCACTCCATGTGGCTGTCATAACATTTCCCTTCTTGTCCTTTTTAACCTTATAACTAGGATAATAGGACACTCCGAAGTATAATGTCCAAACTTCTTACACTTGAAACATTGGACCTTTCGATTGCTCTTAGCATGACCACTCCTCTCATAAGTATGAGTAAATGACTTCTTGACTTCCTTTTCCCATGAGTACTTGCCACTTGGCTTGGCACCTTTCCTCATTAACTTCCTAAACTTCCTAACAAATAAAGCCATCTCCTCATCATCATCACTACTACTAGCTTCTTTGACAACTTTGAGAGCTAAACCCTTGTTCATAGCCTTAGGCTTCATGCACGCCTTAAAGGTTTGAAAAGACCCTAACAACTCATTTATGCTCATGACGTCTACGTCCTTACTTTCTTCAATGTCAGTTACCTTAGTTTTGAACCTCTTTGGAAGTGATCTTAGAATCTTTCAATTTATTCTTTCACCGGAGATAGGAACACCAAGGGCTTGACATTGGTTGGCGATGTCTAGTAGGTTAAATTGAAATTCATCAAACTTATCTTCCTCACACATTTGCAATGTCTCAAATTGAGTTGTGAGAATTTGAAGCCTAGACTTCCTCACCGCTTTAGTTCCCTTATTGATGACTTGGAGAGCATCCTATGCCTCTTTTGCGGTCTTTAGGTTTTGAATGTAGGAAAATTGCCTACTGTCCATACCTCCGAAAATACCATTCACCGCCCGATGATGCCACTTCGCTAACTCAAACTCATTAGTAGACCACTCACTCATAGGCTTGGAAACGATGATTCCATTCTCAAGTTTCTTATTGAGAGAGAGACAACCTTCTTCCACGGTTGTCCAACCTCTCTCATCAATAGAGCGAATGTAAGCCTTCATCCTTAATTTCCAAAACCTGTAGTTTTGACCTTTGAGAAGAGGAGGCCTAGAGGTAGAAGCCCTTTCGGTTATAACATCATCTTGCACAACCATGCTACGAAATCCTAATCAATTCACACGAGAGTATAAACCGAATCTCGTCAAGTGCCATCTGACGACCCACTCTGATACCAATTGAAATATACAATCGTAGTTAAATATCATAAAGCATACCTAAAAGGGGGAGTGAATAGGTTTTTACACCTTTTTCAATCCCTTAAAACAAACGCAAGTTTGTTCCTCAAGGTAGCTTACATAACAACACATAAACCATACATACATGTATAGACAAGATAAACATGTGATCATTAAAGCATTGCCTATATATGAACACGTAGCAAGAGGAAGAATAACATTAAAACTCAAAAACAAAGAATACTTGTATTTCCAATAATGTTTAATGTATTACAAGTATCAATAAAAATATAACTATAAAAGAGAATCAATGAACAAAAGAATTATATATACAACTATGATCAAAATGAATTGCTTACAAATCACACTTAACACAATCTTGTCTCAAAATATATCACAAGTGAATATTATGCAACAAGATATAAACATACACATATACAATATAAAAGAGAGAGATAGAAAGAATTGACACAAGAGATTTTTTAACGTTGTAAAACCTCCAAGGAGGAAACATCCCCGGGTTGAACTACAACCATTGGGTACTATATATATTGTATGACAGATTAGAAATTCCTCAAACGTGACCAACCTATGATCTATTTCCTATTGGAGTCTATGTCTACCCAATCCCTATTGGTATATACGAAATCCTTCAATGATACGGAGAAACCATATACTGGAGTCAATCTCTAACCAATATCGTTGGAAGATTATAAATTCCTTGAGAGCCAATGCGCATCCCATGCCGCACTATCTATTAGAGTTTATGTCTAACCAAACACCCGGGCCTACCAATATTGTAGTCAACTCTCTATTCAAGTCACTCATGTCTGATGCCTCTAGAGAGCCTCCCATGCATAGCTATCCAGACCTTCCCGATCCTAGCCATGATTTATTGCTTGATTATTCGGAACTCTTATCCTAACCAATACTTCCTGCTTGAATAAATCTAATACTTGAATAAATCATATTCATGAAGCACATATTCAAGATATTAAAAACATGCATTAAAAATGCGAATCATAAAATGTATTCAATGAATATTCTAGCCAAACTTTTAGAGTAAGGATATAATGAATAATCAATTAAGTCATATTAGGCTCTAAATAAAAAATCAAATGTAGTAATCCTAGATTTGTTCAATCAAAGGATCAAAGCATATGCCAAGGTTATTAATCATAAAATGAATCAATTAAATCACAAATAACCCTAGATATCAAACTAATCACAATACAACTCTCAAACATGTGAAAAACTGGTTCTCATTTGTCTCTAATTAGACTTGATTAGGTTTGATTATGAAGCTATCTTTCTTAATAGCATTCATCATACATACACATACATATAGAAGTAGAAACCCCAAGGTAATTGAAGGTTTAAAAGGAAGAAAACACAAAGATTAGTTAAATACCTAAGAATCAGGAGCTAGTTTGGTTTTGTGGGTAGAGCCACTAGAAAACTAGACTAAACCGTTGCAAACTCTCTTGAAAAATGTAGAGGACTTGATTACAAAGATTCTCCAACTTGAATCACTCAATTCGTAGTCCGGATGAGAAAGCTATGGTGTTTGGAAAGTGAAAAAATTGGAGAGGAAAATTATGCACTTGTGTTTTTCAAACTTTTCTTCTTGAAATGAATGAGATGGAAAATAAGGATATTTAAATGAAATGAAGAGTGGGACAAAAGTGACAAATCAGAGCAAGCCACCTCAGCAGGTCGTGAGAGGCGTGTGAGCCTCACGAGGCAGAGGGGTTGCTGGCCTGTGAGGCTCACGTGCCCCACACGGCCTTACCCAAGCTTGGCCTTTGGCCAATGCTTGCTTTCCTCACATTCCTCTCGCATTCTTCGTTCGTATTTGGGCCTCTAAATTCCGGATTCAAATCCGTCTTCAGATTACGAACCATGACTCCCTCACGCACAAGGAGGACTATGAAACTTTGACAAAAGTTTGAGAATTTGACTGGGTACACGATGACGAACAAAACACATCGTATGAGAACGCAAAGTAGCGTAGCTTCCTAGTTTGAACTCGAAACCTAATGAATGTGTAACCAAAATGATCGGGACTCAATAAGTAATCAATTGAGATAATGTTCATGTCCAAAAACAATAAAACTAAAACAAATAAACACAAAGTCACACACGTATGCCATTTCCTAGACATAGTCCTAGAACATGCAAATCACAAAGTTTATCAAATTAAATATAATGCATATGCATACATTACCAAGTATGTGAAAGTATTATACCAATGGTGTACAACTATGCAGGGACACATATGAATGCCATATGTGTGTCTGTGCCTATGCCTTGTAAGAGGAAAGAGGTCTAATATACCTTTGATAAGCAATGTAGCTTATTCCTCCTTAAAGAAACCATATTGCATGAAAGGTTGCCGAGTACTCCTTGAAGCTTCAATCATCATCAATCTAAGACAACTAAATATTACAAGAGAAACAAATTTTTCATACACAACCCAAAATCCTAACACTTTCCACCAGGAAAAACAGTTCGCTTTTGTAACGAGGTCACATCTTTTTCACAAATTGGGATCTCTATGAAGCGTGAGAGCGGTTCAAGGATCTCATCAGGAGTTGCCCCCATAATAGACCAGAGAAGTGGCAGACCTTGCAAGCATTCTATCAAGGGATCACAGTTTTAACCAGAAATTTGATAGATGTGGCTGCGGGAGTTTCACTAATGAGCAAGACGTTAGATGCAGCTCATGATCTAATATAAGCAATGACCATCAAAAATAGCCATTGAGGAAATGAATGACAACTTGTGAGGAAGAATCCTGGTTTGATTGAGGTAGATGAGCTCACTAGTGTAAAACCTCAACTTGCTATGCTAACTAATCAAATGAGCAAGATGAATGTAGGACCGAGTCAGGTGACTGTTGCGAGTTGTGAGGTATCTATGGGTCCACACTTAAGTTCAGATTGTCCTGTTGGAAGCTCGTTCACTTCAACCTCGTCAGATTAAGTGGCGTTTGTGAACTACAACCATAACTTCAACAACCAACCCAATAATCCAAATGCTAACCAAAATCCAAACCCCTAAAAAAACCCATACTCTAATACCTATAACCCGGTATGGAAGAATCATCCCAACCTATCTTGGAGACACAACCAAAACCCTCCACCTCAACCACAAGTAAATTTTAGGCAACCTCCGAGATTCCAGAATCAGTTTGTGAACAACCTAGCAGAAAAGAAACCCACTTTAGAGGACATGTTCTCCAAGTTCATAACAAAAATAGATGCCTAGATGAAGATACAAGACCATAGTCTAAATAAGCTAGAATCTAGGATGGAGCAAATTGCCCAACACTCTCAAGTTGGAATCCATAATTTAGAAGTTCAAGTAAGGCAATTAGCTAAGGCGGTCCAAGAAAGACCACAAGGATCTCTTCTGAGTAATATGGAAACAAATCTAAGAGCGCAATGTATGGCAATATCCATAAGAGGTTGAAAGCAAGTAGAGTTGCCCGTAAATTTTAGGATGAAAAAGAAAGGGGTAATTCAGGAGGAAGATGAGAAAGGGGATGATAGTTCTATGTCCCGTGAAAAAAGGAGTGAAGAGAGAGTGAAAGACACTTCACCAGACACGTCTTTTGATTTGCCCCCTCCATCGAAAGTTAAGGCATGCGTGCCTCCAATCTTTTATCCTCAATGATTGAAGAAGCAAAGTAAGGATAAAAACTTCTCAAAATTTCTTGAGATGTTTAAGAAACTTCACATAAACATACCTTTCATAGAAGCCCTTGCTCAAAGGCCTTCATATGTGAAGTTCCTCATAGAGATCATAACTAAATGGAGAAGACTAGAAGACTAGAAAACTTTGAGATGGTAGCTCTTAGTGAAGAATGTAATGCTATCATCCAAAACAAGCTTCCTCTAATGCTTAAAGATCCGGGGAGTTTCTCTATTCCATGCACCATTGGAAATTTAGAGTATGGCAAATAATTTTGTAACCTTGGAGCAAGTATAAATCTCATGTCATACTCAGTTTTCAAGAAGTTAGGTTTGGGTAAATTTAGAGAAGCTAATGCGACCCTTCAATTAGCGGACCATTCCATCAAGCGTCCACGAAGTGTAGTTGAAGATGTTTTAGTGAAGGTTGGCAAGTTTTATTTCCCATTATATTTTGTAGTGCTACAGATGGAGGAGGATGTGGAGATCCCATTGATTTTGGGATGAACATTTTTAGTGATCGGTGGGGCACTGATTGATGTGCAAGAAGGGAAGTTAACATTGAGAGTTGGGAGTGAAATTGAGATATTCGATGTATTCAAAGCCACAGAGAACCTTTCGCGAGCTGAAACTTGTATGAAAATTCATGTAGTGGAAACCCCAAAAGTGGGAATCTTTGAGAAAGACAAGCTAGTAAAGCCAATCGAATCGGTGAAGGTTTACAAAGTGACATGTAAATAGTCAAGTGGGAATAGCTTGGAGAGAGCACCCAAAGTCAGACACAAAGTTGAGGAGCCTCCCAATGAAGAAGGCAAGAGAGAGATAGATAAAAGAAAAAATAGAACGAAAGAAACATGTATGGTTGAACCAACAAGATCGGCAAATGGATTTTGTATGAGAATGTTTTATGCCTTACATAGGGTGAAAGAGAGAGGGGCATGTGATGAGCCCAAATCTACAGTTCCTCTCTAGGAACTAGATTGAATCAACAATAGAGGAATGGAAGGTACCAAATTGTAAATAGTAGTATTGCATTTTTTTTACTTACGGATAATTGATTATATATGTATATTTTTCTTTTGTTTGAGCCATTCAGCTTGCCCTTGTTTTTGATGTTCTAGTTGAGTTTTGAGAGAATGCAGATGAGTGAACAGGGACAAATAGCTGTTGTTTTGAAATAGAGCGCGAAAAGACGAAAGAATAATTTTTGAAATTTTCCAGATTTCATCAGAGTGAACCACGCCAGGCAAAAAGGGTGTAACGCGTCCAAATTGTGAAAAGAAAAATTGGTTCAGCTGCTAGGTTTCGCGATACGAGTCGTTAGAGTGAACAACGATTCGTACACGTAAAAGAAAAGGTGAACTTCTGGGAGATTTCGTAGTACATTTTGTCAAAGCGTATCACGTAACGGACCTCGTTATCCAAAAAAAAAATGACTATATCAGGTAAGCCCCCGAAATTAGTTTTTCAAATTCTCTATTTCTCACTTTCAAACGCGATTATCTCTCTCTCAAAGGCTTGATCCATGCGATTGGTAAATGTTTCTCCCCTATATCTTTTTCATTTCACCTTAGAATCAAATCCTAGCTTCCTTATCATCTTGATTTGCACAATTTAGGGCATATATTAGTTGTGGTTGTTAGGTTTGGGTTCTAAAATTGGGGGTTTTCGCTTGAATATTGCTTTATGTCGTGTTCTTGAGCTTATGAAGCATGTTTTGAATAGCAAAATGAATAGGCTTGGATACTTTAGTTCAATTTATGCTTTGCTTTATATTATTTAGGATATTTTTGGTACATTTTCCCTCATTAAGCTTTCTTTGTCCAATTTTTTGAAACAAAAATTGATAACATTGTGGACAATGCTGGTTTCAGTTTGGGGGTACAACCATTTCAATTTAGTTTTTTCCATGTGAAAATGTATAAAAAAGAAATTATTTTTCCATGCTTTGAATCGAATTTGAAAATTTTTGTGTTGTAATTTTGCCTTTCGAGTCAAATCTAGAGCAGTTTATTCTGCTCGTTTGAGATGCTTTTTGGTCGGACTATTATAGACAATTCTGTATGTTTTGAGTCACTAGGGTTGTGCTTGCCAAAGCTGCACCACATGGCTTTCACACATCCTACCAGATTCATTAGTGTCCCAGTAAAAAGGGTATCGTGCTTAAGATGTTTAGACCATTAGTAGAGACTACCCGTGCGCGTATTCAGAGCCTATAGTGCGTCACTTGAGTGATATTTTTGTTGGCCTCATTAAATAGTTATCATTTAGGCAGTTAGGTAAAATTTATTTTAATTAGGCATTTTTGAGTTTGTGTTTAGAAGTCGTCGTGGTTTCGTTTTCGCTTGTCTTATGCCTTTAGAGATGAAGTGGGCATATTTGTAACTATAAGTTCCTCAAAGTTTGATTGACTTATTTCGGTGACAAACCACAATTGGGGTTTAAAAAGTAAGGGTAGCTTAGGCGATTGGTGATCAAGCTCAAAGGCTCTCTCATGACCTCAAGATGATAAGCACTCTAAAGGTATACCACTTGTGATTAGATTTCATTGAAGAGACTTAGTTGCACACACACACTTCTCATGCTTGCATATATGTGATTTGCTCTTGTATGCATTCTCTTTACATTTAACACTTGCACTTCTTTGTTGTATCTTGTTAGTGTGTCTAGTAATTCCTTTCCTGAAGATTGTTCGGAAATGTCCGTGCATGCATGTTAGTGTGCTTTGTTTAGCGCGAGGATCGCTTTTGGAGAATGCCCTTGGCTTCTCCTTGGTTTCACCTCATTTGGTGAAACGGTGATTGTGATCGACGGCCTCTGCTAAATGGAACCGCTGTTTGATTCCAGAAGTCTCTGGAATTATTCTGTGGTTATGATCGGCGGCCCCGACCACTGATCGAAACCCCCGATGAGACTTGATTGATTTTAGAATATCTTGGTCTAAAATCGATGGTTGGAATCGGTGGCCATGAAACTGACGAACGAAACCGCCATTGATACATGACGCTCTCATGATCAATTCAGCGGTTTCCAACCATCGATGGTGCGTTTCAAGGGCAAACTTATCTTTTCACCTAGCCTTTTCTTGCTCTTTATAAATATATTATTATCTCATTCTCTGAACTTAGCTCTTCATAATAAGAACCCTAAAGAGGAATTTAGAGAGACTTGAGAGAAAAGACACAAAGATTGCTCCTTTAATTCTCTAAACTCATTTCCATGTGCATGAAACTTCATCTAAGAATCATCTAGGATCATCTAGGATGCATTTAAGCATGGGTCTTCTTTAACACACATAGTTTGGTGAGTTGAACATTATCCTCATTCATTTAGTGTTTTTACTTAGCAATTAATCTCTTTTATAACTTGTATGCTTTTAGATCATATTCTAAATACAAGATTGAGATTATTGTGTTGTTTGATTGTGAGTTGTATTTTGATTGCTATAACATCTAGGATTATTTTATCTTTGATAGCTGTATTGTATGCCATGTCATATAGCAATATTAATATCTGTGATTGTGATTATTGTCATCTTTTATCCTAGATAAGCTTTTAGTGTAACCTAGCATTAATTGCATAATTGAATATCATGATATTCACTTAGGTTGTTGATCTCTTTAGTGAGAACTAAGTTTGTGGCTAGGGTTGCTTAGTCCACAAGCAAATTGATTTAGGTTTGTTGTTAAAGGCTCGTAAGGTAATAGTGGTGGGTTAACGACCATGTAAGGTTTGACGTGATCAACCTAGGTTCTAAACACCATTATAAATAATGGATTCAAGGATCGTGTGTGGCGCACATACTAGCTAGTGGTTTTTCTTTGTTGAAGGTTTCTACATAAAAATCAAGTGTTATTTATTTTCCGCACTATACACTTGATTTTTGTTTTAACTATAAAGGGGTTTTTATTGAATATTGACTAATCAAGAAAAAATGGTAATTAACTTGATTAAGATCTATTCACCCCCCTCCCCTTCTAGATATAATTAGGCAGGCTATAATAGTTTCAATTTGTATCAGAGCGGGTTCCTAGACATATTTAGGAGATTCATGATTTTTGGTGTGTTTTGCATTTTGTGTGATTTTTGATCATTCATACATTTGTATTCATTTCATTCATTCATAAACACTATGAGTGGAAATGATGGTTAAAACGAGGGTGCTTCGAGCACAAGGCCTCCATTGTATACCTGGTTGAATTATGCCTCTTGGAAAGGCAAGATGGAGTCGTACGTTTGCCAAATCCATGATAGGGCTTGGATGGCGATTGAAGATGGCTACGTGTCATCGATGATGACTCCTAGGATGGAGGAGAGGATGTACTCAAGCCTAAGGTGAAATGGAACGCACAAGAGTTTGAGGCATCAAAATGGAATAGAAAGGCAATGCATGCCATCCTATGTGCCATGGACGAGAATCAATACAAATTGATTCAAAACACTAGGATCGCTAATGAGGCATGGGACATCCTAGAGATGATACATAAGGGAACCAATGTGGTTAAGGACTCTAAGCTTCAAGTTCTCCAAACTCAATTCGAGATGCTCAAGATAGAGGAGAACAAGTGCTTCAACGACTTTGAGATCAAGTTGATGGACATTGTCAACCAAAGTCATCAACTTGGTGACTCGTATTCAGATAGGAGAATTAAGTAAAAAATTATAAGATCTCTCCTCGAAAGATTTGAGTCTAAGGTAACGGTTTTAGAGCAGAATAGTGGTTGCAAGGATATGAAGCAGAGTGAGGTGATTGGGAGACTTTTAGCTTAAGAGTCTAGAAAGGGTCCTACCTCCATACCTCCTAAAAAGTAAAAGGGAATAGCTTTAAAGGCCTCTAAAGTTGAGAATGAGGATAAAGATGACTCAGACGATGACATGGTCTTGTTGTTGAGAAGGTTCAAGAAGTTTATTAAGTTCGAAAAGAAGAGCTTTGGATCCAAAGGCAAAGACTTGAAGAAAAAAGCTCCCTTCAAGAAGTTTAAGCCTAGGCAAGAGAAGAATGAAAGGAAATGGATTTAATGCTATGAGTGTGGCGGTATAGGACACATTGCTCCTGATTGTGGAATTTGAAGAACAAGAAGCAAGGGAAATTCATGGTCGCCACTTGGAGTGGAAGTGATGACTCCAATGAGAGAGATGAATCTTCGGATGAAGAAGAAGAAGTTGCTAACTTCATAGCCTTTGCCTCTTCCCACAAGAGCAAATGTACTAGTGAAGAAGAGGAATAAAGTTAAGAGGAAATTGACTCAAGTGAAGATGACCCCTCATCCAACTCCACGAATGGAAATGTGGAGAAAATGGATGTTCATGACTATATAGGAAGTTTGAGAGCTTAAGGATGAAGAACAAGAGAGAAATTCAAAGGTTGAAAGAAGAAAACCTTGAGTTATTAACCTAAGTTGACCACTTGAGTGAAGAAGTGGTGAGAGCCAAGAAGATTGAAGATAAACTAAAAGAGGAGTTAAACTTATCTAAGAGGAGTGAAGAAGGGATGAAAATGGAGCTTGAAGATGCTAGAGAATTGATGGCTAAGAATGGCTCTAGCACTAAAAAAATTGACCACATGTTAGATGTTGGAAAAAGGCCAAGTGATAAGAGAGGTCTTCGGTTTGAAGATGACAAGGAGTCCTTCACTCCAAGCAAGACCATATTTATCAAGAGCATAGACTTCAAGGAGTCTCATCGTCCTCAATTACCTAGGAAGAAAATTAACCTAGGAGAATGTTCAAGAAGTGCTCAAGTTAAGGTGGCAATAAGAAGTCCACCTCAAGCTCAACCTAGAAGAGCTCCTCAAGCTAACTTCCCTTAACCTAAAGTCCAGTAAGGGAAGAGACCAATCATGCAAGCTCAACCGAAGTAGCAACTAAGTCTTGGTCAACAACAAAGATGGAGAGATCCATTCCAACAACCAATACTGCCATAAAGACATGGGAAGACCCCAATGCATACACAAGGTTATGGTATGATTCTTAACTTTATTCCTACATGTTATTTTTATGGTATTGATGGTCATATTAAACCAAATTGCTTTCATTATATTAAAATGCGTAAAGTTGAAAACATGATTGGAAAGAAAAAGGATAGAGCCAAGATGCATGTCCCTAGGAAATTAGAGCCAATTTGCATGATCCTAGGACATCTAGAGCCCATGTACCAATGGCCATTAGGAAAGAAAATGTTTCATCAAGGTGGATTAAAAGAGATGCTTACTTTTGCCATGTTGCTCAAATTGCCTTGAAGGCAAATTCTTCTAATTTTTGGTACTTAGATAGTGGGTGCTCTAGGAAAATGACAGGAAACAAGAGTTTATTTAAGACTCTTGTCATGAAAGAAGGGGGATTTGTCACCTTCGGTGAAGGATCTAAAAAGAGAGTTGTGGGGAAAGGAACCATCTTCATTCCCGGATTACTCTCATTGTCTAATGCTTTATATGTTGATGGGTTGAAAGCCAATTTAATAAGCATTCCCCATCTTAGTGATGAAGGACTTTCCATCTTATTGAGCAAGAATGATTGCTCAATCTAAAAGCCTGTGGACAAACCTTATTGAAAGGGAAGAGATCTAGCGACAATTGCTATTGTCTTGAGGCTAGAATTGTCTCTTGTAATGTGTCCAAGGATGAGCAAATTGAGTTATGGCATGAAAGACTTGGCCACATGAAAAATTGGGATTTACGAATCTTAGATAAGTTCAATGTTTTGCGTGGCCATCCCAAGCTTGGGAAGAAAGTCAATGGTGTTTGTGGACCTTACCAACATGGGAAACAAACCAAAAGCATGCACAAAAAGGCCAAGTATCACTCCACCAAGGAGCCCCTAGAGCTTTACCACGTGGATCTTATGGTTATTATACAAACCGAGAGTTTAGGTGGAAAGAGATACATTTTTGTTTGTGTAGATGATTTCTCTAAGTTTACATGGACATATTTTCTTAGAGAAAAATCCAAAACTTTTGATAAGTTTAAAACGTTTTGCACTAAACTTGAAAATGAAAAAGACTCTAACATTAAAAGCATTAAACAGATTAGAAGTGAACATAGGAGAGAGTTTGAGAATGCCTACTTTGAAAGCTATTGTAATAGCTTAGTCGTCTCCCATGCGTTTTCGGCTCCCAGGACACCTCAATAAAATAGAGTTGTTGAGAGGAAAAATATGGAATTTCAAGAGATGGCTTGTGTGATATTGCCTAGCAACAATGTCCCTAGGAACCTATGAGCCGAAGCCATCAATATGGCTTGTTATATAGGTAATAGAGTCTTCCTAAGGCCCGAAACTAGAAAAACCTCCTATGAGTTATAGAGAAGTAGAAAGCCAAATGTTAGCTGCTTCCACTATTTAGGAAGCAAATGCTACATTTTAAATGATCGTGATCAACTTGGCAAGTTTGATGCTAAGAATGATGATGGTATCTTTATTGGTTATGCCTTAAATAGTAGAGCCTATAGAGTATTCAACTTGAAAACTTGGAGTGTCATGGAATCATCAAATGTTGTCATTGATGATAATAGGCTCAAGTCTAGTGACCATGAGGAGGAGGTTGTTGTAGTAGATGATTCTCCCTTGGAGAAGATTATAGAGACCCTTATTGATGGGAGGTATAACCTTGATGAAAAGGACACACAACCTCTTGAACTCTAAAGAACCCGCTCCATGGGTTAGACATTTCCATAACAAAGATGATGTTATTGGAGATGTGAATGAGGGTGTTAGGACTGGGCGTCAAATAGCTAATGTTATTAGCTACACATGCTACACCTCCCAAATGGAACCCAAAAAGGTTGATGAGGCCTTAAATGATGAATTTTGGGTTCTTGCCTTGCAAGAAGAGCTAAACCAATTCGAAAGGAATGAGGTTTGGACTCTAGTTCCTAGGCCTAAAAACATAAATGTCATAGGCACCAAATGGGTGTATAGGAACAAATCCGATAAGGATGGCAACATTATGTGTAATAAGGCAAGGCTTGTAGCACAAGGGTACTGTCAAATTGAAGGTATCGACTTTGAGGAGAATTTTGCTCTCGTTGCCCGACTAGAGTTCATTAGGCCTCTCTTGTCCATATCTTGTGTGCACAAGTTCAAATTGCACCAAATGGACGTAAAGAGTTTCTTCCTCAATGGCTTCTTACATGAGGAAGTGTTTTTTGAGCAACCCAAGGGGTTTGTGGATGCACACCACTCTAACCATGTCTATTGCCTCAAAAAGGCTTTGCATGGGTTGAAGCAAGGACTGAGGGCTTGGTATGAGTGCCTCACTAAATTTCTTGTTGAGAATGACTAACAAGAGGTAGTGTTGATAAGACTATTCATCAAGAAAAGCAATGATGAGCTTTTCATAGCTCAAATATATATTGTGATATAATGTTTGGCTCCACCAACAACACCAAGGTTCAACAATTTGTTGATGTTATGTCTCATGAGTTTGAGATGAGTCTTATTGGTAAGCTAAGTTCTTTCCTAGGTTTATAAATTAAGCAATTAAATGATGGGATTTTTATAAATCATGTTAAATATGCTAAAAACCTAATGAAGAAGTTTGGTATTGAAAATGCCATAATTGTGATACACCCATGAGTACCGGTTTGAAACTAAGCAAGGATGCTAGTGGAAAAAGTGTGGAACAAACTCTATATCGCGGAATGATTGGAAGCTTGCTTTACTTGATCACAAGTAGGCCCGATATCTTTTTTGGTGTGGGTGTGTGTGCTAGGTACCAAGCGGATCCTAAGGAGTCTCATCTCTCTTCTGTTAAGAGAATCATTCTTTATGTGAATGTGATATTCAATTATGGGATTTGGTACTCTTTTGACACTAATTCTAGTTTGATTGGCTTTAGTAATACAGATTGGGTAGGAAATTGCGATGATAGGAAGAGCATATCGGGCGATTGCTTCTTTCTAAGGAACAACTTGGTGTCTTGGTTCTGTAAGAAACAAAACTCGATTTCCTTGTCCACTGCCGAAGCCAATACATTGCCGCGAGAAGTGGATGCACACAACTCCTATGGATGAAGCAAATGCTTGTCTACTACCGATTCAATCAAGGTACTCTAACTCTCTTTTGTGAAAACATGAGTGCTATAAATATTTCAAAGAATCCGGTGCAGCACTCTAGCACAAAGCATATTGACATTCGACATCATTTCATTAGAAAATTAGTTGAGAACAAATGAATTGTACTTGAACATGTAGGTACAAATGATCAACTAGCGGATTTATTTACTAAACCCTTAGATGCAACTAGGTTTCATGCACTTAGTAGATCTATTGGGATACGTCTTGTGGATTGATGTGGTTTGGAAATTGGCCCCATTTGGAGAACTCAAGCAATGAGAGCAATCTTGCATACTTGTGACATGCAAATATTTGAAAAATCTTATGCTTCTTTATTAATTGCTTGAGTATCTTCGTTGCACTTCTGCTTATGTGTTTTTCTAATCAATAAGTGTGAACAATTACTTTGATTGCAATCCATGTCATATTTATGTTAAAACATGCCTTTTTGGACTAAGGGGTTTACTTAAGAAGTACTCTTTGAATGACCTATGATTATCTCCATGACATGATGATTCTTTAAATGACATGCTTAAAATGAAAAGCATGAATTCAAGTGACATGCTCAAATGAAAAGCATGATTATTGATTGTAAATTTCAAAATGCAAAATTGTGTGTGAAAAGCAAATGAGACTCAAATGAATAAAGGATCTTGTATCCGTTCTAAGGATTTTAAAATCCAATGTTTCTCTTTCTTTAGTTGTCAAACATGGCTACTATCATATAGGTATCTTACCTGAAAAAATCGAATAGGGTGCAAAAAGTCGCTCATGCCATGTTTTGCTTATAAGTTGGATATAACTGCTCTCTAAATGTGAATGAATGACATTTCTATATCCTTGCTTTAATTAATGAAAAATGGTAAAATCGGTTTGAATTCTTTAAGGAAACCTTTGTCATTTACTTTGCCAAATACCATTGATTTTTAGACTTGAATGCAACATGTCTTGCATGCAAAGCATCTTAATCACACATTTTTCATAAAAAATAAATCTCCTTGCTTCTTTTCCAATTAATTGCGTTGCATAAATTGGCTTATATGATTATGCAAATGTCTTGTATGTTACTATCTCTCTTTGCTAAAATGACCCGGTTGGGGGATACTCCTTTGCCTATCTCATGACAAAAAAGGGGAGTAGGATGTGTAAGGGAGTTGTAGTAGCTAATTCTCACATTATGGAGAATGCTTAGTTGAGGGGGAGCATTGCATTGCACATTCATTGCATGATGTTGCTTGATTTCTTTAAATGCAAGTGCCTGTTTTTTTATTTCACTTGATCATCTCATATTGCACTTGTCTTGGAAAGTGTAGAAACTTTTTTTTTTGAAGGATTGGTTGTTCTACAAGAGATTGAAGACTTGAAGATCTAGCTTTTAATTTTCTCTTTGTAATTTAGAAAAATCATTGTTGACCTTTAGTTTCTTTTTTGTAGTGATGATTAAAATGAGTGGTGGTTTTGTCACGAAATAGCCAAATGGGGAGATTGTAAGTTCCTTAAAGTTTGATTGGCTTATTTTGGTGACAAACCATATTTAGGGTTTGAAATGTAAATGTAGCTTAGCTGATTGGTGATAAAGCTCAAAGGCCATCTCTTGACCTCAAGATGATAAACACTCCAAAGGTATATCACTTGTGCTTAGTTGTCATTGAAGAGACTTAGTTGCACGCACACACTTCTCATGTTTGCATATGTATGCTTTACACTTGTGTGCATTCTCTTCACAATTCACACTTGCACTTCTTTGTTGTATCTTGTTTGTGTTTCTAGTAATTCGTTTCCCACAGATTGTTCGGAAACTTCGGCGCATGCACCTTGGTGTGCTTGATTTAGCGCGTTGATTGCCTTTGGAGAATGCTCTTAGTTTTACCTCATTTAGTGAAATAACGGTCGTGATCGGCGGCCTGGCCACCAAATGGAACCGCCGTTTGATTCCAAAAGCCTTTGGAATTATTCTACGGTTATGATCGGCGGCCCCAATCGCCAATGAGACTTGATTGATTTTAAAATATCTAGGTCTCAAATCAACGATTGGAATCGACGGCCATGAAATCGCCGAACAAAACTGCCATTGATACATGACTCTCTCAGGATCAATTTGGCGGTTGTGATCGGTGGCTTCTAACTACCGATTGAAACCGTCGATGGTGTGTTTCAAGGACAAACTTGTCTTTTCACCTAGCTTTTTCTTGCTCTCTATAAATATACCATTATCTCATTCTTTTAACTTAGCTCTTGCATATTACGAACCCTAAAGAGAAATATAGAGAGACTTGAGAGAAAAGGCACAAAGATTGCTCCTTTAATTCTCTAAACTCATTTCCATGTACATGAAATTTCATCTAAGCATCATCTAGGATCATTTAGGATGCATCTAAGCATGGGTCTTCTTCAACACACATAGTTTGGTGAGTTGAACACTATCTTCATTCATTTTAGTGTTTTTACTTAGCAATTATTCTCTTTTATAACTTGTATGCTTTTAGATCATATTCTAAATGCAAGATTGATTTTATTGTGTTGTTTGATTATGAGTTGTATTTTGATAACTATAACATCTATGATTATTTTATCTTTGATTGCTATGTTGTATGCCATTTCATATAGCAATATTAATATCTAGGATTGTGATTATTGCCATCTTTCATCCTAGATAAGCTTTTAGTGTGACCTAACATTAATTTCATAATTGAATATCATGATATTTACTTAGGTTGTTGATCTGTTTAGTGAGAACTGAGTCTTGTGGCTAAAGTTACTTAGTCCGTAAGCAAATTGATCTAGGTTTGCTATTAAGGGCTTGTTGGGTAGTAGTGGTGGGTTAGTGACCGTGTAGGGTTTGACGTGGTCAACCTAGGTTGTAAGCACCATTACAAATTGTGGATTTGAGGATCGTGTGTGGCGCACATACTAGCCCATGGTTTTTCCTTGTTGAAGGTTTTCACGTAAAAATCAAGTGTTATTTATTTTCTGTACTTTACACTTGATTGTTGTTTTAACTAGAAAGGGGTTTTTATTGAATATTGACTAATTAAGAAAGATTGATAATTAACTTGATTAATATTTATTCACCCCCCCCCCCCCCCCCCCTTCTCTTTCTCTAGATATAATTAGGCATACCATAATAGTTTTAGTAGCCATTCAAATGGCTAAACACGTCCTATAACCGTGTGTGCTTAATTGACCTAAAACAAATGGCCTTCCCCATATCATCCCTACACCACATTGACCCAAACAAAATACCAACCCTATTGCTATGATCATATGTAAAAATGAATAAGAAGAGGGAGCCAAGTAAATGGCTCAGCGAATGTGCCATATATTTTTGTTTGTTTAAAAAATAAAAAATAAAAAATAAAAAAAAACTTGTCAATTTGTACAAAGTTTAGAAAAGCTTTTATAAGCTAAATTGTGTATATATTTTTCTTATAAATTGTGTATATGCTGTGCACAGTGTGTGGGTTGTGTGTTGGTATGATCTTAGCCTCCCTGAATTCCATATCTACTCGGTCTTACCATAGCCATTCAACCATTACCCCAAATGAGCCTAAAAGAAGTCCTAACTGATCTTAAGGAAGGGACTTGTATGATATTGAAAATGCTTCCATGGTGTTCTAGATAAAACTCTTAGTGTTTAATTTCCGTTCAAAACGTTTTCCTTGCTACGAAAAACAAGCGATTTTGTTTTCTCATATGCGTATATTTCAAAAATATTTTGTGTTTAAACTTCGAAAAAACGCATATGTTTGATGTGTGAGCCTATGTTCTGTGTGAAAAAAATGAGAGAAATCCGAAAAGGCTTAGAGTTGAGGCGAAATGCAGTTATAAAACTTTTGTGTTTGATACTTTTGATGGTAGGGTTACATTGAAGTCTGGAATTGAAATCCTCAGTGTTGTAGCACATTGGCTTGCACTTTTATGTGGTTTTAGCATGCTTGCATCTGTTTTTAGTTCACCCAATGTCGCATCTTTATTCTTTAGTTGGGTCGGCGGAAATTTTGTCTGTAGTTTAAAATTTTGTGTTATTTTTTCTTTCTTGGTTTTGCTCGGGGACTAGTGATTGCGCTCCAAATGTTCACATTTAGCGCTCCCTTTACTTAGTTTTTGTAACTGTTTTATGAGCATTTTAGGTATTTAACGTTGTAAATAAGTGTTTTCAGGTAACTTAGGTGCTTCAAAGGCATTTTGGTCCAAAGTGATGAAAAGAGGGCAAAGAAGGCCGAAAAAGAGAAGGATTCTTAGCCATCGCAAGTTCAAGAAGCAAAACCCGCAGGAACAAAGAAGGAAGCTGTGGCTAACAGCAGGGGTACTGGCGAGTTCATACTCCCTGACCCGTGGGAATTAACCATCTGCATGAAACCGCATGCCATTCAATTGTCATTCCAGCGAGTTTAGATCTTTTGGCTCACGGGAATATAGTCGCTAAAGGGAAACCGCTGGAACTTCACTTCAAACATCCGGCGAGTTCATACTCCTTGCCCCACTGGAAAGAAGCCACCGCACAAACCTGTTGGAACATCTAGCGAGTTTAAACCCATTTCCCAAAGATAATAATCCCACGGAAGGAGTCCGTGTAGAAAGGGAAAGATCACCCGCGGGTTCATATCGTTGGAAAGAATCTACGGCCCATACCCGCGAAGGACTCTAACGAGCTGCAATTGGATCAAATCTTATCCAAAACCAATTAAATCAATCCCTTCTTCAATCCACTTGCCTAAGGAGTCTTGGGAAAGGACCAAGGAGACCTCACTTGCTTTAGAGATGCCTCCCCTTTTACACATCCCATCCCACTTACTTCTCTATTAATGTTTTCTGCCACTACACACTTAGTATCTATCTACCATTAGACTTAGACATTAATTAGAGGATTCTCTTAGAAAAGAAAAGCCAAATTAGTTTTCTTGGCATTTTCTAGGCAACCAAACACCCATTTTGGTACCTTAGTTTAGTTTACCTTAAGTTTACATAGAAGAGTTGTTTCTTGGATTGCAAAGAGGATCAACTTTACATCATAAGAGTTACCAACCGGTGATGTTTTTCTTCATTTGTATTTCCTTGTTACTTTGATTCTATGTGTAACTAAACCCTCTATGTCAGGGGTTAGATGTAATTCTTGTAAATAACCTTGCTTTATAATCAATCTATATTTATTTCACTTTCTCAAGCTTGTATGTGTGCTTATTATCTTATTTATGAATGATGGTTGTTACAACCACCTATCTCTCATTGAATGCACAATATGCTAGATGAACCAATATGCAATAAAGACCATCAATGCATATGACACATATGACACTTATGCCATCTATGTTGTAGAGATTTACTAACCTTGTGAATCTTTAACAACACCTTTGAGTAAACCTCATTTAATTCACTCCTCTAATCTTAGGTTGTGATTAAAATGAAGGATTTAGTACCTTATAATTTGTCATGAATAAAGGCATGTTAGGGTCATTGTGAATGAGCTTAATGTATGATTGATTAGCTAATAGGTTATTACTTGAATAAATCTTTCCCCTAGCAATCTCTTAATATAGAATTTGAACCAAGAAGTTGTAGTTGTTAATCTTAATCCTAATCAATTCTCATCTTAGCACAGTTAATGTTTTGATCACCTTAATTAATTAAATTGTCATCTTATTAGATTTATTTTCAAGTGTTATTACTTTCTAAGCTACGTAATGTAAATCCATTGGTCCCATGGGAACGATAACCCTTATTCGTGCACCTTGTACGAGTTGAACGACTTGTGCAATTGCAAAGGGTGAAACACTCGCGCGTTCCTTTAGAATAGCCAAGGTAGAATAGTGTAGATTAGTGTAGTTTATTTAGAATTGGTTCGGGCGCATTAACTAGCAAATTGTTGGTTTGGGGGTATTTGATAAGTCCATTTATACGCTTTGCATATACCTTTTCCTATGTTTTGATCTCTTTTTCCTTGGAAATACCATGCTTTAATGTTTAAATAAGTGTTTCTAGGTCTATTTTGATCTAGGAGGAGTCTACGCGCGATATTTGAGATTTTCCGGGCCAATATGAGATTTTTGGGTTAAAAGAGCATTCCCGCGGTACGAGTCGACAAAGCTTATCGCGCCAGTTGAAGTTTCGTACTGCGAAAGCCAGCATGAGGAGTTCATCAAAGTAGTCGTCAAAGTGAACCGCGGAATGCGAATAGCGAAAGTCCCTAGACGATGTTCATGGTACGTTGCGTTAAAGCGTACCGCATCAAACCAAATAGCATACAGCGAAAGCTTGCAACTATTTCCCAATGTTCGTTTCGTTAAAGCAAACTACGTCTGGAATAACGAAAGTTACTAGATGTTTTTTGCGGTTCAGGTCGTTAAAGCGAACCGTGTCAGGCCATATGGCATACCGAAAGGCTCTTCATGAGTCATTTTACGGTTCTTTTCGTTAAAGCGTACCGCAAAACGTACCACGAGATGAATGTCACTGCTTGCTTTTCACATTTTTTGGGACCCACTCTTGACCTACCTATATATAACACATTTTCCATTTTCTAAAGAGAGTGGCTTCAAATATAATTCTGAGAATTTCTCCATTCATGCCTATCTTTACATCTCTACATATTCATCCATAAATTCACCAAATCCATCACCTCTTCACTATAAACCACCATAGATCCATCACCTCTACTACAAAACCTTCCCTTACACACCATACCCATCCTCAATCATCACTTTGGAGCAACAAAGGAAGCTTGGAAAAGCCAAGTCATTAGAGCCTAGCACTTGCAAAGAAGAAGTTCTTCATCTTAGTTCATTTCTTGCAACTTTATCTCTTATACCACGTAACAAGGATGTGAGAACATGAAGATCTTAAACAAGATATATTCATCATACATACAAATATAGAGAGATAGAGATAGAGACATTTGACACATTGATTTTTACATGGTAAAACCTCTGAAGAGGAAACATCCAAGGGTTGAATCCACAAACACCGATAAACCGTAATCCACTATGACGAAAAGGAAATACATAAGCAAAGACATGACCAATCCTATGATACACTCTCCAAACTATCAACTCATATTCTACCCTTGGGCCTAGTGAATCACTTTGCCTACTTTCTAACCGAGACACTTCACTCATGTCTCGAGAAAGCAATTTCCTATCCAAAATGCTCAACTCACATCTCTAGGAAGATTTCTTGCTTGGACTTACATGAAGCCTTGCTCTTTGCCAAGTCTTCCTTGCTTAGTTATTCCGAGCCCCTTGCTCTTAACTAAGACTTCCATGCTTAGTTATCCGAACCACTTATCCTAACCAAGACTTCCTTACTTGACTATCCGGAGCCTCACACTCCTAGCCAAGACTTAATGCTCAAGTTGAAGCTTCACTAACTCCATTATGAGAATTCCACCTTTTGCAAGGCAAATGATCTAAGTGATGCAAATGATGCAAACACATGCAACATAGAATATATGATCAATACATCCTATGGAAACTAGACATAGTCATGTGAGCACACAAGTCAAAAATTGTCTAGTTACAAAACAAGAATTGAAACCTAGAGCAACACTTAACACATGTGATTCTTAGTTTTATTCACAAAGCTAACACTTGAATAAATCATATACGTGAAGCACATATTAAGATATTAGAAACATATACCAAAAATGTTAGAATCACAAAATATGATCAATGAATATTATAGCAAGTATTTAGAGCAAGGATATAATTAATAATCAATTAAATCCTAGTTAGCTCTAAATATAAAATCAAATTTGCTAATCCTAGATTTGTTCAATTAAAGGATCCAAGCACATTCTAAAGTTATTAATCATGAAATGAGGCAATCAAAACACATATAACCCTAAATATCAAGCTAATCACAATACAACTCACAAACATGTGAAAATCTAGAATTCTATAAACTAGTTCACATTCAAGTCTCTAATTAGACTAGATTAGCTATGATTTGAAGCTATCCTTCTCAATAGATTTCATCAAATATACACATACATATAGAATAAAAAAATTGAAGATCATAAAATATGAAATCATAAAGTTTAGTTCATTACTTAGGAATCCCGTGCAATTTCTGTTTTGAGTGAAGAACAACCACAAAACGTGATCAAAAAACTGAAAACTCTTTTGGAGAAGGTAGGGAACTTGATTGAAAAGATTCTCCAATTTGAATCACTCAATTCGGAGTTCAAATGAGAAAGTTATGGTGTTTAGAAGTTGGAGAGAAAATTCTGCACTTCTCTTTTTCAATTTTTCTTCTTAAAATGAATGGGAAGGAAAAGGAGAAAATTTAAGTGAAATGAAGAGAGCGAATTCGGTGACTAATCAAAGGCTGCCACCTCACCACCCCGTGAGAGGCACATGAGCCTCACAGGACAGAGAGGTGGTGAGGCCGTGAGGCTCATGGCCTCCTCACACACCCAACCAAGCTTAGGCATTGGCCAATGCTTGCTTCCCTCGCACTCCTCTCCAGTTCTTCGGCTGTATTCGAGCCTCCAAACTCCAATTTCAAATCCATTTTTGGATTATGAACTGTGATTCCTTCACACACAAGGAAGATTACAAAAATTTGCAAAAAGGTTGAGAATTCGACTAGGTATACGCCGACGAAGATGACACAACGTATGAGAACGTAAAGCAACGTAGCTTTTTAGTTTGGACTCGAAATCTAATGAATGTGTAACCAAAATGACTGAGACTCAATAAGGAATCAAATGAGATGTTCAAGTCCAAAAACAATAAAACTAAAACAAATAAATACAAAGACACACATGTATGCCATTTCCTAGAGATAGTCCTAGAACATGCAATTTCACAATGTTTGTTAAATTAAATCTATTGCATGTGTATACTTTGAAAAGTGTGTGAATGTGTTATACCAATGGTGTACAACTATGCAGGGACACAAATGAATGTCATGTGTATGTGTGCCTAAAGGCCTTGCAAGAGAATAGAGATCTAAGTATACCTTTGATGCTTTCTCCTCTTGAAGGCTTCATTTTGCTTGATATGTTACCCACTTTCCTTGAAGCTTGTTAAAATTTGAATCCTAGACAACTAATCAATACAAAGGAAATGTTGTTTTGATATAGAATAATGCCAACATGACTTAAAGTCCTAACAGTATAGTTATCCCCGTTTAATTTGTCATTGGTAAGTATTGTAATGCAGAAGACATTTTTGAAATAAATATAAATAAAACTTATTCATACATACATACATTTAAAACATATATAAATTTATTCGACATATAATTAAACATGATACATGAAACATGTGTAATGAACAATAAAAATCCCTAAAAAAGTTACTATGCCACGATTATCCAACATGCCACAAGTAAGTGCCGCCTTATGGTAGGTCAAGTGCTTGTATGTCGGATCGAGACATTCTCAATTAAATGATACTCCAAAATAACTCTTTACTCTTATATTATTTAATCATCGTTTATTTTAGTCAAGATTATAATTAACAATTTAATTAAATCCTTGTGAGTGTAACCCATCATTTCAGATCTCTAAAACTTAACTTGAGAGTTGCTGCCTTAGGGTCAGTTAATCCCAAAATACATCCAGAAATCATATCCGTTAGGAAGTTAACCTTGGTATTAACTCTTATGGAGACCTTCCTTATGGAGGAGGAAAACAAAGCCATCTCTAGACCCCACTTGAATCTCACATTGTTCTACTAATGATGGAGACTGCGGGATATAATGTTATATATCCTTCACCCACTCACTATTTGTTGTTAGGGTTTTCTAGTGTTTCTAGATAAACCTAGATTAAACGGCTAAGAAAAATCTAGTTCTTTTAGGTTATGATACTAGAATCTCATCCTATTAACATTAAATAATAAACCGGATTTTTAACTATTAAAAACTAATTTATTATTCGAATTCTATTCTATGTAAACTACTTTAAATAGACTAGAATTAAATGTGAGAATTACCAAGTTTTAACTATTAAAACTAAATCACATTATATTAAGGTCTTAATCATATTAATCTTAATAATGGATTGGGCTTTACTAATCTATTTAATTAAACTCTTTAATGAAAGATCAGTAATTAATGAGTATTACCAAGTTTTCACTCCAAAACTAATCTCATTATTAATAGTCATTTAATTGATTATTCAATTTTAATCATATTAAAAATAAACAACAGAAAAAACAAAATCATGTATGATATATTATAATGCAAGTGTAGACATTTCTAATCTATATGGCATAAGTATGCATGACAATGCTTTAATCATCTCATAAATAAAACATACATGAGTTGACCGAGTACGATGAGCTATCTAACTTTTTTAAAAAATAATCTAATTACAAAATATTAATCCAAGGCATTCCTTGGTCTTCTTGTAATTCCTTTTTCTTCAAGTCCATCTTTTGCATCTAATAGGCTTTTAACCAAGTCCAACTTGATTAACCCTAATATTTTTAATGGTGATCCATCTCATGAATCATAAATTAAGACCTATATGTTACACTCAACATTTATTGGAGGCCCAAGTTATTAAAAATATATATATTTCGGCTTATTCACGCTTCCGAATACACAAACCCTAGCGTCACAAACAATCGGCCTTGCGCTTTCGCACGTAGCCGTCATCCGCACGAAGGGTTCGTCTGCAGCCTTGCGCGTAAGCGCACAATAGCCTTTGCACCAAAAACAATGCAACACGTACATGTTTTGCACCAAGCATGCTGCATCCCTTGCGCAACCTTTGCGCAAAACCAGCGCACAGCATGCCAATACTTGTGTGCTGCCTTTTTGACAATCATGTGTTGTGCATTAACAATTTTAATGCGCATGGCATATTTGTTTTCATACCTTTAAAGAATACTCCTTCGTTTTCTTTTCGATCCAATACCACTAAGTCTTCCGAGCTATGTCCCGCGATCTAGCAACTGTGTGTGAGCATGTCACGGATTCTAGGAGCAATTGAATGGAGGCTTGAGAGAACCAGAAGATAACACCTTGCTTCCTTCTTGAATTCGGCCAACCCTAGTGAGAGAAAAAAAAATTCTTTTTCTTTTTTCTCTCTTTTGGTCGCACCTCTTGATTCTCCGTAGTGTTCTGAATCACTTCTTTTTCCTAATAAGTATATCTTATATACTAGGAACCTAGGGTTTAGTCATCCAAATTAAAATAGGATTTCAAATCTTTTTTTAATTATTACTTTACTAGGGTTTGAACATTTGACCTACTTAGAGTAAATAAAATAATCACTTATTATTTTATTGCTCTTGACAAGGTTAGAAACTGAAACCTCCATATAACAATTAGTAATTCTTAATTATTAATATGTCAACTAAATAATCATATTATTTAATAATGTTTAATTCAACAATTAAATAATATATTAATTAAATAACCACAACATTTAATTAATTCCCTAAATATATTTAAGTTACTTTTGTAATATAATTAATTGGACCATCCAATTTTTCGTGAGTCTTGTTACTATCAATCGTATAAGGCTAGCAATGGGGCCTAATGGACCCACAGTTTTTAGCTTCAATAATACTTAGAAAAATTAATTAAACTCTTTAATTAATATTTCACAATTATTAACCTTGGAATTATTCCACTAAAAACCCGAGGTTGTACTCTCGTAACTGTAGATGTTTTACACAACCAATTTATCAATGTCCATTGATATAGCTATTACATATGGTACGATCGTTCACAAATAGTTCATAATTTGAGCTATGTCATAAAGTTCGTTATACCTCTCTAATTATATCTTTTCCTTTAAGTACCATTGATTCACTTTGAAACAAATAATGCACGGTGTGTATAAAACTATCTAGAGGGGGGTGAATAGATTTTATCCGATATTACCCAATTTTCGTGATTAATCAATATTTCGAAAATACCCCTATCTAGTCAATAACGTATCAAGTGTACTAAGTGTAGAGTTATAAATGACACAAGATATTTACATGGAAACCCTCACGAGAAAAACTATTGGCTGGTAAGTGCGCCACACTCGAACCTCGAATCCACTAATGGCAAGAGTGTTACAACCTAATTCCGGTATCTAACTCACTACCACTACTTAATCTCGGTACAAGTGAACCTAGTCCAATTGCTTGATTGACCACCTAATCTCGGTGTATGACCTAATCCTAGTCAACCACACAAGACTTACAATTCTCAATGAAGAGATAATATGCCTAAGTGAATATGTATGAATATTCAAAGAGTAAATAAAGCTAGGGAACCTTAGATGCTTATCTAGGATGATATGATGACAATAAGTACAATCCTAGATATCAAAAGCTAAATGGCATATCATAATGCTTAGCTAAACATAGATAACACAATCCTATGAAGCTATCACTATACACCACTCAATCATGTCAACACAACAATCTCTATTTTGTATCTAGAATATATTCTAAGAGTATACAAATAATAAAAGAGATGTCTATGATAAATAAAACATTAATTATGTAAGATAATAGTGAAGAACTTACTAAAGAGTGTGTGTTGACCAAAACCCATGCAAGCAAGCATTCTAACTATGCTAGAAAATGCTAGATGAAGATAAGATGCATATAAAGATGGTTTTGAGTGTTTAGAGAATCAAAGATGAAGAAAGATGGATTCTTGGATTCACTTGTCTCTCTCTAAATGCTCCCAATCATAAAAATAGAATTTTGAGAGTTAAAAACGATATAGAGAGCATAGAGACATATATATAGAAGGCCAAAGTTAAACTACATCGTTTTGAAAATTTTACCTATGAAACACAAATCGGCTGTTTCAATCGACGGTCAGGCCGTCGTTTGAAGCCGCAGAATACGAAAAGTCTAGCTTATAAACTAGATTGGCGGTTTTGTTCGACCGTCTGGCTACGGATCATGATTGCCGAATGCAAAACATGATCACTAGAATAATTCAGTGGTTGAATAATGGTCATTGATGCAAACCGCATATTTTGACTAGAGGACACATGTTTCAATCGGCGGTTTCATTCGGCGGTCAGGCTGTCGTTTGAAACTGCACATTCCAGAATGCATCACTGGAATCATTTGGTAGTCGAATTATGGCTACCGATCGAAACCGCAGAAATGAGGCAAAGGATACCTCTTTCAAACGGCCGTTTCATTCGACGATCTGGCCGCCGATCAAACCGCCGTTTCACCATTGTTGGTGAAACCAAAGGAGAAGCCAAGGCATTCTTCGAAGGCGGTCCTCACACTAAACCAAGCACACCATCGTGTATGCGCGAATATTTTTGAACCATCTCGGAAACGAATTGCACCACACTTAAAACTAATAAAACATGAAGTGCAAGTGTGGGAATTGAATGCAACCTAATGCCTAAAAATGTCATGGCATTTCAATGAACTAGATGCAATCAATTAAACTAAGCAAGAAGAGATATTCAAGAACATGCATGCACACATATACAAACACATAACATACAAGTATTAGAGATATGCATGAGTTGTGAGTGTGTGCAACTAGATCTCTTCAAAGCAAGTAAGCACTGTACCTTTGGTGCTTATTCTCTTGTGGTCTTGAGCTAGCCTTGGTTGTGCAAATCACCAACCATCAATAACCTTTGCTACCCATACATCAAGCCCCACATGTGGTTTGTCCATGAAATAAGCCAATCGAAATATGGGAATCCCTACAATCTCTCCCTTTGGCTAATTCATGACAAAACCACCACTTACATTAATCCTCACAACAAAAATAGAAACTAAAGGGATTTTCTACATTACAAAGAGATAATTAAAAGCTATATCTTCAAGTCTTCAATCTCTTGTAGAACAATCAATCCTTCATCATAAAGTTTCTATACTTTCCAATACAAGTATATGTGAGATTAATCATGTGAGATAAAACAAGCATTTGCAATAAATAATTTTGCATTAAAGAAAACATGCAACATTAGGCAATGAATGTGCAATGCAAATGCTCCCCCTCAACGGGTTACTCTCCCACAATATGTGAACTCCCCAATTATATGAATGCCACAACAATTTAGCAATTAGCATTCTCCCCCTAACTACATACTACTCCCCCTTTTTGCCATGAGATGGGCAAAGGAGTATCCCCCAAACAGGTCACTTGTAGCAAAGAGAGATAGTAGCATACATGTCATTTGCATAATCATATAATGCACTTTATGTAACTTAATTAATTAGAGAGAACGAGGAGATTTATTTTCATTAAAAAAAAAATGTATGAATAAAAATGCTTTGCATGCAAGACATATTGCATTCAAGTCTAAAAATCAATGTTATTTGGCAAAGCAAATGACAAAGGTTTTCTATAGGAATTCAAACCAATTTTGCCATCTGTCATGAATTAAAGCAAGGATATAGAGAATTTATTGATTTCAAATTTAGAGCAATATATCCAACTTTATAAGTGAAACATGTCATAAGCGACTTTGCACCCTATTTGATTTTTCCAGATAAGATATTCGTATAATAGCAAACATTTTCAATAAATAAAGAAAGAGAGACATTATGATAAACATTTGAGTCTCAAGCTTTTCACACAATTTTGCATTTAAGAATATGCAATCATCAATTTATGCTTTTCATTTGAGCATGTCATATAACAATCATCATGTCATGGAGATCACTATAGGTCATTCAAAGAGTACTTCCTATGTATATATCTCCTAGTCCAAAAATGCATGTTTGAACATAAATATGACATGGATTGCAATCAAAGCATGGTTCACACTTATTGAAGTAAAAACATATAAACATATGTGCAACCAAGCTACTCAAGCAATTAATAAAGAAGCATAAAATATTTCAATTTTTTGCATGCAACAAGTATGTAAATGCTCTATTTGCTTGAGTTCCCCATATGGGGTCAAAATCCATACAGCTTCAATGAAGGGTATGAGGTCCTAAATACCTACCAAGTCCATTGGACCTAGTTGAACCTATGTGAGAAATGTTTGTCTCGTAGCAAGCGGGTTCATCTTTTTTAATCCACTTAGGTGATACAATTTCAATCCTAGTGGTCAAAGGTTCTAGAGCTCTAGATGGCAAAGGATCATGCAAATGGGTTATATCCTTTCTAGGGACATGCATCTTAGCTATAGCATTTTTCTTTTCGATCATGCTTTCAATTCTACACATTTTGATATAATGAAAGCAACTTGGTCTAATGTGACCATCAATACCACAAAAATGACAAGTGGGAATAAAGTTAGGAGTCATACCATTCCCTTGAGCATGCATTGGTGTTTTCCTTTGTCGTTATGGTTGTCTTGGTTATTGAATTGGATCTCTCTATCTTTGTTAATGACCAAGACAATGTTGCTTGCTAGGTTGAGCTTGCATGATCGGTCTCTTCCCTTTATATATCTTAGGTTGAGGGAAGTTAGCATGAGGAGCCCTTTGGGGTTAAGCTTGTGCTTGTGCTTGACCTTTTGGTGCCACATGTTCTTGGGCACTTCTTGAACACTCTCCTAGGTCAATCTTCTTTCTAGGGTGTTGAGAAGGAGGAGATATCTTGATGTTCATACTCTTGACAAAAGGTTGACTTGCTTGAGGAGGAAGCATCCTAGTCAAAAATGTAGCTAATACCACTCTTGTCACTTGGCCTATTTCCAACTCCCAACATGTGGTTAAGATTCTCGATACTTTAAGTCATCTTAGCTATTGTTGCTATAGCTTGTTTAAGCTGTCTCTTAAACCCTTCTTATCTCCTCAAAGATAAAGCTAACTCATCCTTTAGCTTGACTTCATCTTCCAAGGATCTCACCACTTCTTCACTCAAATGGTCAACTTGCGTTGAAAGCTCCAGATTCTCTTCCTTCAATCTGCTAATTTCTTTCTTATTCTTAAATCTAGAGCCTTCAAACTTGACTATATAGTCATTAAGATCCATACTCTTAACATTCCCATTTGTGGAGTTACATGACGAAATCTCAATATTTGAGTCATCTTCTATAACCTCCATCTCACCCATGGAGTCATCTTCCTCATCAAGATCATCAAATTTGTCACTTGATGTTATATGAGCCCATATCCCAATGAGTAGCTACACCACCAACTTCTTTAACTACTTATTCATCTAGTTCTTCTTTGGGATCACTAATCAAGGCATCATTGCCATCTACTTTAACTTCTACATGAATGGCTCCAAATGCCATGTAGTTAATGACAAGCTCTTCATCACTTGAAGGATTTTATTCACTCTCATCATCACTCTATGAGGCGGCCATTGCCTTTCCTTTCCTTATATCCTTCAAGTTTCCACACTCTGGAGAGAAATGCCCGAATCCTCCACATTCGTAGCATTGAATTGTTAGGATTATGCTCAATAGCAAGAGTGTAATGTTTTAATTAACAATCTTTTTCATATTAATAAAGTGATTTCTGGTTTAACAAATCGTATAGCATTTATAGTTTGTATTATAATTGTCAAAGTAAATAATCATAAGGTCTAAAGACTATGGGACAAGAAGAATTGTTCGTACATCTGGATATGTATGTGGTAGACACAATTCTTTAGTTAGTCTTGAATATTGTTCACAACTTAAGTTAAAGGTTGGGCACCTTTATCTTGTTAAAGTTGTAGAATTCTTTTGCTAGCATTTGAGTGGGATCAAATGAGATATGATGAGTCTAAAATCATCGGAGTGTCTTCGAGCAAAAGGATCTAGTGCACTGGGTGCATTGAACTGGATCACAATGAAAAGCTTTATCTAGAACCGTCAATAGATAATAGTCTTTTCATTATCAGGACAATCGGAGAGTCTATCTTAATCCTGAGATAAATGATGGACTTATGGTTGCAAGTGATATCATTTGAGTTATCAATGAGTACGATTATATCGCATAGTCTATCCTCGATAGTTTGGTGATATTCATTTGTTAATCGATAGAGGACTTCATTTATAGATATGGACATCGTGGCTCCATTTAATTAAATGAGAGTATAATATCATCATATGGATGTTTTGAGGTAATTGGATATTAAATCTCAACGTTGAGTTTTCAATAGTGTCTATTGAAAACATGGCTTCTGGACAAGTCAAAATATCCAAGTTCAAAACGTGGTCATATGAGTAAATATGGTAACTTGGAGAGTTATAGGCGGTCTATGAACTCTTGGCGATTACTGATATTAATCACGAGGATACACTATCTCCAATATGATTGTCTAGGGTATGAATGAGGAGCATCTTCCTTTTCTATCTTTATTTAAGAGTTCAGTTTTAGCTCTTTAGTGGAATGAGTTAAAATTAATGGATCGGACCTAAGTGAATCATTTGTTGATTGTGATTAGGTTATGTCTATTGAAGCTTAAATTTAGATGGCCCGCCAAGATCCCCAATCCACACGGACTTGCATGGATCACTTGATATATTCTACCGGACCAATTTAAGGGTCCATCTAGAATTGCATTTAATATATTAAGAATATAATTTGCACATTATTTAAGTAATGGGCTGCTCAATTATATTAATATATTAATGAAAGACATGTGGGCTTGTTTCTTTTAGTAAGAATGGGTCTGGTTCACATGTGGGCTTTTTTATTTAAAGTCCAATGGATTAAATGAAATAGGAAAATAATATTAGGCCCATCTTATATATAAGTGGGGCGGCTAGGTTAAGGTTTTGACCTAAAAATATTATTTTGTTTCATTTGTTTTAATTAAATAAGAATTAATTGATTTATTGATTAATTGTTTAATTAAAGAAACAAATCTTTCCTAAAAGTAAACGACTTGTTTGATAAGTAAATAAATAAATTAGTATTATTTATTTAATCAAATAAGGAGTCTTTTTTATTTTAGTCAAATAAAAGAATAAAAATAAAAGAGTTGGATTAGGGTTTGAAGTCTATAAAGTTAAAAAGAATTAGGGTTGAATTTTAGTCACCCTATATAAGTGACATGATGAAATTCGGCCAACCCTAATTACATACTACATAGAATTCGGCAACCTTAAAGGAAAAAGAAGAAAAATTCGGCCAACCTATATATATGTTCTTATAGGGTTCGGCCAAATTAATTAATTGGTGCTTGAGTTTTTATTTTCTTTCTTCCTCTTCTTAATTCTAAGAGAGTTTTTATTCTAGAGAGACAAAAAGGAGTGAAAAATTATTCTTTGATAGTATACAATTGCTTAAACATCAATAAGCTTGTGTATACGATATCGATCTAGGTTCACGCGAGTTTCGATCATAAGATTGTGAACTCAAAAGTGACCGGAATAATTTTGACATTCTTTTGATTGTTTTGTGACTAACAAAGAAAAGAAAGTATTTGTTTGGTCCATTCACAGGTTTGCAATTCAAAGGAAAGGGAGACCACGCTCCTAGGTGATCCACGTTCGTGCTCGGATTGAAGGTCTTGCGGATTACCATCGACGTAAGTCAATCGGATCACGCGACAAGAGGTAATTTACTTTTGTTGATATATATGCATGTTTATTGATTAAAAGGGTTTAAGGTTCATAAAGGAAAAATTTTAAAAGTCACTAAATCGTCTTTAGTATCGCTTCCGCTGCGTGTAACACTTTTATTTGTTTATTTTTCCATACATGAATCCCCTATCTTCAAGACAATTCTTGTTTTGGCTTGTCATTCTTGACTTAGGTCTTATTTTTGAAGCCATCTTCTTTTGAGCCATAACCCTTCATTTGTAGACTCAAGAACTTCTTGAATCTTTTAATAATTAGCGCCATGTCTTCATTTGAGTCATCCTCTTTCTAGTCATGCTTCAAAGTCTTCAAGGAAATATCCTTCTTCTTCTTAGAAGGTGATGTGGTAGCCTTTCTTGACTCATATGCTGGAAGTCTTCCAATGACTTCGTTTAGCTTCATATCCTTATACCCATCATTCTCATCTAAAGCCATTACCTTGGACTCAAATCTCTCGAGAAGTGATCGTATTATCTTTTGCTTGATACTTTTATCCGAGTAAGGGTCACCAAGTAGATGACTTTGGTTCATAATGTCCATCAATCTAATTTGGAAGTCATTGAAGTGCTCATGCTCTTCCATCCTAATGGTCTCAAAACAAGTTTGAAGGACTTGTAGTTTTGAATCCTTGACCACTTCGGTTCCTTCATGAGCCATTTCTAGGATTTCCCATGCATCTTTTGCGATCCTAGTGATTTGAACCAAATTGCATTGGTTCTCATCCATAGCACATAGAATGGCATGCATTGCCTTTCGATTCTATTTGGAAGACTCAAACTCTTGAGCATTCCATTGTGCCTTTGGCTTGAGAACATCCTCTCCTCCTCCAATAGGAGTCATCATAGATGAAGCGTATCCATCTTCAACTGCCATCCATACCCTATAATGGATTGGCACAAGTACACTTCCATTTTCCCCTTTCCATGAGGAGTAATTATCGCCGGTGAGCAAAGGTGGCCGCACGCTCAACGAGCCTTCTTTGCTCATCCCAAAATCACTCATAGTGTTTAGATGAATGCAAATGAGATGAATGCAAAATGTACGAATAAATCAAGAAACACACAAAATGCAAAACACACCAAAATGAGCAAGGATCACCTAAGTATATCTAGGAACCCGCTTTGATACCAATTGAAACAAATTATGCACGGTGTGTATAAAACTATCTAGGGGTGAATAGATTTTATCCGATATTACCCAATTTTCTTGATTAATCAATATTCTGAAAATACCTCTTTCTAGTCAATAACATATCAAGTGTACTAAGTGTGAAATTATAAATGACACAAGATATTTACGTGGAAACCCTCACGGAAAAAACCACGGGATGGTAAGTGCACCACACTCGAACCTTTAATCTACTAATGGCAAGAGTGTTACAACCTAATTCCAATATCTAACTCACTACCATTGCCTAATCCCGGTATAAGTGAACCTAGTCTAATTCCTTGAGTGACCACCTAATCTCGATGTATGACCTAATCCCAGTCAACCACACAAGACTTACAATTCTCGATGAAGAGATAATATACCTAAGTGAATATGTATGAATATTCAAAGAGAAAATAAAGTTAGGGAACCTTAGATGCTTATCTAAGATGATATGATGACAATAAGTACAATCCTAGATATCAAAAGCTAAATGACATATCATAAAGTTTAGCTAAACATAGATAACACAATCCTATGAAGCTATCACAATACAACATTCAATCATGTCAACACAACAATATATATTTTGTATCTAGAATATATTCTAAGATCATACAAATAATAAAAGATATGTATATGATAAATAAAACACTAATTATGTAAGATAATAGTGAAGAACTTACCAAAGAGTGTGTGTTGACCAAAACCCATGCAAGTAAGCATTCTAACTATGCTAGAAAATGCTAGATGAAGATATGATGCATATGAAGATGGTTTTGAGTGTTTAGAGAATCAAGGATGAAGAAAGATGGATTCTTTGATTCACTTGTCTCTCTCTAAATGCTCTCAATCATAAAAATATAATTTTGAGAGTTAAAAATGACATAGAAAGCATAGAGACATATATATAGAAGGCCAAAGTGAAACTACATCGTTTTGAAAATTTTGCCTATGAAACACAAATCGACGGTTTCAATCGGCGGTCAGGCCGCCGTTTGAAGCAACAGAATATGAAACGTCTAGCCTATAAACTAGATCAGAAGTTTCGTCTGATGGTCTAGCCGCCGATCATGATTGCTGAATGCAAAACATGATCACTGGAATAATTCGGCGGTCGAATAATGGTTGTCGATGCAAACCACAGATTTTGATCATAGGACACATGTTTCAATCGGTGGTCAAGCTGCCGTTTGAAACTGCACATTCCAGAATGCATCACTGGAGTCATTCGGTGGTCAAATTATAGCCGCCGTTCAAAACCATAGAAATGGGGCAGAGGATACCTCTTTCAAACGGCGGTTTCATTCAACGATCTGGCCAACCATCAAACCGTCGTTTCACCACTATTGTTGAAACCAAAGGAGAAGCCAAGGCATTCTCCGAAGGCGGTCCTCGTGCTAAACCAAACACACCATTGTGTATGCACGGACATTTTTGAACTATCTCAGAAACGAATTGCACCACACTTAAAAATAATAAAACATGAAGTGCAAGTGTGGGAATTGAATGCAACCTAATGCCTAAAAATGTCATGGCATTTCAATGAACTAGATGCAATCAATTAAACCAAGCAAGAAGAGATATTCAAGAACATGCATGCACACATATAAAAACACACAACATTCAAGTATTAGAGATATGTATGAGTTGTGTGTGTGTACAACTAGATCTCTTCAAAGTAAGTAAGCACTTGAATATACCTTTGATGCTTTTTCTCTTGTGGTCTTGAGCTAGCCTTGGTTGTGCAAATCACTAACTATTAATAACCTATACTACCCTTAAATCAAGCCCTACATGTGGTTTGTCCACGGAATAAGCCAATAAAAATATGGGAATCTTTACACACTTGAATGATTATATTCTTCATTCCTTTACAGAAGAAGGAGATCGCTCTTAATCGTTCAAGCCCCAAATCAACCCTTAAGGGAACTATTTATCTACTTCTTGCAAGAAGGAGCGGATTCCACTATTGTGTGCATACCTTCCCAACTACAAACCAAACCGTGATTCCAAGATATGGAGATATTGACTAAGAATGATGTTTCGATCTCACCCATGATAAATCTAAAACCACGATCTAACTTAAAGGAGTCAGTAAGATACTCAGGATTTTGATCACCCATATATAGAGGTGGTAAGGTTTCAGTTCCCGGTTTGGGTGGAACCAGAACCGGCGGTTCTGAACCAGGCAAAATATTTTTTTTTTTTTTTTTTTACAAAATATTATATTTTAGTTATAAAAAAAAATAAAATGTTAGAAAGAACATTGTAGAGTATTGAGACATGACCCATAACCCTTGTCCAAGTAATTATGTTTTCAATTCCCTTCTCCTCCTTTTTTTATAGGTTAGACATCTCATTCACTTCTCTATTTTTCCAATGTGGAATGTGGGATGTAGGATAAAGAGTAAGAAGTCATTAACTGATTTTTTTTTTTTGATACATCATTAACTAATTTCATGTATTAATAACCTACTGGAATCTAAAGACCTATTGGAATCATTAACTTTTTTTTTGAACTATTACAATATTCCATATTGTGGTATAATTCGAATCTAACACAAAAAGAAATAATTGAAATATTTGTTAAAAATGCATAATATGACTTCTTATCCTTCATCTCAAATCTCACATTGGAAAAATAGAGAAATGAATGAGATGTTTAACCTATATAAAAAGGAGGAGAAGGGAATGGAACACATAATTGCTTGGACAAGAGTTATGGGCCATGGCTCAATACTTTACAATGTCCACTCTAACATTTTATTGTTTTATAAATAAAATGTAATATTTTTTTACGTAAAAAAATTTTTAAAAAAAAAAACTGGAACCGGACGGTTCGAACCGAACCGGAACCGCCGGTTCCATTCCGGTTCGAACCGCCCGGTTCCAAAAAAATTGGAACCGGAACCGGTAAACCGATTCCGGTTCCAATTTTTTCGGTTCCGATTTCACGGTTGGAACCGGAACCTTGCCAGGTCTACCCATATATAGCCATCATTAGTCAATATATATGAATCTTTTCAACTAACGGATCTTAGTGACAAATTCATATAGATTGTGGCCCAATCCTATGTGATCACATTATATAAGGTGTCTCCATCCTCATAACACCATATGAGTAGTCTAAGATAAGACCACTATACAATACGGAAT
This sequence comes from Acer negundo, assembly GCA_035582765.1. Classification (NCBI taxonomy): domain Eukaryota; kingdom Viridiplantae; phylum Streptophyta; class Magnoliopsida; order Sapindales; family Sapindaceae; genus Acer; species Acer negundo. The sequence goes on along the minus strand of CM069231.1, from coordinate 24,916,543 downwards.
GGACCGTAGCTGAAGATTAATCACAAATAAAGTATCCAGCTTTATTTACTATCTACGGACTCTTTAGATTGTATGTCTCAAACTGAATTCCTTTATATATGACATTCATATACTCAGTTTAAGATTACATCTAGCAATCTCGGATGTTAGCAAATATAATATAAGTGTATAAATTAATATATTTGAATAAAATAACTACTTCTTTTATTATCGAATTTTTAACATTTACTAATTACAAGCTTTAGGGTATAAATCCCAACACTAATGCTAGACATCACAACCACTATCACAACTCATGTGGCAGCTGATGTGTCAATTGGTGAGAGGATATTCATTAATAATGGTTTATCTCACTTACATATGTATTTATTCATCAATTGACACATTATCTGGGGCTGGTACATGAGTTGTGATAGTAGTTGTGATGTCCAGTATTACTCTATTTGAAAATAAGTTTCTTAATTATATATCAAAAAATGGCACATCACCTCTTGGTAGAGATGGTGGTGCATCTCCCTTTCACAGTGGTAGTGTGGGGTTCGAATCCCACTATACGCATTTTACAAGCGTGTGTAGGGAGTTTTCTCCCAGTTTGTGAGAGTAATTATCCAGACTGAACATATATTATATGATATTGGCAGTTCTCGGCAGTCCGATTGTAATAGTTGTAACTTATAATAATTTTTTTTTAAAAGAATTATATATATAAAAAAAAATGTCTTGCTATTAATTAAATTAGTTTAGTTCGATTTCAATTTTTGTGTAAAAGTTGAATATCAATTTTTACTTTTTGTTACAAGTCTATTAAAGTGTGATGGGCTAAAATTGAGAAATATTGAATTATGAGAACACATGTGAAGCACGTTGAGACTCACCATGTCCTTTCATGGCCTTGTAAGTTGTAACCCTTGTTCTAAATTTTCAACAAAATAAAAGGTAGATATAATATAAGGAATCAAAGTCTTCATCGAGTATAATTCTCAAGTATAGTTTTTAGAAGTAAAACTTTTAATAATAAAGTTATAAAAAAATGCACTGTTGAGTATCTATTTATTAATTATAACAGTGTTTTTAATTGACAAATCTACCATCACAACATCATAAATAAAACTCTCCACAAATATTTGTACAATACACGTAATGAGACTCAAAATCTCACTACTAACGTCTAAAAGAGGTGCACGCTACCTGAGCTGAGTGATGATATTATTATTACTATTATAATTATAATTATTATTATTATTATTATTTTGAATGAAGATAGGATATGTATTTAACATTGTAGATATAATTAATTCACACTAACGATAAAGATAGTAAGATGTGATCCAACCATTCCATGTACATTCATAAAAGTAACAAGTTATAAGTTATAACATATAATCATTTTTTTTCTAATGTTTTTATCTTTAAAATAGAAATGGCCATCTTTGGTGTCTAGCGGCTCAAATATCTTGTAGATGAAAAAAAAGATGAGATTTGATGAAAGGCAAGGATACTCTACGTGGCAGCTGCTTTAAGGATTGATTAGAGTAAAAGCTATATATTAATAAATTAATATATCTTAAGAAAATTCATCATTAATTGGAGATCTCTATATCTTTTTCGTGTATAAACAATTTGAGATTATTTCAAATTCGATTATAAAGAGTTGTTTCAATTTCAAGGCTTGAATAACAATAATATCTACATCATATTTTTATACTATAACAATGTGAAATTCAATGCTTTACGTCTTATTATGCATTGTATTGTGCCTTGTATTCTATCCTATACTTGCAATAATTCACAATCTTCATTAACACTCTATAAATTTAATTACAATTAACACATAGCTTACAAATATAACTTCTCCGATTTGGCGGCGGCCTTTGGTGCTGGTCAAAAGTGACTTTTTTATTTTTTATTTTTTATTTTTTATTTTTTATTTTTTTTATTTTTATGTTACATAAATTCGGATATTTTTAGGAGGGGGAAACTCGAACCCACAATCTCCATAGGTGTGAGAAGTTTTATCACTTGACTAACCGCATCTTGTCGTCAAAAGTGTTTCTACTATAGTAGTATACATGCATCAATAATCACTTTGGTTAGTATTGATGATATTTTGAAGGGTTAATTGCACTAACTAACCCTTAGTTTATTAAATCTAAGAAAATTTTAAAAAGATGTCATAAATTAATACAAAACCTCCTTGTCATCAATTCAATCCGTTAACTTTAACGGTTGACTGATCTCAACCCACTACTACAAAATTGTTAAAAGAAATCACTTGTTTTAAATCGGTTTGATGTAACCGATTTAAAAAAAAAAAAAAATTAGAAATCGGTTTTTATAAAAACCGATGTCTTAAATGTTGGATTTTCAAAAGACATCGGTTTTTAGAAAAACTGATATTAAAAAAAAAAAAAGTTTAGACATCGGTTTTTATAAAAACCGATGTCTTAAATTTTGTATTCAAAAGACAATGGTTTAATATAAAAACCGATGTCTTAAATTTTGTATTCAAAAGACAATGGTTTAAATAAAAACCGATATTTAAAAAAAGTGTTTATACATCGGTTTTTATAATAACTGATGTGGATTCAAAAGCAAAATTCTACAATGCAAATCTGACATTTGTCCACAATCAAGTGCGCATCTCTAAAAACACTCAAATTTGCTCAAATTTTTACAAAAGAAAGTAGACATGCAAACAAACACTTTTCACTCAAAATATTCCAAAAATCGATTTGGAAAAGTGTGAAAATGAGTGATGAAAACAGCTCACTCGCGGATTCATGAATCGCTTCTGACCTTTGACTGAATAATTGATCATAACTTTCAAAATACTGTCCAGAATTTTACGTTCTTTATACCGTTGGATTCATATTAAAAAATCAAAGAATCTATCGTGGACGAAAAAATTTATTTTGTTGCCAAAAATACGGTTTTAATGAAAACGTTTGCACAAAAATATCTCCAATCGCTTCTGACCTTTGATTAAATAATTGATCATAAGTTTCAAAATTTCAGCTCGGAATTTTACGTTCTTTATACCGTTGGATTCGTATCGAAAAATCGAAGAATCTATCATGGACCAAAAAAATTATTTCGTTGCAAAAAGATATAGTTTTAAGGAAAATATTTGCACAAAAATATCTCCAATCGCTTCTGACCTTTGACTAAATAATTGATCATAACTTTCAAAATACCGACCGGAATTTTACGTTCTTTATACCGTTGGATTCGTATCAAAAAATAGAAGAATACAACATGGACGAAAAAAATTATTTCGTTACCAAAAGATACAATTTTAAGGAAAACGTTTGCACAAAAATATCTCCAATCGCTTAATTCTGACCTTTGACTGAATAATTGATCATAACTTTCAAAATACCTCCAGGAATTTTACGTTCTTTATACCGTTAGATTCATATCAAAAAATCAAGTAATCCAGCATGGACGAAAAAATTTATTTCGCTGCCAAAAGATACAGTTTTAAGGAAAACATTTACACAAAAATATCTCCAATCACTTCTGACCTTTGACTGAATAATTGATCATAACTTTCAAAAAACCGTCCGAAATTTTACGTTCTTTATACTGTTGGATTCATATCAAAAAATTGAAGAATCCATTGAGTACGAAAAAATTTATTTCCTTTCCAAAAGATATGGTTTTAAGGAAAAAGTTTGCATAAAAATATCTTCAGCAGACATAAAACCACACAATAAAAAATGAAATCAAAAATAAACTCACCAATAAAATTAATTTAAAAATATATATATGTATATATATATTTGTAGTAGAAATTAGAATTTTGATTAGTTGAGTAAATTTAAATTTATCAAACAAGTTTTTTTTTTTTTTTTTTTTTTTTTTATTTTTTTTTTTTTTTTATTTAATTTCTAACAACTCATATAGGTTATATATAAATATTATGCAATTATTAACATATTCTATCTTGCAGTCAAGTGGCAAAGGCTTACCATTTTGACTTTGACTTTGTAAGTTCAACTCCTCATAATGATAATTAATTCTCATTATTATCAGAGGTGGGGCGGGCCGGCAACGGTGGGATTAATTTTTATAATACATCAATTTTACATCAAGGTTTTTAAATCGGTTTTAACTAAAACCAATGTCTTTTCTCTTGGGTTTTTAAATCGGTTCTAACTAAAACCGATGTCTTTTCCTTGTTTTTACATCGGTTAAAAACCGATGTCTTTTGCGCTTTTTTTCTAAATCATTCAAAAAGACATCGGTTTTAAAAATTTTAAAAACCAATTTCATCCATATAAAAAAACCGATTTCTTTTGTGTTTTTTGTAGTAGAGACCCTTATAATGCCAAATATACCATAATCACATCATCCCAAATATAAAATAATTTTTTAATTAAAAATTGAAAAATCAAAATAAAAAAAAATAATATTAATAATCTACTGGCGATGGATATCTACCGCCAAAGGAAACAAGAGATCTTTGACGATCTCCTCATACTAAAAGAGGAGGCTCCTCCTTTAACTAAGGATGTTTCTACAAACAAATTATCTTCTTTTTTTTTTAATTTGATTTTTCACTTTTTAATAAAAAAAGATTTTTGTTTTGGATAATATGTCAAGGGTATATTAGTTTTCCACGGATTAATATTAGTCAACCGTTAAAGTTAATAGATTGACTCGATATGGTAAATGGTGTTTGTTTTAATTTAGGAAATCTTTTTGAAATCTTACTAGATTCAATAAAGTAGGGTAAGTTAATGCAATTAACCCTATATTTAATGTATTCAATTTCTTAACTTTTAAACACATGGAAATGGAAACGCACATTCCTAAGACAGATATTCAGAGAAACTTGTATTAATATAAATTCTAGGGGTGAATTCATAAAAAGTCAAAAAATTTATTGGTTTATTGTTTTTAGCCACAAGTTTATATTTTATTGTTTTCATAACTTTTGACCATTTTTGGACAAAATTACCCTTAAATTTTATTTCAACTGACATGTAACTTGGTTACATGCCATTTGATTCCAAGTTATATGCGAATTTATTTTTTAAGTTACATGTCAGTTATCTTTTAAATTACATAACAATTGACTTTTAACTTATATGTCAATGATTTTCAAGTTACATGCCAGTTGATTTCCAAATTTTTGAGTGGGTGAAGTAAAGACAAAATTAAGGACAATCTTGTCTGTTCAAGACTAAAGGTGATAAGTATAATAAAATATAAACTAATGACTAAAAACAATAAACCAATAAATATTTTTAGTTACTTCTTGCAATTTCCTCTAAATTTTATTAAAACATAATTGCACAAACTGTGTTGAAAAAATAAGTTTTTATTATTATCTAGATTTATAACAATAAAAAATCATCATTAAGCACGTCATTTGTTAGTTTTAGTGGTGTGTATGTGAACATTCCCATTTCAATGCTTGTTGTGGAGGTTCAAGTTTCCCTTTACTTATTTACCAACGTACGTTAAATATATACATATATAAAAACACAATGTAATCATGTGTTTGAAATTTCACATTAAGAAAATCAAGACGATCATCCGCTAATGGATAATCTCGACTTTTACTTTATCTTACATTCAAAGTTTGTGATGGATTGTTAATTATAAGATAAAACAAATTCTTACTAATGAAAGTTGATGTTTTCAAAGATCTTTAAAATCTTAGCAAGATCTTGGGGACTGGCTACTATACCCAATGGGTATAGTAGTACGTATTATATGTACAGTAGTACGTATTAAAAATTGAAAACCACTTTTTAATTAATTTTAATGTGAAAGTGGTTTTCAAAAATCCACATAATTTCTAAATTTAATCATAAATGGTTTTCAAATTTTGATGCTACTATATCCATACGGGCAAGGGCGTAGCCAAGGATAGGCTACCCCTGGCTGCAGCCCGGTCTAAAACTAGGGGGAAAATATTATTAGTTAGATACATTATTTATGAGTTAATTATGAGATTAATTAATATAATCAAACTAAATTCTTTCAAATCGGTACAAACATTTTAGAGTACGTTCTATATTGTAAAACCCACTAGATTATCTAATAAAATAATTTTATAATTCAAATTTAACTGTTTTCAATACTAATTGTTAAATTATTTTATTTATATTGATTGTTAATCTATTTGATTTCCTGTTTTATGAGCACGAGTGCATGACTCTCTTACTCTCTCATAGTCCTAACACAAGTAATCTCAAAATATTAATTTAATCATCAATATATATATCCCGGTTCTAGTCAGTCCACATTGATATAACTTATATCAGTACGTTGCATATGAGCCACTAATTATGAAGAAACACTAAGAAATGTATACATACTGAGTCAAAACATATAAATCTAATGGTCCACATGCAACGGACTGATGTAAATTATATCAGTGTGCATTCACTTGAAAATATATATATATTACAAAAAAAATAGGAAACTCTAATTTTTTTTTTCTTTTATTGTCATTTATTTTTATTTTATAATTTTGTACAAAATACAAAAAAATTAGACTTCTAACATTTCTTATTTCTTTTAACTAGGTGTATATGTTGTTATACTATTAAAAGCTTTTATGTTTTATTAAGTTTCGTTTATCGAAATGTTAAATATGCTTAGACCACCCATAGAAAAAATCCTGGCTACGCCACTGCATATGGGTATAGTAGCTCAGCCCCAAGAACTTAGATGGGCAAAGTATCCACCTTGATAAACTAGATTTGTAATTAGGTTAAACAAGATTTACATTAAAAGTTCAAGTTGCATGTATTGAAGTTGAACTCAACAAAAGAAAATTAGAAGTGGACCCCCAACCCCAAGATTGTAACTTGGAAGGAGTACTCACTGTAAGAAATTTTGTCTTTCCAGACAAACCAATTTCGTAGGGAAAGATCAAAATTCGTCTGGAAAAATCTTATGCGACGAAAAAATTTCGTCGGTAACTTTGTCGGGCCATCATGGTCGGGTATGGTTTTAGCAGACGAATCTCAAAAAAATTTCGGCTAAAAACCCTTTAGCCGACGAATTTATCTGTCGGCTAAGAATCTATATTCGTCTGCAAAGATGTTTGGAACTTTAAAAATTAATCCAACGTCCGGTCACCCCACCGTCGACCGTCGTCCAGCCTCCCCACCTCAACCGCCGCCGGCCCACCATTTATAATATTGACAATTAATTGTCGTTATGAGGAATCGAACTTGCAACCTCATATCAAAGTGGTAAGCCTTTACCACTGGAATACAACACTTGATCTGTTAACATTTGCATTATATTTATATATAACCTAAATGAGTTGTTAGAAATTAGAAAAAAAAAAAAAAATTCTTAGATAAATTTAAATTTATTCAACTAATCAAAAATCTAATTTGAATGACAAACATATATTGAAAAATATTTATTGGATTGCAAATCGGGTTTTGTGATAATGTTTTTTTTATTTTTTATTTTTTTTATTTTTTTATTTTAATTTCTGTTTTTTTTTTCCTATTTCCCATTTTTCCCCGTTTCTCCGTTTCCCCCGTTCCCCCATTTCCCCATCTGACTAAAAATTATAAATTAACAATAAAAAAAAATATTCCATATTTTAATATATATAACTATATAACATATTAATATAATTATATTAATATATATAATTATATTTATATATGATTTAGGGAAAATGGGGAAATGGGGATGGGGGAGGCCCCCCATCCCCAAAAAATTTAAATTTAATTAATTGACTTTTAATATATATTTTTTAATTAATTAATTAATTTTAGTATATATATATTTTTTAATTTTAATTAACTTTTCCATTCAAATACAATGTTTGTTGGGAAAAATTTTCGTTAACTTCTCCCTACAAATTTTGAGTTTTGTGGGGAAAGGTTACCTTTCCCGGTGAAATTCGTTTGTGGGAAAAGATTGGAAAAAATTTTGTACCCTTTCCAGACGATGTTTGAGTTTTGTGGGCAAAAGTTACCTTTCCCGACGAAACTCGTTTATGGGGAAAGGTTGGGAAAAATTTTATATCCTTAGTCTATGAATTTTGAGTTTCGTAGGGAAAAGTTACCTTTCCCGACGAAAAGTAATCTTTCCCGACAAAATTCGGTTTGTGGGGAAAAGTTACCTGTACCTACAAATCTTGCTTGGTCTCATAAAATTTTATCCGGAAAGACTAAATTTCTACTAGTGACTATTGTGAAATGCACCACACTAATTTTCTAAATGCCCATTTCCCATTAGTGGAGTGCATTTAGCAACCAGAAATAGTTGGAGTGCATTTAGCAACACTTGATTGGAATTAAGAGAATAGTCCCAATAAACACTGATTTATTTATTAGTATATATAAAGATCCCAGAAAGCCAGAGAAGCACATATTAGATACCTTTGATTACACCAAAATAATCTGGTAATTAATAAACCAGAGAAGTGATTTGTTTTGATTGTTGAGCAATAACATTGAGAGTCGATAGATTCGGAGACAAAACAATCTGGTATCCATAAAATTATGGCTCCATCCCTTGAGCCACCAGTTGCCAAACCAAGGCACCGCCCATTTTTGGCAAGATTTTAGACTGTGTTCAAGAATGAATCTCTTACACTGATGTTGTATCCTGGATATCTGTTTGATCTTCACTCTGTCCAGGTACCCTTCAAATGGAGAAATGGAATCAAGTAAATAAAATTATCAGTTCCCATGCCATGATCATTGGTTCATCCTTATAAGCGATTTCAGTGATTGTGTTGTTCCTTGTAAGCACTTTCTGTAATTAAACATAATATTAACAAAATGCTCTTTGTAATTAGTGTAAGCGCTTTCAATGATTCTTGTAATATCCCTTGACAACTGAATTTGTGTAAAAATTATCATCACTATTAAGGGATACACCAGCAGCTCTACCCTAATTCACATACTGTGGTCTTGATGAATAATTTTAATTTGCTTTTAATGTTCAATGCATAAGTAAAAGGTTGTTTAACAAAACATGTTAAATCTGTGGCTGCATGCATGCATTTGGAGCATTACATGGTTAAATGAACGTCATTTACTACCAAACCAGATTCGGAGAAAAAAGTATAGATCGAAGTACTTTTCCAAAACACACTACAAATGTTTTTTATTTATTAAATCACTATAGTTTATTTTTCAATCATGTCAAAAACACTCCCAAATACACCATATATATATATATATATACACACATAAACAATCCTGAAATTATACAAAGAATTAAAAGAAAGGAAAATTGTTTGAACAATAAAAGAAATATATAATTATCTAAAAAACAGGCTCACTATAAACCCCTGGAGAAATCTGTAGAGCTTGGTCACCTCAATCACTGAACGCCCACGTTCGACAAACACTCAAGCCAGCGGCTGCAGCCTCACGAAAGACATCGGTGATTTTGTAGCTTTCACTTGACTGGGCTGCAACGTGCATGAGCCAGTATGAGTTAAAGCCATTGAAAAGGAATGGTGAGCCATTTAAGACAAATTGGGTATTTCTGGTTTGAACAAAACTTGAAGGTGTTGCATTAACCCTAGCTCCAGAAATTAGGATTACAAGCAAGAAAACCAAGCGTGATACCGGGATAAATCGGAAAGCGAGAAGAACAATGAGTGAAAGGAAAATAACAACCAAATCTTCAAAGGGATACAGAAATCACCACCCAAAGGAAACTTAATGAAAGGTAGATTAAGCTCACCACCAATTCACCAAAGTTAAATCACAAAAAGGATACAGAATATCACCATCCTAAAGCATTCAACAAAGGATATAGAACTAAAAGAACTCACCCCTCAATGGAAATCTACCAAAGAGATAAAGAGTTGAGAGATAAAATCTCAAAGAGATAGTATTATTAAATTCATTATTTATTAACTACATTTAACAAGGATAGAGGCTCATTATATAGCCTAATCATGGAACAACCCTCCATGCATAGAAAAGGGACGTAAAATAAAACATAGCTTCACAATTCAAAGCATTAGAAACTAAGAAATTAAAGACATTAAAGTGGAACTCTTCAAATCCCGTGCATTGTAGACTTCTAACCTTGCAGCCTAAAACCCCTCTTAATTCTCTCTAAGGAACTTCAATTGATGCACTACAAAACATGAAATGAAAGCTAAGATGCTGATCTTTCCAACCATATGTGGCACGCCTTCTAATTCCACTACATTTAGTATATAATTAATTCTGAAGTTGTCCTTTGTGTAGAACCAACTGCTCAACCAATTAACGTCTGAATTTTAAATTCCTTTGTTCTTTGATCATAACTCATGCAACGAGACACTCCCATGTCAACCTCCCCTGGTTGAAAAAGAACTCTTCCTCGAGTTTCTAAGGATTTGTCTTTTTGATATCGGTTAAAAAAAACTTCCCTTGTGATGGAACTCGAAAAATAAGTCGATGTACCCTAAACTTTCCAACCTTTGTAATTATGTCCATCCAATCACACCAATAGGATGAAATATATGAACTGATAAACAATTTATGCAAGATCAGAAATTTTGGAGAGATGCTCTTGGAGAAATAGACATCAGATTCATAAAAACAGTCTTCAAAATTTGAAGCCTTTTGATTTGGTCCTTCAAACTTGTCATCATTATCAAAGATTGGAAGTTTATCCAAATTTACGTGAGATGAAATAATTCTGATTTCATCATGATAAACCAAATGATGTGATTTGTCAATTTGCTGAAAATCATTTATGTTTTCAATTTCATCAAAAGAATCACTTAAGTCACCATATTTGTATTCATCACAAATAGGCTCGAGTTAAAATTGTCAAAGGAATCACCAAATGAATCTCCATAAGAAACATCATTATAAAAATTAGGAATTTCTGCTGTAAAACAATAGAAATCCATACCTTCATGAAATAGACCTTTTTGATCCATCAAATGAATCGATTGATTCTCGATGAGTTGCAAACGTTGCTGGAGTTTTTGGATTTGCTGTTTTAACTCATCAATCACGAGTTGATCCAAACGTTGCTGGAGTTGATGGATTTGCTGTTTTAAATCATCAATAACAGCTTTTCTTCATTGATCCATTCCTTTTCTTCATTGATCCACTCATTTCCTTCGTTGCTGAAGTTGTGGATAGCCAGCCATGGATATAACAAGCAAAAGAAGAGCAACCTTGAGCTCTGATGCCACTGTTAAGATTATGCTCAATAGCAAAAGTGTAATAATGTTATTGGCAATCATTTCATATTAATAAAGTGATTTCTGGTTTAACAAATCTTATAGCATTTATAGTTTAATTATTATAATTGTCAAAAGTAAATAATCATAAGGTCAAAAGACTATGAGAAATAAAGAATTGTTCATACATCTGAATATGTATGAGGTATATACAATTCTTTAATTAGTCTTGAATAATGTTCACAACTTAAGATAAAGGTTAGGCACCTTTAACTTGTTAAAGTTGTAGATTCTTTTACTAGCATTTGAGTGGGATCAAATGTGATATGATGAGTCTAAAATCATCAAAGTGTCTTTGAGTAAAAGAATCTAGTGCACTAGGTGCATTGAATAGGATCACAATGAAATACTTTATCTAGAACCGTCAGTGGATAAAATTTTTCATTATAAGGACAATAGGATAGTCTATCTTAATCCTGAGATAAATTATGGACTTATGGTTACAAGTGTTATCATTTGAGCTATCAATAAGTACGATTATATAGCATAGTCTATCCTTGATAGTTTGGTGGTATTCATTTACTAATCGATAGAGGACTTCATTTATTGATATGGACAGCGTGGCTCTATTTATTAAAATAAGAGTATAATATTATCATATGGATATTTTGAGATATTGGATATTAAATCTTAACGTTGAGTTTTCAATAGCGACTATTGAAACATGGCTTCTGAACAAGTCAGAATATCCAAGTTCAAAATATGGTCATATGAGAAAATATGGTAACTGTGAGAGCTATATGCGGTCTATGAGCTCTTGGCGATTACTGATATTATTCACGAGGAACACTACATCTGGAGGCTAATTGAAAACTGGACTTGCATAAATGGTTTTCGGTGGGTAATGTATTAAGAAGAAGACGCCATGAAAGGATAGAACGGGAAGGAGGGGTATAATGAGACCAGACATCCCTCCACCATGGGACCTAAGGAATATCCTAAAACATCCTAGAATAAGCCACCTTACAAGAAACCCGCCCGTCCCTAGAATGAGGCCAAACCAAATAATCAGTTTCAGGAGAAATAGCAGTTTTCTCAATCCGAAAAAATAGATCCGGGAATCTAGTATGAAAACGATCTTCCAAAACCTATCTACCATCCCGAATGAAGCCCAAAACCCTAGCATGAAGATGTATGACCACAAAATCAAGAATACCAAAAAGATCCACAATAGGCACGCCAAACCAATTATCATGCCAAAAATCTCTTTGGGAGTCTTTCCCGATGAGCTAGATACCATCCTTAAGAAGCTTAGCATAGTTAGACTTAAAAGAAGCCTAGAGAGAGGAGGTGATATAGCCTCCCTATTATTTCTGCAACTGATTAATATAGCTCTCACACAAAAAAATAAAAGCAAAACTGTTAGAAGTTATAAACTTCCAATTAAGCTTTTGAAGTAAATAATCGTTCAACAAAGCTAGATCTTTCAAACCAAGACCCCCAAGAGCATAAGGTTTACAACAACATTTCCAATCAACACAGACCAACTTGGAGTCCTCACAAGAACCAGTCCATAAGAAATTTCTGATCTTCTTAGTAACCATATGGATTAGGGAAACTGGCCACTTATAAACCATAAAAGAGTGAACAAAAGAGCCAGTAATCACTGAACGAATTGACTGCTTCATTTCTAGACAAAGTGTAGCTCCATTTTCGTATCATTTTGAGTTTGTTTCTCGGGTAAAACCGGATATTTAATATGATAAAATAAGTGTTTCAGGTATTTATGGAGTTCAGGGGCATTGGAGAAATTTTAGAGAATCAGGGGTCAAAGTGAAAAATATGAAGAATATATTGAAGAAACTGTGATTAAGGAAGAGTTGAGGGGCACCTTCTGTAACTTGCCAGTGAAAGCACGTGCGCACACCACGTGGATTAGTGAAACGGTGCGTTTCACACTAGGCACGCGCCGGACCCGGCCTAGATCCGGTCAAGCCCAATCAGATCAGGTCCCCTTGCTGAGTGCACCCCAGTCTGCTGCTAAAAGCAACCCGCCACATCAGCCTGACGTCAACATGACGTCAGCATCTTCAACCTTGAATGGGTATGTGTAGACCCGTGTGGGTCAACCCGACCCAAACACTACCCGATGCAGTTTCGACCGTTTTTCGACGTGTTTTCCGATGGTTTTTTACCCAGAACGACAGTGCGCATCCCCCCGGTCTGTTTGGCACCCATTTCGAGCCTCCATGCACACTTTTCTTCCAAGCTCCATACCTTCCAAGCTTCCATGGCTTCCAACTCCAATCCCCATCTACGGCAATCAAGCGACACCTAAGCAACAGTACTGTGATGAGGTTGAAGTGCCGTGGTAGTCCAAACCGTGGCACCCAAGCGACAGAGACTTCTCAGATGTGCCGTGATCCAGTTGCCACTTCCGCCAACAGCGGCAGTCTGTCTTTAGGTCGTTTTGGATGAATTTTCAGCCCTATTTTGAACCCATTTATGTACATCTCTTGTTTTAAAAGAATGGGAAAAGGAGAGACACAAAAAAGGAAACCGAACTTCAAAGCTAAATCCACAAAATACCCTCTCATTCCACCATCTCTTCCACCCACACGTACACCTATCACTTCTCTTTACCACATCCACCATCACTCCATCTTTTGGGACCAAAAGAGAGTTGAAGAGAGGGGCAAAGGAAGAAGAGAAGATCTTATTAGTTTTCTTTAATTTTTATTCTCTTTATTTTCCTTCATATAGCCATATATTTAATTGATTTAATATATTCTATGGCTATACTTTGTGAGATGAGCTAAATATTAATTGCTAGGATATGATGAAACTCCACCCTTGAATATCTATATGTATTGACCTTTGTTTATTCATTTTGTGCAAGTGTGGTTTGTATGGGTATTTTAATGTGCTTAAAGCTTTCATTTGATTGATCTCCTTTTGAATGATTTTTGTGGTGTGTTATAAACTGACCGGAGATGCACACCACGTGCTCGATATAATGTCCTCTATGCATGTCTAGAAAAGTAGTCCTACTTAGGCTAGCGTATAGGATTCATTTAGTGCACCAATATTCTTAACGAACCCATTCATATATTTCGAGTAATCGAGAGATAGGCTTAGGTATGATTTTGGGTGTATGATTTTGGGTGTAATCTTTTCTACTCGATGAGATTGTAGGTTAATATTAGGGTGCATGAATCTATGAATTATACGAGCATAATTTGGGTGAATATTTAAGTCTAGAATGGAAGTCAATAGAGGGTGTGGGGTGTTGTCAAGTCCTAGTATATTTCTCTCTATTATTACACTTGTATTTATTTCTTGTCATTTCTTTATTGCTTTAGTTTAAACCCTTATATCAGTTTAGTTTAATTTGTTTGTTTAGAAACCTTTCATTAATGATAGTTTGAATAGCACTTAGGCTAATCAATTTCGGTAATCGATCACTCAATCCCTGTGGGAACGAACTTTATTTATCATTGTGCTACTCTCCGACCTCATCCTATTACGAGTGTCACTAAAGAGACTAGTCACGAATCAAAGTAGCCTGATCAGCCATAGAAAGGGACTTACCTTTCCACCTTGCAAATTTAGACACAATCTTATCTGCAATGGGCAATAAAATATATTTCCTGGGCTTGCCCCGAAAAAAGGAACCCCTAGATAAGAAAACAGATAATGACCAATCTGCATCCCAACTAAGGACTGAAGAGAACTAATCCGGGTAGGAGAAACATGAAATTCCCTAGAGAGATGGAGTGTATATTATACCTAGAGGGGGGTGAATAGATATAGTCCCAATTTCTTCTAATTTCAAAATTTACAGATTACAAGAATAAAATGTACACTTGATATGATTTAACAATTGTATAGTATGAGTTAATACATGTAAAAATCAATATACAAGAAATACAATCAGTACATTATATGGAAGATAATAAAAAGTAAAGCAAAAATGAACACAAGTATTTTTACTTGGTATACCTCAAAGATGAAACATCCATAGGTTGAATAACCACAACCACCGGCAAAGCAATCCACTATAAAAAAAGGATATACAGACTCAAGGTTATCGACAAATGATATCCACCATAAGCTATCAACTCCTAATCTACTCTCTATCCAAGATGTGTCATACACCTCTAGAGAGCAACTCCTTATCCAAAGCTCTCAAGCCTCTAGGAAAATTTCCTTGCTTAGCTATCCAGATCACAAATTATCCTAGTCAAGCTTCCCTAGCTCAACCATCCGGAGTACCAAACTCCTAGCTAAGACTTTTGCTTAGTTATCCGGAAACTCTTGATCCAAACTAAGATTTCGTGCTTGGCTATCTGGAACACTTTCCTAGCCAAGTCGTCTTGCTCAAATCAAGGTTTCACTCACCTTAACAAGAGACTTCAACCTTTCCACAAGGCAATGATCTAAGTGCTGCAAATGATTCAAACACAAGTCAAATAAAGCAAGATGATCAATCAAACTCTATGAACATGCTTAGATATATTCTAGGATATGCTTTCAACAAACAATCACAAATGTACCTAGAAATCAAAGCATGTGGGTCAATAAGAACAAGATGAGTATATTCAATATATCATAAAAATCTTAGTTCTTAGATCATGAAATTAAACCTAGAAAATATCATGAGACACATCATATATATCATTTCTAGAATCAATTTCAAGATAAGTCAAGTCTAGCAAAATATGTTCAAATGAGATCACAAAACTAAAACTCAACAAACAATCAATCATACAAACCTATCATGTGATCTAACATTATTTTTAATACATTTAATCAATCAAATAGAAAGATTAAAAGAGATGATCAAAAGAGAAAGTAAGAAGATGTTTCACCTACAACACTTGAGTCTCGGACTGAAATCTACCAACTGCAAAAATCACAAAGTCAAATGACTCTGAAAATGCTTGTGGTTTGTATCTCTCTTCAAGACCAACAATTTTTGTTTTTGGATAACTCGATTTTGAGTTCATATGAGAGAGTTATGATCAAAATAAGAAAACTAAAATTGAGAGAAAATTTATGATTTCATTTTTTTCAAATTTTCTACTTTTTCAAATTTTCTACACTTAATGTTTGGAAAGAAGGAGGAGAGCTTTTGAAAGAATTCAAGGGAGGGAAAAACAAACCAACCACAGCTTGTCACGTCATCTCCACGTGTGGGGTGCGTGTGCCACACATGGGCAGAGAGGATACCTGGCCGTGTAGCACACGTGGCTTCCTTTTGCTTAACCTTTGTCCGAGCAAACTCCCTCGCGCTCATCTCACGTTCTTCAGCCATATTCGAGCATCCGAACTCCGAATTCGAATCCATTTTCAGATTACGAACCATGACTCCCTCACGCACAACGAAGACTATAAAACTTTGCAAAAAGGTTGAGAATTCATCTCAAAAAACGACAACGAAGACAACTCAACGAATGAGAACTCAAAGTAGCATAGTTACATCGTTTGGACTCGAAACCTAATGAATGAGTAACTGAAATGACCAAGACTCAATAAAGAATCATATGAAATCATGTTCAAGTCCAAAATACAATAAACACAATGTCACACGAGTATGCCATATCTAAGCGATAGTGATAAAACATGCAATTCTATAATGTTTGTCTATATGAGACCAATGCATGAGCATACTTAAATGCGTATGAATGTGTTATACCAAATGATTGCACAATGATGCAGGGACACACATGAATGAATTATGTGTTTGCGTGCTTACGCCTTGCAAGAGGAAGAAGTAACTTGATAACTTAGCATCCATATAAGCGTTTTTTCTCTTGAAAACGATATTTGCATAAGAAATTGTTTTTCTCCTTTAAAGCTTATTTTCACCAAGAATCACCTAAGTAACTAACCATTACAAATAAAGAGAGTTTTGCAATGAAATCAAGCCAATATAAATCAAAGGTCTTACAAAACAGATGACCCAAAAAAGATGGAAGATTTATTCCATTTAACAAGTTGGCATGTAATGTTACAACAAACACAAAAAGCATTCATAACATTCCTCAGTTTATTAGTCGTGCCCCTATAAAAAATCAGCACATCATCGGCATACAACAAATTAGTGGGAGAAGAAAAGCCTCTCGGGGAGGAAATAGGCAAAAAACGATCAGACGCCCCCATTTTAGAAAGTAACCTACTGAGAAAATCCTCCGTAAAACCAAAAAGGAGAGGAGAAAGAGGATCCTCCTGTCTAACCCCTTTCGTACATCTAAAATAATCAGTCGGAGAGCCATTAATCAGAACCAGCAGTCCTGAAGAACTAAGAATGCTATCAATCCAATTCATAAAGATTTGAGAAAAACTAAAAACACGAAGCACACGGCAAAGGAATTTCCAATCAAGAGTATCAAAAGCCTTACAAATGTCAATCTTCATAGCCACACTACCACCATAGCATTTCTTATAAAGGACAATAACACAGTCGGAAGCAAGAGCAATACAATCCTCAATGTTACAATCCTTAATGTGTTAATCTCTGATGAAACCAAATTGTTGAGGAGAGACAATACGAGCAGAAACCTAAGCTAACCTGCCGGCCAAAATCTTAGAGGAAATCTAGAAAAGAAAGTTACCAAGCACAATAAAGTTAAACTGATCTACGGTGATTGAGTCCTTCATCTTCGGAATAAGCTCGATAAAATTAGAATTTAGACTCGGAGCAACCACACCAGAATGGAAAAAATCCTGAACTGTAAGAATCACATCTCTACCCACAATCTCTCAACAGCGTTGAAAGAAATGACTAGAGAAGCCATCGGGACCAGGGGCCGAGAGAGCATCCATGGTAAAAACACATCATGGATAACATCAGTAAAGGGAATAGTGACCAAAACCGACTTCTCATGAGAAATCAGAGAGGGAACAATGTCATAAATAATAGAGAGATCCTGATCAATTTAAGCTGAATCCGAATAGAATAAATCCTCATAAAATTTGACAATGTGATTTCTAATAACAGACTAACCATCTGAAATGACACCATCAATCGAGAGAGAAGACAAAACGCCCCGACACTTCCTTCATTTAATCGATGAATGAAAAAAAGTTGAGTTACAATCCCCATCCTGTAACCATTGCACTTGAGATCTATCACGAAAGAAACACTCATGCCTACGTAAAAGCATATCGAGATCATGAAAAGTGTGTGACTCTGTGAAAAAAAGATCCTTAGAAAAACCCAAATTAGACATTTGACTCTGAACAGAGAAGAACTCAGTAGATTTCCTAGAGATGTTAACGTTGAGATCACCGAAAACCTCCCAATTCCAAGACTTAAAAGCCTTCTTTAGATTCTTAAGCTTACTAATAACAACCTGTGGGGGAAGACCAAAACAAGGAATGCCCACGTCCTATAAACCAGGTTCATAAAATCAAGATGACCCACTTATATGCTTTGAAAAAAAAAAAAAAGGCCTAAAAGAAGAAATTTGAGATTCAGATAATCGAATCCAAAGAGAACAATGATCAAAAAACCAACGGGGGAAAGCCATACAGGAAATATCATGCCAACATGAAGCGCAACCTTCAAACTAAAGTCCTATCCAATCTCCGCGCAACTCTAAAGTGACTAGATCAACCCTTAACCCATGTAAAACGAGCACCCTGAGATCGAACATCAATTAGATTGCAATCCTCAATCATTGATTTAAAATCTTTACAAGAGCCCCTAGCAGGAGAGTGAGACCCCAAACACTCATGAGCACCCAAAACTGCATTGAAATCACCCACCACCAACCAAGAAGAAGAAAAAGAACCATCCATTTCCCGAAGAGAGCATCAAAGTTCTCAGCGCACCGAGGCAAAGGTTCTAGCATAAACAAAAGAGTACCAATGTGTCAGAGACCCGATAAAGATGGAGACGGTCCAATGTGGATCATGACACAAAACTATTTGAGTAATTGCAATAGAGTCACAAGCAAATACCCAAATTGTCGGAATCAAACCACCTCTTGCATTCATACCCACCAAATGAAGCTCGAGAGAGGATAAAAAAACTAGTAGAAATCAAATCAAAAGCCACCATGGGCTCTGAAATACAAACCAAAGAAGGTCGATGAGAACAACATAAATATTTGAGAACGAGTTTAGTAGAGCTGTTCCCAATACCACTGTAGTTCCAATAAAGGATACTAATCATGGAAACTACTATGAGGAGTCTGAATTCTGATTTAAATGACTCCAATCTACTTTTGATAATCGTGAACCTCTGATCTACCTTAATAGGATCTGAAACCTCAACTTCCACCTGATTGAGCCAAGGAACGACCGCGAGAAAACCAAGCTCAACATAAGAATCTGTCAAAGAGGACTCCGATTGCATGACCCAAGAATAGCTAATCCCATGTGTAAGGACCTCTATTTTGTGATTGGCTTATTTCATGACATACCACATTAGGGATGATTTTATAATGGGTAGCTTAGATCATCTTGATGTTTATCAAGGAAAGTTTCCAAGCATCTCCATGACTTCAAGATCAAGAGCTTCAAAAGGTATATCACTTGACCTTGATTCTTGAAGAGATTAGGTGCACACATACACTTGCATGCATCTTTATCTTGCTTGCTTTTAGTACCATGCATGGGTGTTTCATTGATTCGTGCATCTATGTCATTTAGCACACACTCACTTTCATTGCATTTACATGATTGCATTTGTGTTTTACATGCATGTATTCTTGTTATTGTTTTCCCTTCATGCATGTTCATTTGATTGCATCTTACTCATTGTATTGCCATGTTTAATTTAGGCATTAAGATGCAAAACTTTTTGAAATCGGCACCCTATTCTGCAGTTAGGGGCCGTAGAACCAAGGGCCACAAAACCAAGGGCGCAGAAAAGGGACCAGAGGATCACTTTTCTTTTTGCGCCCTCATTCGGCGATTAGGGCCCACAGATCCAAGGGCACAAAAAAAGGACCAGAGGATCACTTTTCTTTATGCGCCATCAGTCTGCGGCCTAGGGCGCAGATCAAGGTTGCAAAATTCCAATCAATGCATCTGTTGGGATTCTGGACCGTTATTTTGCGATCACCGGCCGCAGATTCAAGGGCGTAGATTTTCCTTTTTCTGGACACTTCTCCAAAACAATGTCACTTCATCTAGGATTGCTATTTATACATCTTCTTCTTTCTAGCTCGTTGGAGAGAGCTCAAAAACTGAACCAAGTGAGAGAAAGTAATATCCTATAGAGAGAAGCTCCTAAGAACTATTCTTTACTCAGCCAAACACCTCCCAATGAGCATCTAGCATTTTCCTAGCATCATTCAAGCATGGGTTGTGTTGATTTCTTTAACTAGGTAATCTCTACATGTTCTAAATCTCTTTGTTTCATATTTATGACATGTTTGCCTAGAATGAGCATTTAGTTGTTGATTAAATGCATGACTCTTTACTTAATGTTGTTTATAACATGATTGAGTCTTTGATGCTTGGTTGAGATGAGTTGTTTGTTGATAACTAGTATTTAGGACTATTTTGCCCTCTAGCTAAGTCTATATGATCTTCATTTAGACATTGATGTGTAGGACTCCTTGATTGCATTGGTTAATTGCATGTTTTTAGTCCTTGCCATGATTATTGACAACTTATGTTAAATTGGCTTTGTTTGTTAACAATTAGGTTGCTAGAATCACTTTGCATCTAATTGAGTCTCATGTATATACATGTAGACTTTGTTGATAACTAGGATGTTGATTTGCATTATAACATCTAATTAAGTATGTAGTGTTTAGTCTAGCACTCATTGCATTTTAGCTTCATTGTGATATACACATAGACTTTTAATTCTCTTTATGAGTCAAAGTCTTGTGGCTTCTAGGTGAAGTTGCATAAGCAAGTAAAGTCTTGCAACCAAGTGTGAGTTGGCAAACAATTGGTCAAGTGTCACTATAAAAGGCCCGTAAGGCAGAGTAGGAAGTGCTCACGCTAAGAGTAGTGATCGGGGGATATCACTAGGGATTGAACCAAGAGTGGTGAGTGGTAGTGTCTATGGACTAAGGTTGTCTAGGGTGAGAGTCCATGTATCACATGAGGGTGTAACATTTTATTCATATAGTGGATTTCGGTGACCGTGTGTGGCGTATATAATAGCCCATGGTTTTTCCTTATTGAAGGTTTCCACGTAAAAATCAAGTGTTCTTTAATTTCTGCATTTTACTATTGATTTATTTTGTTGTGTATTTGGGTTTTTATTTGTTAATATTGACTAATCGAAAATTGGTAATAATCGATTAACAACCCATTCACCCCCCCCCCCCCCCTAGGTTGTATTTAGATGCACGAATATTTATTTTCACCATGTTCCCGAAGAAGCCGATGCACAAACTTACTGGGATCACCCGAAGGCAAAGATTCCATAATAGGACCACCCGAAGAAACAACAGCAGGGGGACGAGGAGAAACCTCACGAGACAAGAGGCTAGATAAAGACTCCATAATATGACCATCAGAAGAAACAACAATAGAAGAAGGAAGAGAAGCCTCACAAGGCAAGAGACTACAGACCTTCTGAACGAAAGGAACATCTGGTAAAGGAATAGGAATCGAGCCCACAACAGTAGAAGAAGGACCTGAAAAAGAGATACATGTAGAAGACATAACCGAAGCCGGAGAAGGATCTGAAGAGGCTAAATGATGAACTACCACTGAATCAACAGACCCCAAATCTTGAGAAATAGCATCGAAAACATTAGAAATCGGGACGATAAACCATCTTCAAAGACCGTGGGTGAACTAGCTAAATAACAGGTTCCTTAACAGAACCCTCAACCCTTGTTTGAGGAGATATTCCAGCACTAGCAACAGGAACCTTAGGATTGTTCCACCAACAAGAGTTGGGCAAATGGCCAATGGAGGAGCAAACGAAGCAAAATGACGGTAAGTTTTCATATTCAACCGAAATGAAAGAATTATGTAGCTTGCCTCTCTCTAAAAGGACCGTGGATGGAAGTAAAACGGACATGTCAACACCCACTAAAACCTTGGCGAAATGACCAAAATCACCATCAACAGTAGCCTTATCCATTCTTAAAGGAACTCCAATACATCTGGCCAAATCAAGAAGGATTTTCGGGTGCCAGTATTCCCAAGACAGATCATAAAACCCAACCCAAACATGCGCATTAGTAGACTTTTATAAAGAGGGATTCAAATTCGGAACCCAAAGCTGAAGGCAGAAAACCCCTGGCTTCAGATTAACAGAACCCAAACCCCAAACATGTGTCTTGTCCTTAGGAGACTTCAAAATAATCTGGAAATAACCTCTCCCTAAAGATATAAGTCTCCAATCAGTTGAAATCATCCAAAACTTACTAAGCTTAACTTTAAGATCAGCAAGCTTCCAAGGGCGCTCACCACTAGAAAGAACCGCACGGCCAACAAGAGCATTCTACAGTATGGATTGATAAGCTACCGGATCAACCCGAAAAGACACATAGCCTCCCTTTTTCAAATGCGCAGCAGACGTAGGGAAGGGTTGTGTAAAAACCTGAGGAGACTTAAAAAGATTCGCATAGGACTTGCCACCCAAAGAAACAAGGTTAAAATTCAAAATCGGACCCTGAATTGAACGTCCAACACTAACTGGAATATCACACAAAGCAGAAGCAGAAGGCAACACATTACCCAACCTGAGCCCACCACTACTAGAAACCGACCCCCCACCACCAATAGGAATAGAAGAATGTGAGGATGAACACAAAGTAGCACCCAAAACTATAGGATCCTCCACACAGCCAAGCATAGATGAAGAAACCATGGAACGAAAAACAAATATGTAAGCGAACCAACAGCAGAGAAAATAATAAAAATAACAAAGGAATAAAAACAAACTAACCGGAGGATGAGGACAAAATAGTCGCAGCTGATCGATTCAATGAAGAGAGATGTGCCCTTCAAGAATTGCCGCAGCTGGTCCAACTAAAGAATCACACGACACCAACAACAAACAGCCGCAACTGATCCAACCAGAGAACCACGCGAAACGCTGAACCCAACCAAGAACTGCCGCAGCTGATCCAACCAGAAGTCCACGCGGCACAAGTAACAGCGCTGCAATCAGAAGAAGAACGCAGAAGGAAAGTGGAAGCGGAACTGCAGCAAATCGTCGTCGACTGAAACCTTGTCATCATGAACCACCACCACCTGAAAACAAGAAGCAACTCACGGCCAAGAACAGCAGCAGCAACGGCAGAGGAGGGAGAACACAGTAGAGGACGCACCGAAAAACAGCACCGGTCACCGGAACTGCAGCGAACAACCCTAGATAACCATGCAGCCACGTGAAACCCTAGCAGTAAGCGTAATTCCCATCTGCATAGGTATTAATTGTATTTTAAATTATCATTTCCTCTAATTTAATTAAAATTTTATATAAGCATGTTAAATGGTTTTCAGGTTTGTGCTTTAAAATAGTCCCGAGTTTTGAAAATCATAGTTAGCACTATGGTTAAGTAACTTAAAACTATTGATTCTCTCTTTAAACAAAATATGTAGGAGAAATTGCTAATTTGATTGTTTATGTCATCATCATGTATATCGTAAAAATTCGTAAGATACGCTTTGGTCCCTCCAACTTCGAACTTCTAGTTTCGCCCCTGATCCCAGAGACGTAGCTGAGCAGGTAGATAGATGAATTTGGGGTTTAGACAAATGACTCTCAAACTTGAATCCTACCAATTGTAAAAAGCAAAACAAAACAAAAAAAAAAAACAAAAAAAGTTTCAAAAAAATATCTAATCTAGATAGGTGGATATGTAAAAACCATAAAAAAAAATAATAATAATAAAAATAACAAAAACATCCTAAACAAATATAATTAAAATACAAATCAAATCTCAAACACTAATTAAAACTAAATGCTACTGAAGTAGCAGTTCTCAATTGTACTACATCGAGAGAATATAATATAAAATTGGAAAGGTTTTGGTTAGTGTAAATATTTGAAATTAAGAAGGAACAATTGGTAAAAGTTTTTAATGAGATTTAACAGAAATTCCTGAAAAACAGGCTTCAAAGACATGGTTCATGGTCAACAATTATTAATTAACTGATGTGACTATGCGACTATGTAAGTGCTTCTTTATAAGATTTATATATGGATTCAGAAACTCCCTCAGTTTCCTCCTTTTTGGTTGGCTAATTACAAGCTGTATAAATTATGGATTTAACTATAATACTGGAACTATCTGTTAATTTTTTTGAAATTTTTTTTATAAATATTTGATTTTTGTAGACTCTTGGATTGAAATCCAATTACTAATAATAACTTAATAACTATACTGAAACTGTACCCATTAATTATTTACTCATGTCAAATTATATAAAACTCATTAGAGTGAAATTCATTGGCTAGCTGAATTTATTATGAGCAATAGAATAGCTTTCTTACTTAATTCAAAAAATAAAATAAATAGCTTTCTTACTCGACAGTACAAGAAATTATCAATTTTCCATATTTTTATTAGAAAAACTATAATTTAAAAATTAAATTAATTTTAAAATGTAAATGAATTAACCCACCACTTTCAAATTTTTTTTTTTTAGTATTTAGTATTTGTTTTTGTATACTCATAAAACTCTCAGTCGTTATAGATTTATAATTATATATATATAGGAAAATTATCAAATGCTCACGAGATCTGGCATGAATTTTTTGTGCGGCCAGATCACTGAGTGTGTGTCAACTGTCAAGTAAAATGAGATTGATGATCAGACCATTACGCATCACCCGACTGAAACTTTGAAAAAAAGACATGCATGGAAGTCTAGTTTTGATAAGGATATTAAGCATTTGATTATTGGAGAATAAATGCATGTAGGTTAGATGTATATAAACTAGAAGCAACTGAAGAGGTGTCGTAATTTACTAAAAGCAAACTACAGGTTTCCTGGAAAATAATACAAATGAAAAATAAGTGATCACATCTAATTAATGTCATAACCTATCAGATTGCCCTCAAGTCATGTCAATTTCTTGATAGACAACTTTTGGTCATCCAGACAACATATCTATATCTACAACTTTATTCACAAGCCAAAAAGAAGCAAATGGTATTATTATCTACATATACATATCAACTATAAAAACCTCAAACTTTTCATCTTCACTTATTATTTTCCAAATCCAAGAAAAAAAGAAAGGCATTTTCAATACTCAAATGTGACGAAACTGAACAAGTAACACTAAACATAACGATATAGAATTCAGCATGTACCAGAATAAACTACAATCTCATAACAATTATAAACAAACCATGCCATCCCTGGTGCCATTGCGGTTGAACTTCCAAATAATAGATTAACTTAATACTTCAAACACATTTAAGAAGATCCCGCCTTCTCTGTACAGCGTGGGATGGCTGCTCTACAAGGGCATATCCAAAATTTCTTCCCCATATAACCAATCATCTTGAGAATACAAAATACGTAAAACCAACTAGTTATAGCAAATCCAAAAGAGGTGGCTGTTCTGATGATGGTTTCGCATGATTAGGCCTAGATGTTGACATGGCCCCCCTCCCCCTCCCTCTTCCTCTACCTACAGCAGTTGATGGGGGTGGAGCAAGTTTTGGTGCTGTTTGCTCGGTCTTGCTAGAACCAAATATAGATCCAAGATCCGTTGATTTCTTATCATTATTGTACGCACCTGAACCTGAATACCCCTGATTCTGTTTCTTGAACCCCATCGAGTTCAGGTTATTAAGGCTCCCGCTATTCAAACTGCTGGCATTTGAAGTTGAAACTGGACTTTGATAGCTCGTTGCCCAATTGTTATTGCCATTGGTCAGAAAGTTCTTATAGTTCGGCGCATTGGTGACCAAACTGGAACTATAATTGTTGGACGGATGTCCTATATTGCCATTGTTTGAAGTTCCTAAACCACTTGAAGTGCTAGTAGGACGTGGAGGCCAATCCGCAAATGGATCTAAATCATCAAAACTTGAAGAGGAAGACACTCCAGCATTCACTTTCTTCTCACCATCACCTGGTTGAGAGGCAACACCTGAAGATGCTCGAGGAGGCCATTCTATATCAACAGCAGGGCATGATACAGCTGTTTGCTGACTAGATATAGAAGACATGACGGATTGTGATTGCACAGAACTTAATTGAATAGGCTGATTATTAGAAATAGTTTTAGTAAACGAGATGTCATTCATAGAAGACTGATGAGAATTGACAGGTCCCTTTGTAATAGGACCCCAATCCTCATCCCATGAAGTGCTTCTCCTTGTCGCAGATGCAACAGAGTTACTTGCTTTACTCGAGGCTTGTGACTGTGACCCATTGGGTAAAGAAGTTGGTTTTGCCTCTGGAATTCCTGAATCAGTAATAGTAACTCCACGTTTTTCTTCAATTTTCCTGTAATGAAAGTATGAAGCACAATGATCAATAAGGGCTGAAAGTAATAAGAGATTTCATTAGGAAGCACAGAAGACGACAGGAGAAAAAGTTGGGGTTGGGGGATCAATGGTGTAATGTATGGAAGTAATACCTGAGGACATCCTTGACAAAGAGCATATATTTTGCGAACTGTTGAACATTCAATTGTTGTGCAGTGAGTAGAGGTATGAGTAGCGGAAGGACATGTTCGGCAACAAAGTCAACTCCATACTGTACAAGATAAAACCAAGCAGGACAATGATCTATAGTTTCACATCCATAGGAAAGCTAAAGCAACTGAGTACATGTGTATTATTGCTTACTTTCTTGAGAATTGAGTATGCAACTCCAAGGGTGCACATGAGGGTAGGAGCAGAACGGTCAACAGCTGTACAACGTTGAATTGTTTGCAAAACATCCATAACAGCGGGTTTATCAAGTGTCTGAACCAGATCTCCTAAGCACAACAATGAATTGACTCTCACCTGCCAACAGAAGCAAATTCAATGCTTTAGATTGAAATACCTCTAGATACACGAATTATAGAAAGTCATAAAAACAGAGCACTGTCTATAATTAATCATTCTAATTTCTAAGGGGTTTGCATGGCTAACATGCCCAGCAAACTAATTGAAGCTCATGCTGTTCAGACATGTACTTGATAGCATAACTTCTACCATATATCCCATAAACCTGGAGAAGAATTTGGTGAAAAGAACTTTGTTTCTCCTTTCCCCTTCAGGCAAAATAAATTATAATTCATTGACAGAATAAACGTTTCAATCACTCTAAAGAAGTTAATCCCAAGACACAGCATTGTGTAGACAATTATTCACCATATGTTTCTAAGTTTATTAGTTACAGCTTAAAGCACATCAAGAAAATTTAATTTGGCAATTGTGAATTAGTTATAGTTTCTATGTTACCCATTTAAAAAAGGGAAAATTGCACAAACATACCCTGACTTTAACACATATAAGAAGTAAAATTCAGTTTTGCCTTAAATACAAGAAGATAACCTTGACCTTGGGTTTGACTGTTAGTTTTAACGGCGGTTAAAGGGCAGTATTGTCATTTACCTCATAAAAAGCATATAATTCTTTTTGATAACATAAAATTTTCAAATTTTAAAAAAAAGCTTATCCCAATTCTTTCTCCAGGTCATCGATTCTTGCTCATTGCCTCTCGCCTCCCGTGTCCAATCGCTCCACAGGCTTGATCGTTGTCGAGTTTTCGAAATCGACTAGAGTGGTTGCTTTCTTGTCGTCGACGAGCTCGACGGTGGCGAACTCGCAATCAGTGATGGAGTTCTCACGGAAGGTGAGCGATTGGAGATGTATGGGCAATGTTGTTGTTGTTGGTGGTGATTCTCATGCCTCCATTGAATGTAAAACCCAATAAATAAAACTTCTCCACCAAAACCCCTCTTGATTATCTCATAGATCTGCCTTTTTTTCACATCTCCAGATCTTCAGATTCATCCCTAAAAACACCCACTTGGGTTTAATTGATTGGTAAGTTTTTTTCCCAAGATAATGAAACTCCCTTGCTATGCCATTTGCAAGACGCGAGATCTAGGTTGCCAAAACCAGATAACCGAAAACAAAAGCTTTTGTTTTTTTTTTTTTTTTTATATAATTTTAAAAACATATTGTGTCGTTTGTTTTGGTTTTTGGTTTTGGTTACTGAGCTCATCGGGACCCATATGTTGTTTTTGAAGAAGAAAGGGTGTGATCACTTTAAAATGGGGTGTGTGATGACTGATGTGCACTGTGAAGGATGAAACAGATATATGGTAAAATTGAGCAATTCTTTTAATATCCAAGCTTCTTGTTTTTGGTGAATTTAATATATTTTTTTGGTTCTCTTCTCAAGATCTCCAATACTTTTTTTCTTTGATTTGTTTAACTGATTCAACTGATAAGCAGATGGAATTCTAGGTTTCCACGTCTCCAAATATATATTTTTTATTATTGTTTTTCTTCAATTGATGTTGTTAATGATTATTGAAGAAGACTTTGTTATTTCAATTTTTTGTTTAAATTTTTTCTCTTGAAAAGAAGAATTGGGAGATTCTCCAAACTCCCAAAATAAAAAGTTGTTTTTTTTATTATTCCGATCAACTTCCTCAAAAATAAAAATAAATAAATAACTTTTTTTCAAGAGAAAAAAATTGATGATCTGGAGAAAGAATTGGGATAAGCATTTTTTGAAATTTTTGAAATTTTTATTTTATCAAAATGAATTATATGCCTTTTATTAGGTAAATGACAATACTACCCTTCGGTGGTTAACACCACCGTTAAAACTAACAGTCAAACCCAAGGTCAAGGGTATCTTCTTGTATTTAAGGCAAAACTGAATTCTACCTCTTATATGTGTTAAAGTCAGGGTATGTTTGTGCAATTTTCCCTTTAAAAAATATAATACAGGATTTGACCAGAACATATTATGCTAGTGAAACTCAGGTGGTAGCACACATGGGAAGAGAGTGAGACTCGCCTTAATATTCGGAAACTATCAACAATCAACTTCTATAAGATTTTTCTAAATGGTAAACCTCTCACATATATGGAGAAGCATATTGAAAAATATCTAACATAAAGGCACCATAATAGCAAAATCTAAAACTTTCACGATTTGTGCATCTTTTTTGCATAGGGCCATGCTAATCTTCTCTATCATTCAATTTTATTGAATGTTAAAACAAAAAAACTGACAAAACGAAAAAAATGGACATACCGCAGCAACTGTTGTTTTAAGAGCTAAACCATGAACACGAGGCAAAATTGTTTGTTTCACCAGCTGAAAAGAACAAATATAAAGAAATGTTAGCAATTTCCTCTTAAGGTTGCCAACTTGCCATCAAGAAGAAAATATTGATTATGGCTCCGAATTATGTCTCATTTTTCTACAATGCAGACAGTTGCTAAATGCAAGTGTATATTTTTCAGTATATAGTTCTGATGTTTCAACACTTAAAGCGTCACTGTGGATAATAAGTAATAAAATCTATTGCTAAGTTGATCATGGAAATAAAAATGTAACACGTCCAAAATACATGAAGGAATCCTTGAAGCAAAAAGTCAAAGGAACTTCAAGAAGAACTTGGGCAGTTAATTTGTTTTTTAGGAGATGAAATTAGAGATTCTAGAATACAAATCAAGAGAATCAAAATGCTAGATAGTTTTTTCAGCATATTGTTGTCAAACAAGTACAACACCAAAATGTCAACAAGTTTCTCCATATTCTAATTAAAGATTACCAATGTTATGCAAAATATTCATCCATGATCATTAAACAGAGCAAAAAGAGCATAAATATCCATGCAAATCTATACATTAGTTAAATATTTGCATATATTCTGTAAAATTCCAGAGTTTAGTATCTACTTGAGAGGAAGGAAACAAGTGCTGCACACCTGAACGTCAAGTTGCTTAGCAAGGGTCACGGATTTTCTCAAAACTTCTTCTTGTATACGAGGATCATTGTCATCATAAGATCGAACGAGCATGGGCAGGACATGCGATATTAAGTGCTCCTGAGTAGTCTACAATAACCACATAACAGATTATATGATCATGGTGTAAACTAGTTCATAAAAATAATAAGATAAGAAACAATCAATGGATGAAAGAATTGTAATCCAAGATAAAACAATAACTCGGATTGGAAATTCCATCAAGCGGCATTTAGACAACTACTGCACAGAAGACAAGAGAGACACCTGCGCGAGACTGACTTTAATTAAACATCAGAAATGATTTTACTATTGAGCTCCTCGTTCCATTAGCAAAGAAGTTTCCTAGTATTCAACAATTTAATTACATTTTAGTTGAATGGTCAGAAACCTAATTACTCCATGTCATCACCACCAAGAACTGATAGATACATACTATTCCAGCAATGTAACAGAAAGCTAGATATAAGACGTGTTGTAAATTTTGTAGAATGACTGGATGAATAAGATTATTAGAATAAATGATGCATTTCAGAGTAATCAAGCACTTACACTTGTTATGGCTTGAAACATTATAGTAACCAAGCCTTATATTTAACCAATCTAATAGCAGTCACCGGTGATAATTTGGAAAAGGGTTAATATTAAAACCTCCCCTCACCTTTGAACTATTATTGGATGTCTTGCTAAAAATGTTTTTATTTCATAAACATCCCCTGTGGACTAACAAACAATGATTCAATTGATCGATTTTTGATGTTAAAAAGTCTATAATATCCGTATTTAAGCTTCAATTATATTAATTGAACATTATACCCTCTGAATCTTACCAAATAAAGCATTGTTTGTTGGTCCATAAGGGGTGTTTCTGAAATAAAAGCATTTTTATCTAGATATCCAATAATAGTTCAAAGGTGAGGGGATGTTTTTAATATTAAACCTTTGGAAAAATAACAAAATGAGAACAGATGAAAAAAAAAAAATTGAAATAAGCTTCTATAGCAAAATCTGTTCAGACTGAATAATAATTGATTGGTCATTGTTGAAGACAATTCAATTACTTTTGAGCATATTTTTTATAGGAAATTATTTTGAAGCATAAAGGCCCTAGAAACAAATGTCATGATGTTTTTACCATTGAATCAATTGTCGATAGAAAGCAAACAAAAGAAACCAAGCTTTTTGCTTCTTGTTTTTCTAAGAAAAAGAATAAAAAGCGAAGAACATTTCAAAGCATGTGAAACCCAAGAATCTGAAGAACCAGAAACCTCTAAACTCATCTGTATGAGTCCCACGGTTCATTACATTGCTTGAATTCCCCATATAATCATGACAGTTCCTTCTGAATCTACTCAAACACCTAATTATTTAGATATATATATACATACAGCTAGCATCTAAACTCATGCACTTAGCAACTTTTTTTCATTTTAGAGTATTGTAGTTGAGCCACTTTATACTCCTATTTATTTCGATCATTAAGTAATAGCAACAGAAAATGAAAACATTGAATGCCGAAGCAACTTCTCCTCCAATCTATGACATATGAATTAGTATGGCCCTTTCCATTACCTTATTTATAATAAGCTCTGCATGCTTCAAAAGTAGCAACAGTGTCTCGCCAGAAGCAGTACTTAGGACAGGGAAAAGGGCTGGAAGTGTCATTAGCTCAAAATCATTTTTATCCTACAAAAAATTATCAAACATCAATTCATTGTTTAAACTAATACATTAATGCAAGGTAACGACAGACGAAAACAAATAATAATAATAACCACACAAACACATGATGACCAGTCCTCTCAGTTACATCTTGCTCATATCGCCCATACAACATATCTAAAGAACTTCAACTGTCCCATAAAGATAAAACTGCAAGGCTAAAGTCAAACTTGAACACAGAGAAGCAAATTTGAAAGAAAAACTGTACATTGTAGACTACAAATGATATATTAGCAATTTAGCATTAAGTATCAAAAACTAGTTACCCAACAATCCAATAGCAACGGTTAGATTACACACACCATGCTGCATAAACAACTACTATAGCAAACTCAGAATTTGCCACTCATCAAAATATAACAGATGAGTAATGACTTTATCTTAATCACAATTAAAAGTGGAAAAAAGATGGCAAAAAAAAAAAAACACTAATTTCTCAAGTGCAAAGGATCAATAAACTTTGGAAAAGAACAAGTCAAAGTAGTGGAACTAGGGGACCAATAGAACAATATCCAGAAGGTTTCGTCATTCAAACAATTGAAGAATTCACAACACATTCAAAAGCTATACAACTACCTCTCCTTCCATAATAACACACAGGAACTAATAGCAGAAGACATTGTTTACGGTTTATGATATCATATTCTAGCTTCCTTATAGTACTTTAACACAAATGAATTTCACGATACTTGTTTGTCTTACACCTTAGTTGGGAAGGGGCTGTGTGATGTTACTTTTTTTTTAGGGTTTTTTTGGTTTTTGATTTAACTCTTGTGAGCTGTTTTTGGGGCAGCTTTTATATAGTCTCCTCATTAGGCCTTTTTTTTACGGCCTTGGTGGACAGCTCATTCACTTGCATGCTTGTTCTTCATACAACCTCCACATCATGTCATTCCTAGTCCTTTAAGACAAATCTTTATAGCTGCCCAACAATTTGATCACACCTTGAAACAAAACCAACTAAATCCATAATAATAATGTCCATAACTCTAACCACCGGACACAGAACTACAGAAGTATTAAGTATTATGATTAGAACTTGTTATAACTTCTAGTCTTCTACCACTCAAATTTCTTCACTCAAAATTCAAAAAAAGAAACTAAGCTTTTGATGGGAGTCCCACTTTCCAAAAGTTATTCCATGGGAAAGCCCTCACTAACCCCTTAAATAATATTTATTATAGACTACTTATACATGGGTTTTAGCATAACTGGTATAGAGAGGAAAAGAGGTTGGTTAAATCTATGTTTTTAGTCCTAATCTTTCAAAAAGTATAACCTTGCCAAAGAGAGACAGATAAAACTACCTGATCTTTTTTCTTTTTCCAAATATGAAAATTTATAAAGACAATGCATAGAAAGGCTACAACCCTAGAGGTTCAGGAAAATGAGCACTTCCACAAATTGTAAAGTAATTTAATATAGCCAAGAAGAGATAATCACACCATCTGCCATCATCATCAAATCAAATACAGGTGCTATTAGAGACAAGTAGCTTTAGTAGAAAATGTCAAAAAATAAATAAATAAATAAAGAGGAAGCCTCTGTTAAACAATCAACGCAAAGATCTAATTAATAGCTAAGCAAGGATATAAAATTAAGTTAATTGACAATGATTGAAACTTTATTACATAGTATCAGAATAATATAAGAACTGGCACCTGAGACTCTGCTATCGTGAGAACCATAGGCAGAATCATAGACTGCATCACCGAATTCCGGAGTTCTGCACAAAGTGGCGGTAATACCTGTATGAAAACCTCGTTCAGTCCAAGTATTCATGCCTTCTAATATTGGCAAAAGAGAACTATTCGTTATGCTCAGCAGACCAGAATCAGTAAAAACACCAATACAATTTATAATATATCAAAAAGTACATATACTAAATGCACATACATACATGAGAAAACTAACACAATACAATTTATAACATATCATATTTAATTTTGTAATTAATAACCAGATATTTCATTATGGTAACCAAGTCGGGTAATCAACAACAGAGACAAAGAGGACAAAAAAACTAAAAACTAAAAATATTCTTGAAATCACAAGCTTATCAATTTCCCGATGAATTCTAATCTTAAATTCCTTCAAGTACTCTCATTTTTTAAAGCCAGAAGGATATGCTTGTACTTAAAACCAACTAAGAAAACTTGACCTAGAAGAAGATTCCAACCTTATACCGCAGCACACGTGAGTCAAAATCTTTCCACATATCTGACAACGCTTTTAAGAACTCAGATTTCTGCATGTTATCTCTTTCCTGCAAAAAGATGAAATTTGTAACCAAGGAAAAACCTTTCCATCTAAATCTTTCTTTAGTTCCTCAAACACAAAGACCTAACAGACTTATCCTTCAAGCTCAAATGCAAATGCATACAATTATATGGTCAAGGAAGCGAAGAGCACGCAACCTAGTGTCGTCCCGAAAAAACGGGGAACCTGCAAAGAGCAAACTAAAATTTAAAAAAAAAAAATGTACAAATCTAAATATGAGCAAGACACAAAAGATATTGATATAGCATACAGATAACTAATAACTCAAGCAAATTGTTTACGTACTTCAAGCAGCTCATTCAATACAGCCACTTGAGAATTGCTGCTACACCATTCATAACATAAATAAAAAAATTATGTCCAACCAAGGTATAATGCATAAAACATTTAGACTTTTTGTCATAATCATCATAAAACATAGAAAGCAATATCATGGAATGAAGAAGCCTGTAACACACATAGCTCTCCAATGTCCTAAACTGGTAATAATCTAATGATATCCTTTCATGAATGGCAATAGCACATCAAATTGGATGAGCATTGTTTCATTAACTCAGAAGGCAAGGCAGCTCATAATATCCATAATCATTTACTCCAAATTTGAAAGATATACCCTCCCACTGTATTTTCCGGAATTGCAGAATTATGTAGTAGAGACATTGGAGAGAGATTAGCAAACTTGACAAAACAGGGGAAAATCAGCTAATGACAGCTAAATTCTTACTATATCTCTATGTGATTGTACCTTCTTTTCCCCAACTATTTGTTAATGCTTTTCTTTTATGCTATCCATGTTGTGTAGTAATCCTTCGTCTAATTAAAATACAAGAGTTTCTAGGGAAAAAAAAGGGTTCATAATGCTCACATTTTACCTGTAAATTCCAATGCCGTTGGCCTGACAGACTCATTTGCCAAAAGCATCTTTTGCAGGTCAGGAGCTAATTCTCGTGGGATAGAAAAGAAAGCTTCGTTGGATAAATAAGTCAAGGTATTCATATACTGCAGAGAAAAAAAAAAACGAATAACCAAAAACGAATAAGAAAACCACGAAGAACTGATCACTGACTATTAAAATCAGAATAATTATGAAAGAGTGAACTAAATTAGTAATGCATAGGTTTAATAATGATTAATTTCCAATACCAATACAACATTAGAGAAAGTAAGGTTACAAAAAGGACCTTCCACATGATTATCAAAACCTACTTTATTAGTGCATCTCTAATATGTATTTGGAAACCTAATTGCAGGGGGCAACATGCTGACAGCACCAGAAAATAGAATTAATCCTATGAAAACAAAATTCTTTCTAGTTTCAGAAAATAATTGTAGATCAAGATTACAGACATCTCTGAGATAAGATAAGAAAGCTTAAAATTCTAATCAAAGCGTACCATCTTAACATTGTTGTGGCAATCAAACAAAGGCTTGCGAGCAATCAAATGGTAGGCTAAGCATCCAAAACTAAATATATCAGAAAAGCTTCCAGCAGAAGATGTCTTGCTCCGAACAAGTTCAGGTGCAGTATAATTCAGCGATGGCTGAAGGGGCAGCATAGAATCCTCAACATCATATTCCTGTGCAATTCATATCAAATCAGGACAGAATAGCCAAATTAAAATTCACTGTAGGAAATATCTCAAATTCATCTCTGGAATGCAACTAAATGAGCTAGCAACCATTAAAACGAGACAATAACACTTTACATTTGCACACAATAGGAGTCATACAGTTTACACTGCATAGACAATCCCACAGAAGACAGTCATTCATATTTGTGGCAAAAGCAGGCAGAATATTATGGAAGGCATTAATAGAATCATAACAGTTAAGTAGGCAAAGTTACTATATAAAACCATTTGTGACATGAATCAGTCTGAAAAGAATTGACTACTAGATGCAAACCTGGTTCATATTCTCAGCCTACAAGGACAACTAAATTCAACACAAAACTTTATACAAAATGAAAAAGACAAATGTTGTTTTCTCCACTCCAATTGATACTTTCACTCACAGCATAATGGAATGCCTGCACACTAGCTGACTCGCTCCTGGCTTGATCTGTTGAGATTGCAAAACTAAATCCACCAAGTTTCCAAGCCCCGGTGGAAGTAATTAGTACATTCTGCAAAACATATAATTAATCATTAGATGAGCATATCCAGCATTTATAGGAGCTCCAAACTTAAAGGACCAACATCATAGATGATCAAGATATCTATTCGCATAACAGTATTCATTATTGACTTATTGTAATAACAAGGGAAAAAAGAAAGAGAACTGTGATCATTTCAAAATGACAAGAAGAAGAATAGAGTGAAGCAATAACCTCAGGTGCTATAGAACGATGAATGAGACGTGCATTGCTATGGAGAAATTCCAAGGTTTCCGCAATCTGGAGCAAACCATGCTTTATTTCCAACAAACTCATTTCCTGGAAAGCAAACAATTTCAGAAAACTGTAGTTTCACATAAATAATGATAAAACTTCTTTTTACCAGAATCTATACTATAATATCCCAAACAGAGCCATCATCAACACAAACTGCAAGATGTAGTCAGGGTACTTGATCCCAAATGTTCCTCAACAAAAATTAAGTGCTGACACATTCAGCTAGATGCTATAAATACTTATTTTTTATACCACAAAATCCCCCAACTTATTTAGTTCGTCAATCGTCAGGCTCTAATTTTAGTTTTTATTCTAACCTACAATCTTAGGGGTTAGGTAACTTGTGGATTACAATATCCAAGGTAGGTAGGATTTGAACTCTTAACCTCTTGGCTGAAGACCTAAGGTATTATCATTCAACCCATCTTTTTGGAAAAATAATCTATTTTCTTTCTAGTCAATACCAGTGAGTTTTGATAATCAGATGGAAATAGAAAATACAGATGTGTGCGTGCACAAATGTTATGGGGAAACCTTAAGTTGTTCTCTCAATCACTGCAGAGCCAATTCACTCCTCCACACTCCACCCCTGCTGAGCCACTGCCACCATACCTGCCTAATCTCACTCAATCATAAAATAACCTAACATATCTTCTTCTATACATCCTTCCTTTTCTCACTCAAAGATGGGATGATATAAATACCAAATGACTTGCAATTACATCCATGAATATAGGCACTACTTCCATGCTATGTCTACACACCCAATCTTAAAACTGAACCTTAACAGCATATACATCATTATACGCAAAAAAAAAAAAAAAGAAAAAAAAAAAACCCTAAACTTTATACCTCACGGTTACAGCTTTGATCCACTGCTTTCATGATATGTCTAAGTATGGTTACTGTCTGTTTTAGGTTCTGTCCATTAGTCGGACAGTACCAAATCACCTTATGTTACAGATTTCGATTTTGGATTTCAAATGCCTTACACTCTTAACTTCTACTAAAAAGGGGCCGAACAAACAATTCCACAAATCATCCTAATATTCAGATCACGACATAATTATGATGATAAAAAATTCAAAATTCGATTTCCACACAAAATCATCGAAAATGCAGCTCTCACATACCAATCCCTTGAGCTCCTTGGGCACTTTCAAGACGTTCTCGTGGTTACCCAGCGCGTTGGCCACAGAAGCGAAAAGCGGCTCCGTCACCATCGCCATCGCATTCTTGTTCTCGTCCAGCGCCTGCACCACGTGGACCACCCCAGGGTGCCTCAGCCTGACCAGCCTCCCGGCGTCGGCCCGCACCAGATCGAGGAACGCGTCCTCTGCTGACTTCGACAGCCCCGCACGTGCTCGCGCCTCCGACAGCGCCTTCTTGTCCAGCAACCACACGCACACCACCGGATACTGCTGCCCCGTGCGTGTGCTGTCACGCGCCCTGGCGTTGTGGAGCCTCCAGGCTAACCCGGGTCCGGCCGACCCGATCTGGTCCAGGAGCTCGTAGTCCTGAAGAGCCTTGGGTCCTGTGACCTCCTGTACAGTGGTTTGTACGGTTTTCTCGATCACTGCAGCGGTTTTAGCTAGGGCTTGAGTGAGGGTTTTCATGTTGAGAGACATTTTTTTTGTTTGAAATTTATTGATGAAAATTTGAAATTGAAATTAAAATTTTTTAAAACAAAATTGTGAACATGTGAAGGTTTTTAGGGAGAAATTGGAAGATGTTGTTTTGTTTCTTCTTCGTCTTCGACTTCCTTTTCTTCCGAGTTCCAACTCTCTTCCTCTCTCTCCAGTTTTTTTTTGTTTTGTTTTTTTTTTTTTTTTTTTTTTATAATTAATAATATTTTTTTTTTTTTTTTTTTGTGGAGAAATGACTCAGTCACAGAGAAGCTAACTCACAGATGGGGACCCCGACCAGTCAGGTGGTGTCCATGGGAAGGTGGTGGGCTGTTGTTGGGCCGGGCTTAATATGAGAATAAATAATGGAGTGACGATATCAACACCCTTCAAAAACTGTATGTGTTCCCCAATTTGGTATATTTTTAAAAATTCAATATTATCCTTGAGTAAAATTACATAAAAGACTAAATAGTTTGTAAGTACACACCAATAATTATTAATTGGTTTTATATCAATCCTTTGTAAAATAAGAAAAAAGATGTTTTCTATTAATTGTTTGATATGCTAATAAAAACCTTTCTATTTTATCAAACCATAACTTTTATTTTAAATACTAATTTCAATTTTTTTTATGGAGTACAAATCGATTGAGTTGATAAACAATTTACTGCTATAATTGTTTGAAACAAAAATCAATACCAACAATAAACTTTCTTATGAAAAATTGTTTTTTTTTTAATTAAAAATATTAAAAACAAAGGAATTGAGATACATTGTTGTATGCTGAGAGCCTTTTTTATATAAAGAATAAAAAATAAAAATAAAAAAGTTTTAATGCAATAAAAAGAAATTTCTTTCATACAATTTTTTAGTGATGTCAAATGTTTTTGCAGGAGTTAAAAATTATTTGTTTAAAGAGAAATTATTTATTTGAATAAAAAGATATAAAATAATAAAATTTTAAATAAATCTAATTAGATAAAAAAAATAGTGGGGGTATGCTGACAAAAATATAATTCAATAAAATTAAAGAAAGGGTATTTTTAGCTTTAAGTGGAGTTTATTTACAAACCAGAGATTTTTAAAATATTTTAGAGGTGTACTTACGAAAGGGATGTACATACAGTTTTTGAGATGTGTCAATATCGCCACTCTAAATAATGGTCCAATCCTCATTAATGGAGGCAAGACAGAATTTGTAACCAGGGCCGTTAAGACATTTCGGGGCTCGATCTATTTAATGATATTAACAAAAATTGGAGCCCTACAAAAAAATTATTATCATTAACATAAAAAAAAAATTAAATAAATAATTTTTCATTTAGTAAATAAAATGTAATCCATAAAAAAGGGAGAGGACGTTGTGAGTTGTTGATTTGTTGTTGTTTTTTTATTTTTCAATTGTTTGTTTTTGTTGTATTAGATAGGGATTGTTTCACATTTTGATAAATCAATTGGACTCTGCCTTTTAATTGAATTGTTCAATCAATGGCGATATTTGCATCCCTCTAAAATTATTTGTACACCCCAAATGTATATATTTTCAAATTTCAATATTACCCTTAAATTAAATTATTAGTATTTTAATTAAAACAATTAATAATTTTTGTACTATTTTGTTTTTTTTTTTTGAAAAGATAATATTTATATTATTTAATTGTTTTGAATAGTTGACTCTAAACCAAATTAAAAAAGGAAGCAAATAAAATAAAAAATAACAAAGAAAAACAAAAATCCACCTCATCATAAATATTACTTTAATTCGACAGATCAATGAATATCTTTGCTCAAGTTATTATCCCACTGGGTTTTTCCCTAACAAAGTATAACCGTTAGAAATGTTTTGAAGAAAACAATAATTCTAGACATATGTACATTGTACTATTTTTCCCTTCAATCAGGTTTTGTTCCACTAGGTTTTCTTGACAAGGTTTTTAATGAGGCAGTTTTGAGAATGTCCCACTTCACAAGATTCAAAAAATCATTGTATACATTTTACGTAGGTTTTGACCCATTGGGTTTTTCCTAGAAAATTACAATATAAGTGGTGGAAAATCCAATGAGGAGTGTTATAATACATGTGGCTCTCCCACAACCACTCAAGAGATTACTTCATGCTTAATCTTGTTTAATTTATATATAAACATATATATATATATATATATATATAAATGAAATTCCCTAAAGAGATGTAGTATATATTATATCTAGGGGGGGGGGGGGGGGGGGGGGGGTGAATAGGTATAGGTCTCAATTTCTTCTAACTTCAAAATTTACAGATAAGAAAGAAATGTACACTTGATATAATTTAACAATTGTATAGTATGAGTCAATACATGTAAAAATCATTATACAAGTGATACAATCAATATATAATATGGAAAATAATAAAAAGTAAAGCGAAAAATGGACACAAGTATTTTCACGTGGTAAACCTCAAAGAGGAAACAGTCACAGGTTGATAACCACAACCACCGGCAAAGCAATCCATTATATGAAAAGTACTTACACACTCAAGGCTATCAACAAATGATATCCACCATAAGCTATCAACTCCTAATCTACCCTCAAAGTCTAGTGAACCACTGTTAGGATTATGCTCAATAGCAAGAGTGTAATGTTGTAATTAACAATCTTTTTCATATTAATAAAGAGATTTCCGGTTTAACAAATCGTATAGCATTTATAGTTTATATTATAATTGTCAAAGTAAATAATCATAAGGTCTAAAGACTATTGGAAAAGAAGAATTGTTCGTACATCTGGATATGTATGTGGTAGACACAATTCTTTAGTTAATCTTGAATAATGTTCACAACTTAAGTTAAAGGTTGGGCACCTTTATCTTGTTAAAGTTGTAGAATTCTTTTGCTAGCATTTGATGGGATCAAATGAGATATGATGAGTCTAAAATCATCGGAGTGTCTTCGAGCAAAAGGATCTAGTGCACTGGGTGCATTGAACTGGATCACAATGAAAAGCTTTATCTAGAACCGTCAATAGATAATAGTCTTTTCATTATCAGGACAATCGGAGGGTCTATCTTAATCCTGAGATAAATGATGGACTTATGGTTGCAAGTGATATCATTTGAGTTATCAATGAGTACGATATATCGCATAGTTTATCCTCGATAGTTTTGTGATATTCATTTGTTAATCGATAGAGGACTTCATTTATAGATATGGACATCGTGGCTCCATTTAATTAAATGAGAGTATAATATCATCATATGGATGTTTTGAGGTAATTGGATATTAAATCTCAACGTTGAGTTTTCGATAGTGTCTATTGAAAACATGGCTTCTGGACAAGTCAAAATATCCAAGTTCAAAACATGGTCATATGAGTAAATATGGTAACTTGGAGAGTTATAGG
Organism: Acer negundo; assembly: GCA_035582765.1. NCBI lineage: Eukaryota > Viridiplantae > Streptophyta > Magnoliopsida > Sapindales > Sapindaceae > Acer > Acer negundo. The sequence continues at coordinate 24,875,120 of CM069231.1, read as the reverse complement.
CGGTCTATGAACTCTTGGCGATTACTGATATTAATCACGAGGATACACTATCTCCAATATGATTGTCTAGGGTATGAATGAGGAGCATCTTCCTTTTCTATCTTTATTTAAGAGTTCAGTTTTAGCTCTTTAGTGGAATGAGTTAAAATTAATGGATCGGACCTAAGTGAATCATTTGTTGATTGTGATTAGGTTATGTCTATTGAAGCTTAAATTTAGATGGCCCGCCAAGATCCCCAATCCACACGGACTTGCATGGATCACTTGATATATTCTACCGGACCAATTTAAGGGTCCATCTAGAATTGCATTTAATATATTAAGAATATAATTTGCATATTATTTAAGTAATGGGCTGCTCAATTATATTAATATATTAATGAAAGACATGTGGGCTTGTTTCTTTTAGTAAGAATGGGTCTGGTTCACATGTGGGCTTTTTATTTAAAGTCCAATGGATTAAATGAAATAAGAAAATAATGTTAGGCCCAATCTTAATCAAATGGGGCGGCAAGGTTAAAATTTTAACCTAAAATATTATTTTGTTTCATTTGTTTTAATTAAATAAGAATTGATTAATTTATTGATTAATTGTTTAATTAAAGAAACAAATCTTTCCTAAAAGTAAAAGACTTGTTTGACAAGGAAATAAATAAATTAGTTTTATTTATTTAATCAAATAAGGAGTCTTTTTATTTAGTCAAAAATAAAAGAATAAAAATCAAGGAGTTCGATTAGGGTTTGAAGTCTATTAAGTTGAAAAGAATTAGGGTTGAATTTAAGTCACCCTATATAAGTGACATTATAGAATTCGGCCAACCCTAATCTTAGACTACATAGAATTCGGCAACCCTAAAGGAAAAAGAAGAAAAAATTCGGCCAACCTATATATGTGTTCTTATAGGGTTCGGCCACCACAATCCATTGTGCTTGAGTTTTTTTTTTATTTCTTTCTTCTTCTTCTTAATTCCAAGAGAGAGTTTTTATTCTAAAAAGACAAAAGAAAGTGTGAAATTATTCTTTGATAGTATACTATTGCTTAATCATCAATAAGCTTGTGTATACGATATCGATCTAGGTTCACGCGAGTTTCGATCATTAGATTGAGAACTCAAAAGTGACCGGAATAATTTTTGACATTCTTTTGATTGTTTTGTGACTAACAAAGAAAAGAAAGTTTTTTGTTTGGTCCATTCACAGGTTTGCAATTCAAAGAAAAGGGAGACCACGCTCCTAGGTGATCCACGTTCGTGCTCGGATTGAAGGTCTTGCGGATTACCATCGACGTAAGTCAATCGGATCACGCGACAAAAGGTAATTTACTTTTGTTAACATATATGCATGTTTATTGATTAAAAGGGTTTAAGGTTCATAAAGGAAAAATTTTAAAAGTCACTAAATCGTTTTTAGTATCGCTTCCGCTGCGTTTACCACTTTTATTTATTATTTTTCCCTACAACCACCTAGTCTACTCTCTATCTAAGATGTGTCTTACACCTCTAGAGAGCAACTCCCTATCCAAGGCTCTCAAGCCTCTAGGAAGATTTCTTTACTTAGCTATCTAGATCACAATGATCATAGTCAAGTTTCCCCAGCTCAACCATCCGGAGTACCAAACTACTAGCTAAGAATTTTGCTTAGTTATCTGGATCCTCTTGATCTTAACTAAGACTTCGTGCTTGGCTATCCGGAACATTTTCCTAGCCAAGTCATCTTACTCAAATCAAGGTTTCACTCACCTTCACAAGAGACTTCAACCTTTCTACAAGACAATGATCTAAGTGATGCAAATGATGCAAATACAAGACAAATAAAGAAAGATAATCAATCAAACTCTATGAACATGCTTAGATATATTCTAGGATATGCTTTCAACAAACAATCACAAATAAACCTATAAATCAAGGCATGTATATCAATAAGAACAAGATGAGAATATTCAATATATCACAAAAATCTTAGTTTTTCGATCATGAAATTAAACCTAGAAAATATCATGAAGCACATCATATATATCATTTCTATAATCAATTTCAAGTTAAATCAAGTTTAGCAAATAGAGAAATCACAAAGCTAAAACTCAAATAAAAAATGATTAAACACCCCTAGGATATGATCTAACATCATTCTTACCACAAATCATCTATCAAATAAGAAGATTAAAAGAGATGATCAAAGAAAAAGTGACAAGAAGAAGTTTCACATACAAAGATGAAACTCGGAATAAAGAACAGCTTGCTGTGAACAATAACAAATTCATTTTACTCTGAAAATACTTGGGTTTTGTATCTCTCTTCAAGACCAAAAATTTTGGTTTTTGGATCACTCGATTTCAAGTTTGTATGAGAGAGTTATGATCAAAATAAGAAAACTAAAATTTAGAGAATTTCTGATTTCATCTTTTTCAAAATTTCTACACTTAATGTTTGAAGGGAAGAAGGAGAGCTTTTGAAAGAATTCAAGGGAGGGAAAAATGGAAACCACAGCTTGCCACGTCACCTCCACGTGTGGGGCCCATGTTGTAAGGATTCTCATTTATTGATTAGCTTATTTGGTGGACAAACCACATATTGGGGCTTGATGTAAAGGTAGCTTAGGTATTTGATGGTTGGTGTTTTGCACAACGAAGACCCACCCAAAACCTCAAGAGAAGAAGCATCAAAGGTATATTCTAGTCCTTTCTTGTTTTGAAGAGATCTAATTGCACAAATATACAACTCATGCATATATCTTATTCTTGTATGTTGTGTGTTTTATATGAGTGCATGCATGTTCTTGAACATCTCTTCTTGCATGTTTTAATTGATTGCATCTAGTTTATTAAAATGTCATAACATGTTTAGGCATTAAGATGCAAAGCCATGAAGTCTCTTCATGCATGTTTAAATGATTGCATCTTGTTCATTGAAATGTCATAACATGTTTAGGCATTAGGATGCAAAGCCACGAAGTCTCTTCATGCATGTTTAAATGATTGCATCTTGTTCATTGAAATGTCATGACATGTTTAGGCATTAGGATGCAAAGCCATTAATTCTATTCATGCATGTTTTAATTGAGTGCATCTTGTTCAATAACAATGCCATGACATGTTAGGCATTATGATGCATTCACTTCCCACACTTGCACTTCATGTTAGTTTTAAGTGTAGTGTAATTCGTTTCTGTTTGTGTGATCGGAAACATTCGTGCTTGCATGATGGTGTGCATGTCTTAGCGCAATGGTTGACCACTTGAGAAGGTCTCATTCTTCTTTTGGATAAGTGTTAGTTTTGGTTTGGTTGTTTGGAGTAAAGTGTCTAGTTTCAAAGATTGGATTTCAACGTTTTAAATGTTTTTCAAAACTAACATTTGTATGGTCTTGTGACCATAACTTTTTATAAAAAGATTTAAATTAAGTTTTGTAAAATTTTAGACAAACTAGACACCCATACCTTTCCAACGGTATATTATTCATAATATTTCATGACCATTTGGATTTGTTTTGAAATCTCTAAAGTGACCACCAAAACAGGGCAACTATGTTGTTGTCCATTTCTGACCTTTGGTCACTCAATTGACCATAACTTTTTCTAAAAACATCAAAATGTCATCCTATAATTAGAGTAAAAAGTAGACTTTGACAGCTTTCCAACAATATATCATACAAAAGGTTTCGATGTCGTTTAGTCATGTTTTGAGGCGTTTGAAGTTGAAGCTGATACACTGTCGCAGCCAAACCATTGCTCACTTGCCCTACGTACAGCAGGCACCAGATTGATTTAAAAAGTCGACCTACACCCACCTTACAACTGCCTTACGTAGAGCGGTTTTCAGGAAAACTTTTGGAAAATTTCCAAAATGACATAGCTTCAATTGGACATCATATATATATATATATGCCTCTTTGACCTTAGGTCGTCCCAATAACTCAAAAAAACCCATATTTTTTATTGAGAGCATTTTCAAAGAGAGAATTCACCCAAGAACTCATCTTTGATCATCCAAACCCATTTCCATATGCATAAATCATCATCTAAGCATCATCTAGGATCATCTAGCATGTGCTAATGTATGGGTCTTCTTCAACACACATGGTATGATATGTTGAACACTATTATCTTACATAATTAGTGTTTTTACTTATCAATTTATCTCATTTATTATTTGTATGTTCTTAGAGTAATTCATACATACAATATTGAGATTATGTGTTGATTAGGTTATTTTGTGATAGCTAAGTTTTATTGTTTATATGTCATCTAGCTAATTAATCTCATTGCATGATTGAGATTGTTTTTTTATAGCTAGGATTTCATGATTGATATATACATCTAGCTAATTAATCTCATTGAAATGTTTGAAATTGTTTTTGATAGCTATTGTATCTAGGATTTGTTATCCTCTACATAGCTAAGTTTTATGACATGTCATTTAGCTTTTGATATCTAGGATTGTGTAAATTGCCATATTATCATCCTAGATAAGCATATAGTGTACTCTAGCTCTATTTGCATATTTGGATATCTTTGCATATTCACTTAAGGTGTATGATCTCTTCGGAGAATTAAGTCTTGATCTAAGATTACTATTACAGGCATGTGAGTAGTAGTGGTAGGTTACAGTTCAAGCATAGTTGAGGTCAACCTAGGATGTGAACATCATTACAAGTAGTGATTGTGATGATTGAGCAATTGGACTAGGTCCACTTTTACAGGTCTGCGAGTAGTGGTAGCGGGTTACATACCAAGATTAGGTTGTAAACATTACGACAATTAGTAGATTCAAGGTTCAAGTGTGGTGCACTTACTAGCCCGTGGTTTTTCCTTATTGAGGGTTTTCACATAAATATCAAGTGTTATTTAAATTCCACACATATTACACTTGTTGTATTGTATTGACTAGTTAGGGTATTTTCGTTAAATTGACTAAATGCGAAAATTTTGTAATAAGGGTTAAAATCTATTCATCCCCTCTCTAGATTAATATTAGAACACACCTTAAATTTGTTTCACGTGTGCCACACCTGGGCCGAGAGGCTAACTGGTCGTGTGGCACACGTGGCTTCCTTTTGCTTGGCCTTTGGCCGAGCAAACTCCATCGCACTCCTCTTGCGTTCTTCAACCGTATTCGGGTATCTGAACTCCGAATTTGAATCCGTTTTCGGATTATGAACCGTGACTCCCTTAGTACAACGAAGACTACAAAACTTTGCAAAGGAGTTGAGAATTCATCTCGAAAAACGACAACGAAGACAACTCAACTAATGAGAACGCAAAGTAGCGTAGTTACATTGTTTAGACTCGAAACCTAATGAATAAGTAACCGAAATGACCTGGACTCAATAAGGAATCATATGAGATCATGTTTAAGTCCAAAATACAATAAACACAAACATATAAATACAATGTCACACAAGTATGTCATATCTAACTGATAGTGATAAAACATGCAATTCTACAATGTTTGTTTGTATGAGACCAATGCATGAACATACTTAAATATGTGTGAATGTGTTTTACCAAATGTTTGCACAATGATGTAGGGACACACATGAATTAATTGTGTGTATGTACGCTTATGCCTTGCAAGATGAAGAAGAATCTTGATACCTTAACATCTAAGAATGCGATGTTCTCTCTTGAAGATGATATTTGCATAAGACGTCGCTTTTAACCTTTGAAGCTTCTTTTCACCAAGAACCATCTAAGCAACACTTATTACAAATATAGAGAGTTTTGCAATGGAATCAAGCTAATACAAATCAAGGATTTTACAATCTCCCCATTTGGCTATTCCATGGCAAAATCCCATCCTCACCATACATTGTTCACTCCAATAAACTCAATGTTGATAGCATTCTCTCATCCTCACATTACAAAAAGATCCCTAGACTAAAAGGTCTTCAAGTCTTCTTGAGTCTTCAAGAATCCCTTCTTTGAACTTCAAAGTACCTATAAGAAAAAAAGCAAACCAACAAAAGATCTTCTTCTAAAGAAGAATGGTGAGAAATGATACCATAAACAAACAAGAATAACTCTTATCACAAACAAACATTTTATCTCAAATAAATGTTCTCTTTAAAGCTTTCCCTAATCTCCTTAACCTTTTTAAGTAAGAATTCTTTTCTCCCCCTTAAGTCAATGTCTAAATTAAGCACAAAGAGGAACAAGACTCACACATTTGGAATATTTCTCCACACATAATGAGGTATACACTTTTTTTCTCCCCTATATCAAACATGGATTCCCCCATATCAAACATGGTGAGGTATACATTTCTCCCCCTTTTTGTCAAGGAATAGACAAAGGACACACAAGATAAAGACGAGATATTAAACAAACAAATTGTATAGAAAGCGAAGTTGAATAAACTAAAGCTCCCCTTAAACATATGCTCCACATATTATTAAGTAGATTTGTTCACAAGGGACTCCACACATTCACACATTCAAGCAATAAGAGAAACATATTTCATCACTTTCCAAAGACCAAGAGAGAATCATAGATTTTCATTTATCTCTAAAAAATATTCTCACATTGCTAATGAATCAAGCACATAAGCAAATATGTGTGTGTGTGTGTGTGTGTGAATGCTTCAAACATATATAGTAGGAGTAATTATGACATCAACATGTAAGCAATTTCCACACCTATTCAACTAAAGCATTTCTAAAAATAGGTCAAACCGATATTCATCCAGGTTTTTTGTTTTAAAATAATAGATATCAACATTTGAGCGTGTGTGTGCATGTGACTCGTTTACTCATTTCTATTTGACGATCTGAGCATTTCACAATTCTCAATTATACACTAATAAGCCTTTTTTATTTTTCATTTCTTTTAGACTTCGAATCAAATAATTTTTTTTTTAATGATTCTTTTCAACACTTCTTTGATTTTTCTAACATAAACATATACATCTCATGGCAGCTTTCACTCATCACAATGGCATAGCCCTTTCTTACATTGGGTGGCTTCACAACCAAGATGTGTAGTCCTTTCCATGAGGGTGCTCGTTGGATACTATATAGAGCCGAAGCAAAATGGATACATACCATAGGTCATCTATCATGTACTAAGCAATAGGATTCTAGATGCATCCATAAACTGCATACTTTCAACCACATAAATTCTAAAAACTAAAACATATAAGAGAAGCATTTGTGCACTTAAAAAAAAAAAAAAAGATTTTCAAGCTTAAGTGCATGATCTAAAAACAATAAATGATACTTTTTTAAGATCATTACTTCTCAAGTGAGTAGCTCTCAAAGATATTCATATTCTATTCAAGTAAGTTTTGCACATCAAGCTACTCACAATCACACAAAGACATCAATCAACACAAATCATGCTAATGGACATTCTAAGAGTTTTAAACCTCTCTTTGTCCAAGGGCTTTGTGAACAAGTCCGCAAGTTAACTTTTAGTAGGTATATGCTCTAGAGTAACAATTGAATGTTCAACTAGGTCTCTAATAAAATAATGCCTACTATCTATGTGATTTGTGCGGAAGTGTTGAACCAGATGTTTAAAGATGTTAATAACACTTAAATTATCACAATAAAATGTCATTTTTCCTTGTTCTATCTTATAATCCTTAAGGATTTTTTTCATCCAAAGTAATTGTGTGCATGCACTTCCGGCCGCAATGTTCTCGGCTTCGGAAGAAGAAAGGGAAACGAAATTTTGTTTCTCATTTGACCAAGAAACTAAGTTATTCCCAAGATAAAAGCAACCGTCGGATGTGCTTTTATGGTCATCTACGTTCCTCGCCTTATTGGCATCACAATAACTTACTAGGATACCATTAGTGTCAAATGAATAGAATAGACTAAGACTATGAGTTCCCTTGACATATCTAATGATCCTCTTGACGGCTTTCAAGTGTGATTCTTTTGGATTTGCTTGAAATATAGCACACAAGCCTACACTAAAGCAAATGTTTGGTCTATTAGTTGTTAGGTAATGTAGACTGTCTATCATGTTTCTATAGAGGTTTTGGTCAACACTCTTCCTTTTTTTCATCCTTATCAAGTTTTAGAGTAGTACTCATGGGTGTTTCAGAGTCTTTCCCATTTTCTAGCCCAAACCTCTTAACTAGGTTTCTAGCATATTTAGATTGGTTCAACATAATGTCCATGCTAGTTTGCTTCAATTGCATCCCTAGAAAATAAGTCAACTCACCTACCATGCTCATTTCAAACTCACTTGATATAACACTTATAATAACACACATCATGATTAAGATCAATGTGAACAATTATCACCAAAAGATCTTAAAAGATCAAATGTCAAAAAGGACCATATAAACACTATACTAGTTCTCTAATATGACATGCTTCATGAAGTAGTGCAAACAATGAGTTGAGAGATAAAAAATTCAAGTAAGCAAGTAATGTGATATAGAGATACCTTCGCAAGCTATTTTCATCAAATGTAAAACCTTCGCAAGCTATTTTCATCAAATGTAAAACCTTCACAAGCTATTTTCATCAAATGTAAAGCCTTCGCCCGTTTCATGAACCCTCTTGGCTTGTTTGTCCTTATAACAATAAGTTGTTGGTGTGTCGATCCAAGAGATTAAAGACTTAGCATTTTCAACTCAAACAACAAAAAAAATTGACTTTCTCCAAAAGTCTTAACATGATTGTCACCATATAGATTCCAAGAAAATAACTTCTCAAAAGTTAATCAACGAATTTCGACCATTATAACAATTATGTGAGATAGCTAAGTTCATTTCAAAGTCATAGAGAAACAAAGTTAGCTAGCTAAGTTACTCAAAACTAGATACTAATTTTAAAGCTAACTCACATGTGCAACTTACACTAATGGTAAGAGCACACCCTTAACCCATTTGTTCTTGGGTGCACAAAAACATAAACCATCATGATCATTTCTTATGACAACATTATATCTAGAAGATAAATTATCAACAATCTTCTCTTTAAAGATATTTCTTATGTTAAATGCATCATTGTTGCCATCAATAAAAATATAATCAAGACTATGCATATGATCATGTGAAACACTCTTTTTCACCCAAAATTTCTTGACATTCTTCTTCACATGATTATCATTATCATGGAAAACATTCAAAGAGTTATGATTTGAAACATGTTTAGAAGAATGAGTAGGAACATTTTTCAAATCATACATTTTAATCCAAGCTTTTCTAGTATGTTCTTTTCAAGATTATTGGCAATGTACACAAGTTCCAAAGGCTTTTTGGTAGCTATAGAAGTGCTCTTCTTGTGAGACACTTTGGTTTGTTTACCTAATTGACAAGGTTCACAAACACTTTCTAGCTTCCTACCAATACTAGGTAGACCTCTAATAATGCTACATTTTTCAAGTTTCTTTAAGTCCTTAAAGTTCATGTGGCCTAAACGTTAATGCCACAAATCAAGCTTGTTGCACTCATGTGTCATGTTATAAGTTAGGGGATCCATCTCAAGACAATAGCAATTGTTTATAGACCTTTTGATTTTTATGACAACATTGCCCTTTTTATCAATTATAGTGCACACATCTTTGTTAAAGCTAACTTCCTTAAAGATTTCACACAAGTGAGTAATGCTTATCAAGTTAGCTTGTAATCCATCAACATACAAAGTGTTTCGAAGTTTAGACAATCTGGGGATACATATTGTTCCCTTGCCTAGAACTTTTTTTGGTGCCATCACCAAAAGTGACCCAACCTCCATCCTTTAAAACATGATTCTTAAAGAACTATTTATTCTCGGTCATGTTCCTAGAGCAACCGCTATATAGGTACCAAGAATATGAGGAGTTGGCTCTTAAAACATATTGTAACACTCTTCACAATACGCCTCTCACTCTTACCACTAACATGTTTTGACTCAATGTTAGACTTTTTATCATGCACCTTGACCTCATTGGTCACATTTTCAAAAATATCAAATAAAGCATTATCAACTTTCTTATGCATAGTAGAGTGAGACACAACACAAGATTTAGCAATCAAGTCATCAACAAGTTTCTTCACAATATGCTTTTCCAAAGTCTTCATAGGCCTAATTCTATATCCATACATGGATGATTGCCTAGGTCCATTCAAAGACATATCATGAAAAGAATTATTCAGTTTTCATTTCTCAATGTATTTAAAGCATTTAGGTCGAATATGTCCTACCATATTACAATGATGGCATATAGGTATAAATTTGAGAATTTTACTATTTGCATTTACTTCCAAAGCATTTGGTATTCTCACAACTCTACCTCTTTGAAATCTAACATTTGATGCTCCACCTCTTGTATTAGAGGTTGTTGCTCCTTGACGCTGACCTTGTTGTGATCTTCCATTTGAGTTCCTTATTGATGAAAAGGCACCTCCGATAGCTTTCATAGCTTTACCTTGAGAGAGAGTACCTACATTTGTTTCACCACTTGCTTTGACAAAAGTAGATTTGTAAGCAGAAGGGGTTTCCTTCTCATTGATATAACCCAAACCTTTTTTGTCACACGGATGCTTACCACTTCTAATGAGAGTTTCAACCTTTTTTGAACTAAATGACATCTTGTTAATCATCCTACTTGTCTCATCAAGTTTATCACTAAGCATCATATTTTTAATAGCATATTTTTCTAAGATGTCATCACTTTTCCTAACATATTCACGTGATTTATTTAGCCATCGTTCATATTTTTTCTCTTGATTCAAGTGCTCACTTAGTTTGACTCTAAGCATGTTTTCTAGCATACTAGCACTAACAAGAGAACTATCCCTTTGCTCAATTTATTTCTTCAAGATGCCAAGTCTATCATTGCTATAATTTAGGTTCATTTCTAGACTTAGAATCTTATTTTTAAGTTTATTAAAATCTTTTGAGCCTAGACTATGATTATTTTGCTACTTATTGAGGGACACATTGACTTTGGATAAGTGTTCATTCTCAAGAATAAGATCATTGATCTTTTTCTCATCTAAGTTAATGGGTTCCACAAAAGAAGCCACATAGGAATACACTTCCTTATCATGACTATCACAAATAAAAACACAAACACTACAAAGTAAGGATCTATCTAAGTGCGTCTAGACAACCGCTCTGATACCAAATGAAACTCCCTAGAGAGATGTAGTGTATATTATACCTAAAGGGAAGGGGGTGAATAGGTATAGTCCCAATATCTTCTGACTTCAAAATTTATGGATTACAAGATTGAAATGTACACTTGATATGATTTAACAATTGTATAGTATAAGTCAATACATGTAAAAATCAATATACAAGAGATACAATCAATATATAATATGGAAGATAATAAAAAGTAAAGCGAAAATAGACACAAGTATTTTTACGTGGTAAACCTCAAACAGGAAACATCCACGGGTTGATAAGCACAACCACCAGCAAGACAATCCACTATATGAAAAGGACTTACACACTCAAGGCTATCAACAAATGATATCCACCCTAAGCTATCAACTCCTAATCTACCCTCAAGCCCTAGTGAATCACCAAGCCTACTTTCTATCTAAGATGTGTCCTACACCTCTAGAGAGCAATTCCCTATCCAAGGCTCTCAAGCCTCTAAGAAGATTTCCTTTCTTAGCTATCTAGATCACAATGATCCTAGTCAAGCTTCCCTAGCTCAACCTATAAGTTCCTCAAAGTTTGATTGGCTTATTTCAGTGACAAAACCACAATGAGGGTTTAAAATGATAGGGTAGCTTAGGATTAATCATCAAGCTCAAGGCCCTTTCAAGACCTTAAGGTGATAATCACTCCAAAGGTATATCTTTATTGCTTAGTTTTATTTGAACAGATTTAGTTGCACACACACACACTTGCCTTAATTGCATATGTATGCATTGATATTGTGTGCATTCTCTTCACATGTCACCTATCACACTTGCACCTTATTGTTGTGCTATGTTGTGTGGTAGTGTGTCTAGTAATTCGTTTCATGAACATTGTTCGGAAATGTTCGCGCATGCAAGATAGTGTGCTTAGTTAACGCGAGAATTGCCTTCGAACAATACCCTTGGCTTCTCTTTTAGTTTCACCAATTTTGGTGAAACGGCAGTTTGATCGGCGACCATGACCGTCGAATGAAACCGCCATTTGGCTCTAGAGGTCTCTGGACTGATTCTACGGTTAAGATCGGCGGTTTCCAACCGTCGTTAAAAACCACCGTTTAAACCTGATTGATTACATCTCTCGATTTATTTCTGCGGTTGATTCGACGGTTTCAAAATCGCCGATGATCCTTTGTTCTCTCGGGATTCAGTTCGATGGTTTGATCGACGGTTTTGAAAATGCCAATCATATTGTTTCGAGGGCAAACTTGTATTTTCTCCTAGCCTTTTGTTGCTCTTTATAAATACACCATTATGTCACTCTCTTTCAGTACACTCTTTAATCATCAAGAACCTTAAAAGAGAAAAAGAGATATTTAAGAGAAACATCATCAAGATTGCTTCTTTAATTCTCGAAACTCATTTCCATGTGTATCAATCACTATCTAAGCATTATCTAGGATCATCTAGTATGTGCTAGTGCATGGGTCTTCTTCAACACACATATTATGGTAAGTTGTTCACTATTATCATACATAATTAGTGTTCTTACTTGGAAATTTATCTCATTCATTACTTGTATGATCTTAGAGTAATTTCTACATACAAGATTTAGATTATGTGTTGAATGTTTGGGTGTTGTATTTTGATAGATATATCTAAGATTGTCATATCTCACATAGCTATGATTTATGCCATGTAATATAGCAATTAATATCTAAGATTGATTTTATTGACAATTATTAATCCTAGATAAGCATCTAATGTAACCTAGCATTATTTGCATATTTGGATATCTTTGAATATTCACTTAGGTTGTTTAATCACTTCATTGAGAATTGACAATTGAGACTTGTGGCTAAGGTTGCTTAGGCCATAAGCAAATTGGACTAGGTTCACTTTTATAGGCATGCGGGCAATAGTGGTGGGGTTTATACCGTGAGAGGTTGAGGTCAACCTAGGTTGTAAACATCATTACAATTAGTGGATTTGAGGTTCGTATGTAGCGCACATAACAGTCCGTGGCTTTTCCTTATTGAAAGTTTCCACGTAAAAATCAAGTGTTATTTAAATTCCGCACTTTAAAGTTGATTTATTGCTTTAACTAGCTTGGGGTATTTTCGTAATATTGACTAATCGCGAAAATTGGTAATAATCGTTTAATATCTATTCACCCCCTTTAGATAGTTTTATACACATCCTGTATTATTAGTTTCAATTGGTATTAGAGCGAGTTCCTAAATATACTTAGGTGATCCTTTGCTCATTTTGGTATGTTTTGCATTTTTTGTGATTTTTGATCATTTACACATTTGTATTCATTTCATTCATTCATAAACACTATGAGTGGAAATGGTGGAAATTGTGGTGGCAAAGAGAATGCTTTTAGCACGAGACCTCTCATTCTCACTGGGTTGAATTATGCCTTTTAGAAAGGTAAGATAGAGTCGTACTATGATAGGGCATGGATGGCAGTTGAAGACGGTTACACATCACTGATGATGACTCTTACGGGTGGAAGAGAGGATGTGCTCAAGCCTAAGGCGCAATGGAACGCGCAAGAATTTGATGCATCAAAATGGAATATGAAGGTGATGCATGCCATCCTATGTGCAATGGACGAAAATCAATATAAATGGATTCAAAACACTAGGATAGCTAAAGAAGCATGGGACATCCTAGAAGTTGCACATGAGGGAACCGAAGTGGTTAAGGACTCGAAGCTTCAAGTCCTCCAAGAGGTTTGAGCCTAGGTAAGAAAGAAGTGAAAGGAAATGGATCTAATGCTTTGAGTGTGGGGGTATATGACACATTGGTCTCGATTGTAGAAATTTGAAGAACAAGAAAGGGAGAGTGATGGCCGCCACTTGGAGCGGAAGTGATGAATCCGATGAGAGAGATGAGTCTTCGGATGATGAAAAACTCATGTCTAACTTCATAGTCTTTGCCTCCTCCCACAAGAGCAAATAAGCTAGTGAAGAAGAGGATGAGACACATTGGTCTCGATTGTAGAAATTTGAAGAACAAGAAAGGGAGAGTGATGGCCGCCACTTGGAGCGGAAGTGATGAATCCGATGAGAGAGATGAGTCTTCGGATGATGAAAAACTCATGTCTAACTTCATAGTCTTTGCCTCCTCCCACAAGAGCAAATAAGCTAGTGAAGAAGAGGATGAGAGTCAAGAGGAATCAACTTGATCTCGAAGTCGTTGTAGCACTCATTCTCCTCTATCTTGAGCATCTCAAATTGAGTTTGGAGGACTTGAAGCTTCGAGTCCTTAACCACTTCGGTTCCCTCATGTGCAACTTCTAGGATGTCCCATGCTTCTTTAGCTATCCTAGTGTTTTGAATCCATTTATAAAGAAAAAGACTTATTTCAAGAGGTTTGAGCCTAGGTAAGAAAGAAGTGAAAGGAAATGGATCTAATGCTTTGAGTGTGGGGGTATATGACACATTGGTCTCGATTGTAGAAATTTGAAGAACAAGAAAGGGAGAGTGATGGCGGCCACTTGGAGCGGAAGTGATGAATCCGATGAGAGAGATGAGTCTTCGGATGATGAAAAACTCATGTCTAACTTCATAGTCTTTGCCTCCTCCCACAAGAGCAAATAAGCTAGTGAAGAAGAGGATGAGAGTCAAGCTCATTCTCACTGGGTTGAATTATGCCTTTTAGAAAGGTAAGATAGAGTCGTACTATGATAGGGCATGGATGGCAGTTGAAGACGGTTACACATCACTGATGATGACTCTTACGGGTGGAAGAGAGGATGTGCTCAAGCCTAAGGCGCAATGGAACGCGCAAGAATTTGATGCATCAAAATGGAATATGAAGGTGATGCATGCCATCCTATGTGCAATGGACGAAAATCAATATAAATGGATTCAAAACACTAGGATAGCTAAAAAAGCATGGGACATCCTAGAAGTTGCACATGAGGGAACCGAAGTGGTTAAGGACTCGAAGCTTCAAGTCCTCCAAACTCAATTTGAGATGCTCAAGATGGAGGAGAATGAGTGCTACAACGACTTCGAGATCAAGTTGATGGACATAGTTAATCAAAGTCATCAACTTGGTGACCCTTACTTGGATAGATAGATCAAGCAAAATATTATGAGATCACTTCCCGAGAGGTTTGAGTCCAAGGTAACGGCTTTAGAGGAGAATAACACATACAAGGATATGAAGCCGAGTGAGGTGATTGGGAGACTAGCTTATGAGTCTAGGAAAGGTCCTATCTCCACACCTTAAAAAAGCAAAAGGGAATTGCTTTGAAAGCCTCTAAAGTTGAGAAGGAGGAGAAGGATGACTTGGATGAAGACATGACCTTGTTGATGAGAAGGTTTAAGAAATTTGTTAAGACCGAGAAGAAGGGATTTGGATCCAAAGGCCAAAACTTGAAGAAAAAGACTTATTTCAAGAGGTTTGAGCCTAGGTAAGAAAGAAAGTGAAAGGAAATGGATCTAATGCTTTGAGTGTGGGGGTATATGACACATTGGTCTCGATTGTAGAAATTTGAAGAACAAGAAAGGGAGAGTGATGGCCGCCACTTGAAGCGGAAGTGATGAATCCGATGAGAGAGATGAGTCTTCGGATGATGAAAAACTCATGTCTAACTTCATAGTCTTTGCCTCCTCCCACAAGAGCAAATAAGCTAGTGAAGAAGAGGATGAGAGTCAAGAGGAAAATGACTTAAGTGATGATGGCTCTTCATCTCACTCCACAATCACTCCATAGTCACTCCACAGATGGAAATGTAGATATAATGGACCTCCGAGACGACATAGTCAAGTTTGAGAGTTCAAGGTTAAAGAACAAGAGAGAAATTAGGAGATTGAATGAAGAAAACCTAGAGCTCTTAAAACAAGTTGACCATTTAAGTAAGGAAGTGGTGAGAACCATGGCGGATGAAGATAAGCTAAGAAAGGAGTTAGACTTATCTAAGAGGAGTGAAGAAAGGATGAAGAGGGAGCTTGAAGATGCTAGAGAGTTGATGGCCAAGATGGGCTCTAGCACTAAGAAATTTGATCACATGTTAGATGTTTGAAAAAGGCCAAGTGACAAGAAGGGTCTTGGGTTTGAAGATGACAAAATGCCTTCCACTCCAAGCAAGACCGTATTTGTCAAAAACATTAATCTCAAGGAATCTCCTCCTTGTTAATTACCTAGGAAGAAAATTAACCTAAGAGAGTGTTCAAGAAGTGCTTAAGTGAAGATGGCTCCAAGAAGTTAGCCTCAAACTCTAACTACAAGAACTCCTCGAGCTAACTTCCTTTAACCTAAAGTCAATCAAGGGAAGAGACCTATCATGCTTGCTCAACCAAGGAAGTAACCAAGTCTTGGTCAACAACAAAGAATGAGAGATCCTTATCAACAATCAAGACAACCACAAAGACATGAGAAAGCTCTAATGCATCCTCAAAGTTATGGTATGATTCCTAACTTTATTCCTACATGTCATTTTTGTGGTATTGATGGTCACATTAGACCAAAGTGCTTTCATCATATCAAAATGCGTAGAGTTGAAAGCATGATAGGAAAGAAAAAGGCTAAAGCCAAGATGCATGTCTCTAGGAAAAATAGAACCAATATGCATGATCCTAGGACATCTTGTGCCTATGTGCTATTGACCATTAGGAAAGAAAGTGTTTCACCTAGATGGATTAGAAGAGATGCTTATTTTTGCCATATTGCTCAAATTGCCATGAAGGAAAATTCTTCTAATTTTTGGTACTTAAATAATGGGTGCTCTAGGCACATGACGGGAAACAAGAGTTTCTTCGACACTCTTGGGGTGGAGGAAAGAGGATGTGTCACATTTGGTGATGGATCCAAAAAGAGAGTTGTAGGGAAATGAACCATTTCCATTCCCAGATTACCCTCATTGTCCAATGTTTTATATGTTGATGGCTTGAAAGCCAATTTAATAAGCATTTCTCATCTTAGTGATGAAGGATTTTTTGTCTTATTTAGCAAAGATGATTGCTCAATCCTAAAGCCCAATGGACAAACCTTATTGAATGGTATGAGATCTAGCGACAATTGCTATTGTCTTGATGCTAGAATTGTCTCTTGTAATATGTCCAAGGATTAGCAAATAGAGTTATGGCATGAAAGATTTGGCCACATGAACTACCAAGATTTACGAATCCTTGATAAGTTCAATGTTGTGCGTGGCCTTCCCAAGCTTGGGAAAAAAGTCAATAGTGTTTGTGGATCTTGCCAACAAGGAAAACTAACTAAAAGCATGCACAAGAAGGGTAAGTATCTCTCCACCAAGGATCACCTAGAACTTCTCTATATGGATCTTATGGGTCTCATGCAAACCGAAAGTTTAGGTGGAAAGAGATACATTTTTGTTTGTGTAGATGATTTCTCTAGGTTCACATGGACATATTTTCTTAGAGAAAAATTTGAAACTTTTGATAAGTTTAAAATGCTTTGCAATAAACTTGAAAATGAAAAAGACTCTACCATTAAAAGCTTTAAATGGATTAGAAGTGACCATGGGAGGGAGTTTGAGAATGCCACCTTTGAAAGCTATTGCAATAGCTTATGCATCTCCCATGAGTTTTCGGCTCCTAGGACGCCTCAACAAAATGGAGTTGTTGAGAGTAAAATTAGGGTCCTTTAAGAGATGACCCATGTGATGTTGCTAAGCAACAATATCCTTAGGAACCTATAGGCGGAAGCCGTCAATACGACTTGTTATATAGGAACTAGAGTCTTCCTAAGGCCTGGTACTAAGCAAACCTCCTATGAGTTATGGAAAGGTAGAAAGCCAATGTAGGGAAAAACGGTTTTATATGCGTAGCAGAATGCGAAAATAGGTTTGGTATATAACAAAAAATTTTCCCTTTTAAAAGATGAACTTTAACCCTTAATTAATTTAATATATAAACAAAAGTACCATACCTTTTGTCGCATGATCCGATTGACTTTGCGTCGATGATAATCTGCAAGATCTTCCAATCCAATCACGAACGTAGATCACCTAGGAGCGTGGTCTCCTTTTCTTTGACTGATGATGGATAATAAAAACTTTTTCTTTTTCATTAGTCACATAAACTTCCAAGAGATAACAAAGAATGTTCCGGTAACTTTTGAGTTATCAATCTTTTGATCGAAACTCGCAAGAACCTTATTCGAAGTTGTGCACAAAGTCTTTTGATGTAAAAGCTACTAGTGCACTATCGAAATAAAAATGTTCTCTTCACTTTCTCTTGATGGCCGAAATTTTTCACACACTAATCTAAGAGTTGGATTTATTTTCAAGCAAAAGAAATAATTCTCTCTAGTGAAACTTAGGGTAGCCGAATTCTCTTTACACCAAAATATATATATTGGTTGCGAAATTCTCTTTGCCTATGAATATATATATCATCCCAGAATCTCACATGCACACATTATATATATATATCAAGTTCACTTACCATATATTATATATATATAGACCGAATTATTTTTACCATATAAATAATAAATATATATATATATCAATATTTTGGCTACAAATTCTGCATGCCACATATAATATATATATATATATATATTAGTGGTTGAAATTTACTTTCTACATATATTTCTATATAGGTTGAATTCTTTTATCAATATAATATATATCTTAGTGGACCAAGTCTTTTCTTTAGAATTTCAAACCATAATCCAACTCTTTTTTGTGACTATATCAAAGACTTCCTAATTTGACTAGATAAATAATTTCTTTTATTTATCTACTTACCAAATAAAGTCTTTGATTCCTTTTATACTACCAACAATGGTATACTACTAAGAAACATATTTCCTAGTCAGAAAAAGATTTTGATTCTTAATTAAATAATTAATTAATAAATTAATTAATTCCCATTTAATTAAATAATAAAATAAAACAATATAATAGGCCAATTAAATCAACCTTGCCACCCAAGTCCATACATGGACATATATATTGTTTTTCCATTTTATTAAATCCATTAGACTTTAATAAAAAGCTCACATGTGAACTAGATCCATTCTTATTGAAAGAAATAAGTCCACATGTCTTTCATTAATACATTAATATAATTTAACAACCTATTAGATAAATAATGTGCAAATTACATTCATAATGTATTAAATAAAATTCTAGATGGACCCATAAATTAGTCCAGTAGAATATATCAAATGATCCATGTAAGTCCTTGTGGATTGGGATCTTGGCAGGCAATCTAAATTTAAGCTTCAATAGACATAACCTAATCACAATCAACAAATGATTCACTTAGGCCCGATCTATTAATTTTAGCTCATTCCACTAAATAGCTAAAACTGTACTCTTAAATAAAGATAGAACAAGTAAATGTTTCTAATTCAAACCCTAGACAATCTTGTAGGAGAGAGTGTATCCTCGTGAATAATATCAGTAATCACCAAGAGCTCATAGACGGCCTATAGCTCTCCTAGTTACAATATTTACTCATTTGACCACATTTTGAACTTGGATATTTTGACTTATCCATAAGCCATGTTTCAATAGTCACTATCGAAAACTTAACGTTAAGATTCAATATCCAATACCTCAAAACATCCATATGATAATATTATAGTCTCATTTAAATAAATGGAGTCACGATGTCCATCTCTATAAATGAAGTCCTCTATCGATTAACAAATGAATACCACCAAACTATCGAGGATAGACTACGTTATATAATCGTACTCATTGATAGCTCAAACGATAACACTTGCAACCATAAGTCCATCATTTATCTCAGGATTAAGATAGACTCTCTAATTATCCTCATAATGAAAAACTTTTATCTACTAATGGTTCTAGATAAAGTATTTCATTGTGATCCTATTCAATACACCTAGTGCACTAGATTCTTTTACTCAAAGACACTTTGATGATTTAGACTTATCATATCTCATTTGATCCCACTCAAATGCTAGCAAAAGAATCTGCAACTTTAATAAGGTGAAGGTGTCTAACCTTTATCTTAAGTTGTGAGGAATATTCAAGACTAACTAAAAAATTATGTCTACCTCATATATATCCAGATGTACGAACAATTCTTTATATCCCATAGTCTTTTGACCTTATGACTATTAGCTTTGACAATTATAATAATAAACTATAAATGCTATAAGTTTTGTTAAATCAGAAATCACTTTATTAATATGAAAAGATTGTCAATTACACTATTACACTTTTGTTATTGAGCATAATCTTAACAGCCAAGTGTTAGTTACTTCCACACTTTTGGAAGCAAATGCTACATTTTAAATGACCATGATCAACTTGGCAAATTTGATGCTAAGAGTGATAAATGTATCTTTATTGGTTATGCATTGAATAGTAGAGCCTATAGAGTTTTCAACTTGAAGACTCTAAGCGTCATGGAATCATGATATGTTGTCTTTGATGATGATAGGCTCAAGTCTAATGACCATGAGAAGGAGATTATTGTAGTTGATGATTCTCCTTTGGAGAAGGTTGTGGAGACTCCTATTGTTGGGACGTCTAACCTTGATAAAGAGAACACACTACCTATTGATAGAGTTCCTTTGTTAAACTTTAAAGAACTCGCTCCATGAGTTAGACATCTCCATAACAAAGATGATGTTATTGGAGATGTGAATGAGAGTGTTAGGACTAGACGTCTAATAGCTAATCTCATTAGCTACACATGCTACACCTCTCAAATAGAACCCAAAAAGGCAGATGAGGCATTAAATGATGAATTTTGGGTTCTTGCCATGAAAGAAGAGCTAAACCAATTCGAAAGGAATGAGGTTTGGACTCTGGTTCCTAAGCCTAAGACCACTAATGTCATAGGCACCAAATGGATATATAGGAACAAATCCGATGAAGATGGCAACATAGTGCGTAACAATGCTAGACTTGTTGCAAAAGAGTACTCTCAAATTGAGGGTATTGACTTTGAGGAGACATTTGCTCCAATTACCCGTCTAGAGTCCATATGCTTATTTTGTCCATTTCTTGTTGCAAAAGTTCAAATTGCACCATATGGATGTGAAGAGTGCCTTACTAAATGGCTTCTTGCAAGAGGAAGTGTTTGTAGAATAACCTAAAGGGTTTGTGGATGCACACCACCCTAACCATGTCTATCACCTCAAGAATGATTTGTATGAGTTAAAACAAGCACTGAGGGCTTGGTATGAGCATCTCACTCAATTTCTTATTGACAATGACTACACAAGGGGTAGTGTTGACAAGACCTTGTTCATCAAAAGAAACAAAGATGAGTTATTTATAGCTCAAATCTATATTGATGACATTGTATTTGGCTCAACCAACAACACTAAGGTCTAACAATTTGTTAATGTTATGTCTCATGAATTTAAGATGAGTCTTGTTGGTGAGCTTAGTTACTTCCTAGGTTTACAAATTAAGCAATTAAATGATTGGATTTTTATAACCCAAGCTAAATATGCTAAAAACCTAGTGAAGAAGTTTGGTCTTGAAAATTTCAAACATTGTGATACACCTATGAGTACCACTTTGAAGCTAAGTAAGGATGCTAGTGGAAAAAGTGTGGAACAAACACTATATCGGGGCATGATTGGTAGCTTGCTTTATTTGACTGCAAGTAGGCTAGATATATCTTTTAGTGTGGGTGTGTGTGCTAGGTACCAAACGGATTCCAAGGAGTCTCATCTCTCTTTCGTTAAGAGAATCATTCGCTATATGAATGAGACATCCAACTATGGGATTTGGTACTCTTTTGACACTAATACTAGTTTAGTTGGCCTTAGTGATGCGGATTGGGTAGGAAATTGTGATGATAGGAAGAGCACATTAGACGATTGCTTCTTTCTAGGCAACAACTTGGTGTCATGGTTTTGCAAGAAGCAAAACTCGATTTCCTTGTCCATGGTCGAGGCCGAGTACATAGCCGCGAGGAGTGGATGCACACAACTCCTATGGATGAAGCAAATACTAGTCGACTACGGATTCAATCAAGGTACTCTAACCCTCTTTTCTAATAATATGAGTGCCATTAATATTTTCAAGAACCCGGTACAACACTCTAGAACTAAGCATATTGACATCCGTCATCATTTCATAAGAAAACTAGTTGAGAACAAATGCATAGTACTTGAGCATGTAGGTACTAATGATCAACTAGCGGACTTATTCACTAAACCCTTAGATACAACTAGGTTTCATGTACTTGGTAGATCTATTGGGATATTTCTTGTAGAGTGATGTGGTTTGGTATTTGACCTTAGTTGGGGAACTCAAGCAAAGAGAGCAATTGCATATTTGTTGCATGTAAAGATTTGAAATTTTTTATACTTCTTTATTAATTGCTTGAGTATCTTGGTTGTACATTTGTATATATGCTTTTATCTCAATAAGTATGAACCTTGCTTTGAATGCAATCCATGTCATGTTTATGTTAAAACATGCACTTTTGGACTAGGAGATATGCTTAAGAAATACTTATTGAATGACCTATAATGATCTCCATGACATGGTGATTCTTTTTATAACATGCTCAAAATGAAAAAGCATGAAATTCAAATGACATGCTCAAATGAAAAAGCATGAATTGATGATTGCAATTCTTAAATGCAAAACAATATGTGAAAAGCTTATGAGACTCAAAATGAATAAAGGATCTTGTATCCGTTCTAAGGATTTTAAAATCCAAAATATCTCTCTTTCTTTATTTGTTGAACATGTCTACTATCATACAGATATCTTATCCGGAAAAATCAAATAGGGTGCAAAGTTGCTCATGACATGTTTCGCTTATAAAGTTGGATATAGTTCTCTAAAATTGAAATCAATAAATTCTCTATATTCTTGCTTTAATTCATGACAAATGGTGAAATTGGTTTGAATTCTTATAGGAAACCTTTGTCATTTGCTTTACCAAATTCCATTGATTTTTGGACTTGAATGCAATATGTCTTGCATGCAAAGCATTTTAATCACACATTTTCTATGAAAATAAATCTCCTTGTATTTCTCCATTTGATTGAGTTACATAAAGTGTCTTATATGATTATGCAAATGACATGTATGTTTCTATCTCTCTTTGCTACAAGTGACCCGTTTAGGGAATACTCATTTGCCCATCTCATGACAAAAATGGGGAGTAGTATGTGATAATGAGAGTATGCTTATTGGGCAAATTGAAGTAGCAATTTTACATGTTAGGGAGAATACACATTAAGAGGGAGTAACTCTTTGAAGGGAAGCATTGCATTATACATACATTGCATGATGTTGTACTTAAATTCTTTAAATGCAAAAGCTTGTTTTAATTTCACTTGATCATCTCACATTGTCCTTGTATTAGAAAGTGTAGAAACTTTTTTTTGAAGGATTGGTTGTGTAGGGAAAAATAAACAAATAAAAGTGTTACACGCAGCGGAAACGATACTAAAGACGATTTAGTGACTTTTAAAATTTTTCCTTTCTGAACCTTAAACCCTTTTAATCAATAAACATGCATATATATCAACAAAAGTAAATTACCTCTTGTCGCGTGATCCGATTGACTTACGTCGATGGTAATCCGCAAGACCTTCAATCCGAGCACGAACGTGGATCACCTAGGAGCGTGGTCTCCCTTTCCTTTGAATTGCAAACCTGTGAATGGACTAAACAAATACTTTCTTTTCTTTGTTAGTCACAAAACAATCAAAAGAATGTCAAAATTATTCCGGTCACTTTTGAGTTCACAATCTTATGATCGAAACTCGCGTGAACCTAGATCGATATCGTATACACAAGCTTATTGATGTTTAAGCAATTGTATACTATCAAAGAATAATTTTTCACTCCTTTTTGTCTCTCTAGAATAAAATCTCTCTTAGAATTAAGAAGAAGAAGAAAGAAAATAAAAACTCAAGCACCAATTAATTGATGTGGCCGCACCCTATAAGAACATATATATAGGTTGGCCGAATTTTTCTTCTTTTTCCTTTAGGGTTGCCGAATTCTATGTAGTATCTAATTAGGGTTGGCCGAATTTCATCATGTCACTTATATAGGGTGACTGAAATTCAACCCTAATTCTTTTTAACTTTATAGACTTCAAACCCTAATCCAACTCTTTTATTTTTATTCTTTTATTTGACTAAATAAAAAAAAGACTCCTTATTTGATTAAATAAATAATACTAATTTATTTATTTACTTATCAAACAAGTCTTTTACTTTTAGGAAAGATTTGTTTCTTTAATTAAACAATTAATCAATAAATCAATTAATTCTTATTTAATTAAAACAAATGAAACAAAATAATATTTTTAGGTCAAAACCTTAACCTAGCCGCCCCACTTATATATAAGATGGGCCTAATATTATTTTCCTATTTCATTTAATCCATTGGACTTTAAATAAAAAAGCCCACATGTGAACCAGACCCATTCTTACTAAAAGAAACAAGCCCACATGTCTTTCATTAATATATTAATATAATTGAGCAGCCCATTACTTAAATAATGTGCAAATTATATTCTTAATATATTAAATGCAATTCTAGATGGACCCTTAAATTGGTCCGGTAGAATATATCAAGTGATCCATGCAAGTCCGTGTGGATTGGGGATCTTGGCGGGCCATCTAAATTTAAGCTTCAATAGACATAACCTAATCACAATCAACAAATGATTCACTTAGGTCCGATCCATTAATTTTAACTCATTCCACTAAAGAGCTAAAACTGAACTCTTAAATAAAGATAGAAAAGGAAGATGCTCCTCATTCATACCCTAGACAATCATATTGGAGATAGTGTATCCTCGTGATTAATATCAGTAATCGCCAAGAGTTCATAGACCGCCTATAACTCTCCAAGTTACCATATTTACTCATATGACCACGTTTTGAACTTGGATATTTTGACTTGTCCAGAAGCCATGTTTTCAATAGACACTATCGAAAACTCAACGTTGAGATTTAATATCCAATTACCTCAAAACATCCATATGATGATATTATACTCTCATTTAATTAAATGGAGCCACGATGTCCATATCTATAAATGAAGTCCTCTATCGATTAACAAATGAATATCACCAAACTATCGAGGATAGACTATGCGATATAATCGTACTCATTGATAACTCAAATGATATCACTTGCAACCATAAGTCCATCATTTATCTCAGGATTAAGATAGACTCTCCGATTGTCCTGATAATGAAAAGACTATTATCTATTGACGGTTCTAGATAAAGCTTTTCATTGTGATCCAGTTCAATGCACCCAGTGCACTAGATCCTTTTGCTCGAAGACACTCCGATGATTTTAGACTCATCATATCTCATTTGATCCCACTCAAATGCTAGCAAAAGAATTCTACAACTTTAACAAGATAAAGGTGCCCAACCTTTAACTTAAGTTGTGAACAATATTCAAGACTAACTAAAGAATTGTGTCTACCACATACATATCCAGATGTACGAACAATTCTTCTTTTCCCATAGTCTTTAGACCTTATGATTATTTACTTTGACAATTATAATACAAACTATAAATGCTATACGATTTGTTAAATCAGAAATCACTTTATTAATATGAAAAAGATTGTTAATTACAACATTACACTATTGCTATTGAGCATAATCCTAACAGGTTGTTCTACAAGAGATTGAAGACTTGAAGTTTTATCTTTTTAATATTTCTTTGTATTGTAGAAAACCATTGTTGACCTTTTTTCTATCTTGTTGTGAGGATCAATGTGAGTGATGGTTTTGTCATGAAATAACCAAATGGGGAGATTGTAAGTTCCTCAAAGTTTGATTGGCTTATTTCAGTGACAAAACCACAATTAGGGTTTGAAATGTAAGGGTAGCTTAGGATTGATCATCAAGCTCAAGGCCCTTTCAAGACCTCAAGGTGATATGCACTCCAAAGGTATATCTCAAGTGCTTAGTTTTCTTTGAAGAGATTTAGTTGCACACACACACTTGTCTTGATTGCATATGTATGCATTGATATTGTGTGCATTCTCTTCACATGTCACCTATGACTCTTGCACCTTATTGTTGTGTTGTGTTGTGTGTTAGTGTGTTAGTGTGTCTAGTAATTCGTTTCATGAACATAGTTTAGAAACGGCCGCGCATGTACGATAGTGTGCTTGGTTAGCACGAGGATCACCTTCGGAGAATGCCATTGGCTTCTCCTTTGGTTTTACCAATTTTGGTGAAATGGTGGTTTGATCGGCGGCCATGACCACCGAATGAAACCGCTGTTTGGCTCAGAAGGTTTTTGGACTAATTCTACGGTTATGATCAGCGGTTTCCAACTGCAGTGTACACCTAATTGATTTCATCTTTCGGTTTATTTCTGCGGTTGAATCGATGATTTTGAAACCGCTGATAATCCCCTGTTCTCTTGGGATTCAGTTCGGCGGTTTGATCGGCGGTTTTGAAATCCCCGATTGTACAGTTTCGAGGGCAAACTTGTATTTCCTCCTAGCCTTTTGTTGTTCTCTATAAATACACCATTATGTCACTCTCTTTCAGTACACTCTTTAATCATCAAGAACCCTAAAAGAGAAAAAGAGATATTTAAGAGAAAAAACATCAAGATTGATTCTTTAATTCTCTAAACTCATTTCCATGTACATCAATCATCATCTAATCATCATCTAGGATCATCTACTATGTGCTAGTACATGGATCTTCTTCAACACAAATATTATGGTAAGTTGTTCAATATTATCAAACATAATTAGTGTTCTTACTTAGCAGTTTATCTCATTCATTACTTGTATATTCTTAGAGTAATTTCTACATACAAGATTTAGATTATGTGTTGAATGTTTGAGTGTTGTATTTTGATAGTTATATCTAAGATTGTCATATCTCACATAGCTATGTTTTATGCCATGTCATATAGCAATTAATATCTAGGATTGATTTTATTAACAATTATTAATCCTTGATAAGCATCTAGTGTAACCTAGCATTATTTGCATATTTGGATATCTTTGAATATTCACTTAGGTTGTTTGATCTCTTCTTTGAGAATTGAGACTTGTGGCTAAGGTTTCTTAGACCATAAGCAAATTAGACTAGGTTCACTTTTATAGGCCTATGGGTAGTAGTGGTGGGTTATAAACCGTAAAAGGTTGAGGTTAACCTAGGTTGTAAACATCATTACAATCAGTGGATTTGAGGTTTGTGTGTTGCACGCATAACAACCTGTGGTTTTTCCTTGTTGAAGGTTTCCACGTAAAAATCATGTGTTATTTAAATTCTGCACTTTACACTTGATTTATTGCTTTAACTAGTTTGAGGTATTTTCATAATATTAACTAATCGCTAAAATTGGCAATAATCATTTAAAATCTATTCACCCCCTCTAGATAGTTTTATACACACTGTGCATTATTAGTTTCATAACCATCCGGAGTACCAAACTCCTAGTTAAGACTTTTGCTAAGTTATTCGGATCCTCTTGATCATAACTAAGACTTTATGCTTGGCTATCCGGAACACTTTCCTAGTCAAGTCTTCTTGCTCAAATCAATGCTTCACTCACCTTAATAAAAGACTTCAACCTTTCTACAAGGCAATGATCTAAGTGATGCAAATGATGCAAACACAAGACAAATAAAGCAAGATGATCAATCAAACTCTATGAACATGCTTCGATATATTTTAGGATATGCTGTCAACAAACAATCACAAATGTACCTAGAAATCAAGGCATGTAAATCAATAAGAACAAGATGAGAATATTCAATATATCACAAAAATCTTAGTTCTTAGATCATGAAATTAAACCTAGAAAATATCATGAAGGACATCATATTTAACATTTCTAGATTCAATTTCAAGTTAAATCAAGTTTAGCAAATATATGTTCAAGAGAAATCACAAAGCTAAAACTCAATTAAAAAAATGATCAAGCACCCATAGGATATGATCTAACATCATTCTTAGCATAAATCATCTATCAAATAAGAAGATTAAAAGATATGATCAAAGAGAAAGTGACAAGAAAAAGTTTCACATACAAAGATGAAACTCGGATTGAAGAACATCTTGTTGTGAACAATCACGAATTCATTTGAATCTGAAAAATGCTTGAGGTTTGTATCTCTCTTCAAGACCAACAATTTTGGCTTTCGGATCACTCGATTTCTAGTTCGTATGAGAGAGTTATGATCAAAATAAGAAAACTAAAATTGAGAGAAAATTTCTAATTTCATCTTTTTCAAATTTTCTACACTTAATATTTGGAGGGAATGAGGAGAGCTTTTGAAAGAATTCAAAGGAGGGAAAAATGGACCAACCATAGCTTTCCATCTCACCTCCACGTGTGGGGAATTTATGCCACACGTGGGTAGAGAGGTTCCCTGGTCGTGTGGCACACGTGGCTTACTTTTGCTTAGTCTTTGGCCGAGCAAACTCGTTCGCCCTTTTCTAGCGTTCTTTAGCCGTATTAAGGCATATGGACTCTGAATTCGAATCCATTTTCAGATTATGAACCGTGACTCCCTCACACATAACGAATACTACAAAACGTTGCAAAAAGGTTGAGAATTCATCTCAGAAAATGATGACGAAGACAACTCAACGAATGAAAACGCAAAGTAGCGTAACTACATTGTTTGGACTCGAAACCTAATGAATAAGTAACCCAAATGACCGAGACTCAACAAGGAATCATATAAGATCATGTTCAAGTCCAAAATACAATAAACACAAACAAATAAACACAATCTTACACAAGTATGTCATATCTAAGCGATAGTGATAAAACATGCAATTCTACAATGTTTGTCTATATGAGACCAATGCATGAACATACTTAAATGTGTGTGAATGTTGTAAGTTCCTCAAGGTTGATTGGCTTATTTCGGTGACAAACCACAAGTGGGGTTTGTTGTAAGGGTAGCTTAGGCATTTGATGGTTGGTGCTTTGCATAACCAAGACCCTCTCAAGACCTCAAGAGATCAAGCACTTCAAAGGTAAATTTCTAAGTGCTTACTTGTTTTGAAGAGATGTAGTTGCACACAATCACAACACATGCATAATTCTTATTTTTGTATGTTGTATGTCTTAATAATATGTGCTTTAATGTTCATTAATCTCTCTGCTTGCATGTTTAATTTGATTGCATCTTGTGTGTTAAATGCCATGTTTTTGATGCATCATGTTTGTTTAGGGGTGCTGTCAAACCACCCTACAACCGCCCTACGTGAGGCGATTAAACAGCTATTAGAGCAAATTTGCTCTTGATCGCCCTTCGTAGAGCGGTACCACTGATGGATTTTTTAATCGCCTATAAACCGCCTTACAATTGCCCTACGTAGAGCGGGTTTAAGGCGGTCTTCAAAATCCCGAGAGCAATCGCCCCCATTTCGCTTGAAAACCACCTTACGCGTAAAGCAGTCATGAAGAACATGTTCTTCATTTCCCAGGTGAACTACCTTACAACCACCTTACAACCGCCCTACGTAGAGCGGGTGTAAGGCGGTCAAGACAAAAACTTTGAAAACTTTGCAAAACAATGTAGCATCAATTTGTCACCCCTATATATATGCTGCTTTGACTTTAGGTCAGTTTTAAGAGAGTTCAAATCATATTTTGAATTAGCATTTTTCCAAAGAGAAAAAATCACTAAAGAACTCTCCTTTGTTTACTCAAACACATATCCAAGTGCATCAAATCATCATCTAGCATCATCCATGATCATCTAAGTGACATTCATGCTTGGTTTTTATTCAACACTTTTAGCTTGGTAAGTTGGTCACTAATATCACATATATTTTGTGTCTTTCTTAACAAGCAATCTTATTTATTACTTGTATGCTTATAGAACATATTCTATTGACAAGATTGAGATAATTGTGTTGATTGTTTGAGAGTTGTATTTTGATAGCTATTATTAAGATTATTTAATCTTTGATAGCTATTCTTTATGACATGTCATATAGCAAAGATTGATATCTAGGATTGTGATTATTGTCATCTTTCATCCTAGATAGGCATTTAGTGTAATAGCATTACTTGCTCTTTGAATATCATATTATTCACATTATGTTGTTTATTCTCTTCATAGAGAAGTGAGTCTTGTAACTACCGGTGAGTGGTGCAAGAAAATTGGATTAGGTCCACTTTTATAGGTCTACGGGTAGTAGTGGCGGGTTATAGACCGTGAGAGGTTAAGGTCAACCTAGGTTGTAAACCTCATTGCAATTAGTGGATTTGAGGTTCGTGTATGGCGCACATAACAACCCGTGGTTTTTTCTTTTTGAAGGTTTCCACGTAAATATGAAGTGTCTTTTATATTTCCGCACATATTACACTTGCTATATAAATTGACTAGTTAGGGGCATTTTCATAAACTTGACTAATCATGAAAATTGGATAAAATTGATTAAAATCTATTCACCCCCCCCCCCCCCCTCTAGATTAATATTGAACACACCATAATTTGTTTCAAATGTGTTATATCAAATGTTTGCACAACGATGCAGGGACACACATGAATGAATTGTGTGTGTATGTGCTTACGCCTTGCAAGAGGAAGAAGAATCTTGATACCTTAGCATCCAAGAATGTGATGTTCCCTCTTGAAAACAATATTTGCATAAGACGTCGCTTTTAACCTTTGAAGCTTCTTTTCACCAAGAACCACCTAAGCAACACTTATTACAAATATAGAGATTTTTGCAATGGAATCAAGCCAATACAAATCAAGTATCTTATAATATATACAGTCTTTCTACTGTCAGTTCGTCCTGGTATAAAATATATCAAGACGATGAATGTGGACCATAAATTATGGATAAGTTTTGACAAGTGTATATACACTTTAAGTCAAAGTATGTAAATCTAATGGTCAATATTCTTCGTCCTGATATATTTTATATCAAGACGAACTGATAATAAAAAAACTGTATATATATATGCTCTCTCATGTAAAACGAGCTGCTCTCTCAATATTAATAAAAAGCATAACTTGATATCTCTCTCTCTCTCCCCTTTATTTCTTCATCATCTCTCTTTATCTGATACCAGCTCTCATCTCACTCATATTTCATTTAATTATTTGT
This sequence comes from Acer negundo, assembly GCA_035582765.1. Classification (NCBI taxonomy): domain Eukaryota; kingdom Viridiplantae; phylum Streptophyta; class Magnoliopsida; order Sapindales; family Sapindaceae; genus Acer; species Acer negundo. The sequence continues at coordinate 24,844,057 of CM069231.1, read as the reverse complement.
TACTTCATTTCTTCTCATTTAAAACAAAAATCACTTTGTTAATAACTTAAAAGCAATTAACAGACCACCAAATGTTATTCCCTGTAGGGAAAAATAATAAATAAAAGTGGTAAACGCAGCGGAAGCGATACTAAAAACGATTTAGTGACTTTTAAAATTTTTCCTTTATGAACCTTAAACCCTTTTAATCAATAAACATGCATATATGTTAACAAAAGTAAATTACCTTTTGTCGCATGATCCGATTGACTTACGTCGATGGTAATCCGCAAGACCTTCAATCCGAGCACGAACGTGGATCACCTAGGAGCGTGGTCTTTCTTTTCTTTGAATTGCAAACCTGTGAATGGACCAAACAAAAAACTTTCTTTTCTTTGTTAGTCACAAAACAATCAAAAGAATGTCAAAAATTATTCCGGTCACTTTTGAGTTCTCAATCTAATGATCGAAACTCGCGTGAACCTAGATCGATATCGTATACACAAGCTTATTGATGATTAAACAATAGTATACTATCAAAGAATAATTTCACACTCTCTTTTGTCTTTTTAGAATAAAAACTCTCTCTTGGAATTAAGAAGAAGAAGAAAGAAATAAAAAACTCAAGCACAATGGATTGTGGTGGCCGAACCCTATATGAACACATATATAGGTTGGCCGAATTTTTTTTTACCTGTGGATGTTTCCTTTAGGGTTGCCGAATTCTATGTAGTCTAAGATTAGGGTTGGCCGAATTCTATAATGTCACTTATATAGGGTGACTTAAATTCAACCCTAATTCTTTTCAACTTAATAGACTTCAAACCCTAATCGAACTCCTTGATTTTTATTGTTTTATTTTTGACTAAATAAAAAGACTCCTTATTTGATTAAATAAATAAAACTAATTTATTTATTTCCTTGTCAAACAAGTCTTTTACTTTTAGGAAAGATTTGTTTCTTTAATTAAATAATTAATCAATAAATTAATTAATTCTTATTTAATTAAAACAAATGAAACAAAATAATATTTTAGGTTAAAATTTTAACCTTGCCGCCCCACTTGATTAAGATTGGGCCTAACATTATTTTCTTATTTCATTTAATCCATTGGACTTTAAATAAAAAGCCCACATGTGAACCAGACCCATTCTTACTAAAAGAAACAAGCCCACATGTCTTTCATTAATATATTAATATAATTGAGCAGCCCATTACTTAAATAATGTGCAAATTATATTCTTAATATATTAAATGCAATTCTAGATGGACCCTTAAATTGGTCCGGTAGAATATATCAAGTGATCCATGCAAGTCCGTGTGGATTGGGGATCTTGGCGGGCCATCTAAATTTAAGCTTCAATAGACATAACCTAATCACAATCAACAAATGATTCACTTAGGTCCAATCCATTAATTTTAACTCATTCCACTAAAGAGCTAAAACTGAACTCTTAAATAAAGATAGAAAAGGAAGATGCTCCTCATTCATACCCTAGACAATCATATTGGAGATAGTGTTGTAGGGAAAAATAAACAAATAAAAGTGTTACACGCAGCGGAAGCGATACTAAAGACGATTTAGTGACTTTTAAAATTTTTCCTTTATGAACCTTAAACCCTTTTAATCAATAAACATGCATATATATCAACAAAAGTAAATTACCTCTTGTCGCGTGATCCGATTGACTTACATCGATGGTAATCCGCAAGATTTTCAATCCGAGCACGAACGTGGATCACCTAGGAGCGTGGTCTCCCTTTCCTTTGAATTGCAAACCTGTGAATGGACCAAACAAATACTTTCTTTTCTTTGTTAGTCACAAAACAATCAAAAGAATGTCAAAATTATTCCGGTCACTTTTGAGTTCACAATCTTATGATCGAAACTCGCGTGAACCTAGATCGATATCGTATACACAAGCTTATTGATGTTTAAGCAATTGTATACTATCAAAGAATAATTTTTCACTCCTTTTTGTCTCTCTAGAATAAAATCTCTCTTAGAATTAAGAAGAAGAAGAAAGAAAATAAAAACTCAAGCACCAATTCATTTATGTGGCCGCACCCTATAAGAACATATATATAGGTTGGCCGAATTTTTCTTCTTTTTCCTTTAGGGTTGCCGAATTCTATGTAGTATCTAATTAGGGTTGGCCGAATTTCATCATGTCACTTATATAGGGTGACTAAAATTCAACCCTAATTCTTTTTAACTTTATAGACTTCAAACCCTAATCCAACTCTTTTATTTTTATTCTTTTATTTGACTAAATAAAAAAGACTCCTTATTTGATTAAATAAATAATACTAATTTATTTATTTACTTATCAAACAAGTCTTTTACTTTTAGGAAAGATTTGTTTCTTTAATTAAACAATTAATCAATAAATCAATTAATTCTTATTTAATTAAAACAAATGAAACAAAATAATATTTTTAGGTCAAAACCTTAACCTAGCCGCCCCACTTATATATAAGATGGGCCTAATATTATTTTCCTATTTCATTTAATCCATTGGACTTTAAATAAAAAAAGCCCACATGTGAACCAGACCCATTCTTACTAAAAGAAACAAGCCCACATGTCTTTCATTAATATATTAATATAATTGAGCAGCCCATTACTTAAATAATGTGCAAATTATATTCTTAATATATTAAATGCAATTCTAGATGGACCCTTAAATTGGTCCGGTAGAATATATCAAGTGATCCATGCAAGTCCGTGTGGATTGGGGATCTTGGCGGGCCATCTAAATTTAAGCTTCAATAGACATAACCTAATCACAATCAACAAATGATTCACTTAGGTCCGATCCATTAATTTTAACTCATTCCACTAAAGAGCTAAAACTGAACTCTTAAATAAAGATAGAAAAGGAAGATGCTCCTCATTCATACCCTAGACAATCATATTGGAGATAGTGTATCCTCGTGATTAATATCAGTAATCGCCAAGAGTTCATAGACCGCCTATAACTCTCCAAGTTACCATATTTACTCATATGACCACGTTTTGAACTTGGATATTTTGACTTGTCCAGAAGCCATGTTTTCAATAGACACTATCGAAAACTCAACGTTGAGATTTAATATCCAATTACCTCAAAACATCCATATGATGATATTATACTCTCATTTAATTAAATGGAGCCACGATGTCCATATCTATAAATGAAGTCCTCTATCGATTAACAAATGAATATCACCAAACTATCGAGGATAGACTATGCGATATAATCGTACTCATTGATAACTCAAATGATATCACTTGCAACCATAAGTCCATCATTTATCTCAGGATTAAGATAGACTCTCCGATTGTCCTGATAATGAAAAGACTATTATCTATTGACGGTTCTAGATAAAGCTTTTCATTGTGATCCAGTTCAATGCACCCAGTGCACTAGATCCTTTTGCTCGAAGACACTCCGATGATTTTAGACTCATCATATCTCATTTGATCCCACTCAAATGCTAGCAAAAGAATTCTACAACTTTAACAAGATAAAGGTGCCCAACCTTTAACTTAAGTTGTGAACAATATTCAAGACTAACTAAAGAATTGTGTCTACCACATACATATCCAGATGTACGAACAATTCTTCTTTTCCCATAGTCTTTAGACCTTATGATTATTTACTTTGACAATTATAATACAAACTATAAATGCTATACGATTTGTTAAACCAGAAATCACTTTATTAATATGAAAAAGATTGTTAATTACAACATTACACTCTTGCTATTGAGCATAATCCTAACAATCTCCCACTTGCGCTATAGCAAATGTGTCATATCTCTCAAGCCCATATTCTCTAGATGCCCATCGAAACTCTTCTGAGGTAGAGCCTTTGTGAAGGGATCCGCTAGATTTTCTGCTGATGCGATTTTGGTAATCGTCACTTCACCTCTTTGAACAATCTCCCTTAAAAGATGATACTTTCTTTCAATGTGTTTACCTCTCTTATGACTTCTTGGTTCTTTCGAATTAGCCACTGCTCCACTGTTGTCACAGTAGATAGTGATCTGCTTATTCGCACTAGGAACCACTTCTAAGTCAATCAAGAATTGGCGGAGCCAAACAGCCTCTTTGGCAGCTTCGCATGCAGCAACATACTCAGCTTCCATGGTGGAATCAGCAATACAAGATTGCTTGATACTCCTCCATATAACTGCTCCTCCTCCAATAGTAAACACAGCCCCTGATGTGGATTTTCTGGAGTCAGAATCTGATTGGAAATCAGAATCTGTATACCCAACGGGAACCAAATCCCCTCCAGAGTATACAAGCATATTATCTCTCGTTCTCTTAAGATACTTGAAAATATGCTTGACTGCCGTCCAGTGATCAGGTCCAGGTTTCGATTGAAACCTGCTAACTATGCCAACAGCAAAACAAATATCTGGTCTAGTACAGAGCATTGCATACATGAGACTTCCAACTGCCGAGGCATATGGAACTCTACTCATGAATTGCTCTTCATGCTCATTCTTAGGAACTTGTTCCTTAGAAAGCTTGATTCCATGTCTGAAAGGTAACATACCTTTCTTGGAATCCTGCATGGAAAACCTAGACAAGATTTTGTCTATGTATGAAGCTTGGGATAATGCAATCGTTCTATTCTTTCTATCCCTTATTACTTGGATACCTAGAATAAAACTTGCTTCTCCTAAGTCCTTCATATCAAATTGTTTTGCTAACCATTCTTTTACTGATGTCAATACACCTACATCGTTTCCAATGAGTAGTATATCATCAACATAAAGAATCAGGAAAACCAACTTGTCGCCTTTAATCCTTTTATATACACAAGGTTCGTCAGGATTCTGAATAAATCCAAAACCTTTGACAGCTTGATCAAACCTTATGTTCCAGGATCTGGATGCTTGCTTTAATCCATATATGGATTTCTGCAACTTGCATACCTTATCCACTTGGCCCTTTTCAATGAATCCCTCTGGTTGCATCATGTAGATGCTTTCGTCAAGACTTCCATTTAGGAAAGCTGTCTTGACGTCCATTTGCCAAATCTCTAAATCTAAAGATGCTGCAATGGATAAGAGTATCCTAATGGATTTAAGCATGGCCACAGGAGAGAAGGTTTCCTCGTAATCGATACCTTCTTTCTGTGTATACCCTTTAGCTACCAATCTAGCTTTAAAGGTTTCCACCTTTCCATCCATACCTCTTTTCCTCTTGTATACCCACTTGCACCCAATGGGTTTTATCCCTTTAGGCAAGTCTACAAGGGACCAGACTTTGTTATCGAACATAGATTCAATCTCGGATTGCATTGCCTTTTGCCAATGGCGACTATCAACATCCTCCATAGCTTCCTTGTACGTATAGGGATCATCGTCGTCCGGGAGATTCTCCACTGATTCTCCCAGACCGATGTATCTTTCGGGTTGTGTTCTAACCCTCCCACTACGACGAGGAATGGTAGGTTGTTGATCTTGTGTTGGATCGGAACTTACAATTGGGTTAGGTTGTGCAACCTCTCGTGGAATTGTATCTCCTGACATCTCATTCAGGACAATTCTACTTCTAGGCACAAAATCATTCATATAGTCCTTTTCCAGAAATTTAGCATTTGTCGAAACAAATACTTTAAGATCTGAAGGACTATAGAAATAATATCCTTTAGTTTCTTTTTGGATACCCTACAAATATACATGTTTCTGAACGGGACTCCATCTTTTCTGTCTTTCCTTTTAACACATGCGCAGGACAACCAAATATCCTTAAGTGTTGTAAACTAGGCTTGCGCCCAGTCCACAACTCATGCGGTGTTTTAGGAACAGACTTAGATGGTACATCGTTTAGAATGTATATAGCAGTTTGTAAAGCATATCCCCAAAAAGAAATAGGAAGCGTTGAATAACTCAACATAGACCTAACCATATCCAAAAGAGTTCTATTTCTCCTTTCTGCTACCCCATTCTGTTGAGGTGTACCTGGTGCAGAAAACTGAGAAACTATCCCATTATCAATAAGATATTGCTGAAACTCACCAGATAGATATTCTCCACCACGATCAGATCTCAAGATTTTTATGTGTTTCTCAAGCTGATTTTCCACTTCAGCTTTGAATGCTTTGAACATGTCAAAAGCATCCGACTTATGTCTCATGAGATACACATAACCAAATCTTGAGTAATCATCCGTGAAGGTGATGAAGTACTCATATCCACCTCTAGCTTGAATGCTCATAGGTCCACATACATCAGTGTGTATCAATCCTAAACATTCAGTGGCTCTTGCACCTTTGGCAGAGAACGTCCTTTTGGTCATTTTACCTTCCAAACAAGATTCACAAGTTGGTAGATCATCAACCTTTAAGTCACTTAAAGGTCCGTCACTTACCAATCTTTTAATCCTATTAAGGTTAATATGACCTAAGCGTAAATGCCAAAGGTAGGTTTCATCTGTTGATAATTTTACTCTTTTATGATTAGGTTCCGTTATTTCTGTGTCTAACGAGTGAGAGATATTTCTATGCAAAAAGTATAGACCGTTTTCCAATGTACCTTGGCAAATAATTTTGTCATTCTTACTAATAATAAAAACTTTATTAAAAGTAACCGAATATCCAAATTTATTCAAACAAGAAACTGAAATTAAATTCCTCTTGAATTGAGGTACATAATAAACGTCTATTAAATCTAAATGCCTTCTAGAATCCAAATAAACTCTAATATCTCCCACTGCACTTGCAGACACTAACGTTCCGTTGCCCAAGCGCAAATTGATTTCATTCTTACTCAACTTTCTCCTTTCTTGAAACCCCTTCTTCACTGCAGTATTTTACAAACAAAAAACTGCACATACTAAAAAAAAATAAAAAAACTGCAGTAACCCTAAAAAAATACTGCACATATAAAAAATAAAATAAAATAAAACCTAGCAATCTACCAAGAAGGAATTATGGCGATAATAGACCACTCTTCTTGTTACAACTCCGAAACAAAAATTACATTGAAAATCTAGGGCCAAAATCGAGCAATAACAAACCACATAAAACATATATAAATCCATACATCACATGTAATTATATATTTGAATACCTAGAGTGCCATCTCTTTCTAAACATGCATAATCACAATAAAAAGAAATAGATCCACGTATATATACGTTAATTAATTAAAAGGGTTCAACCTAGGCTCTGATACCAATTGTAGGGAAAAATAATAAATAAAAGTGGTAAACGCAGCGGAAGCGATACTAAAAACGATTTAGTGACTTTTAAAATTTTTCCTTTATGAACCTTAAACCCTTTTAATCAATAAACATGCATATATGTTAACAAAAGTAAATTACCTTTTGTCGCATGATCCGATTGACTTACGTCGATGGTAATCCGCAAGACCTTCAATCCGAGCACGAACGTGGATCACCTAGGAGCGTGGTCTCCCTTTTCTTTGAATTGCAAACCTGTGAATGGACCAAACAAAAAACTTTCTTTTCTTTGTTAGTCACAAAACAATCAAAAGAATGTCAAAAATTATTTCGGTCACTTTTGAGTTCTCAATCTAATGATCGAAACTCGCGTGAACCTAGATCGATATCGTATACACAAGCTTATTGATGATTAAACAATAGTATACTATCAAAGAATAATTTCACACTCTCTTTTGTCTTTTTAGAATAAAAACTCTCTCTTGGAATTAAGAAGAAGAAGAAAGAAATAAAAAACTCAAGCACAATGGATTGTGGTGGCCGAACCCTATAAGAACACATATATAGGTTGGCCGAATTTTTTCTTCTTTTTCCTTTAGGGTTGCCGAATTCTATGTAGTCTAAGATTAGGGTTGGCCGAATTCTATAATGTCACTTATATAGGGTGACTTAAATTCAACCATAATTCTTTTCAACTTAATAGACTTCAAACCCTAATCGAACTCCTTGATTTTTATTCTTTTATTTTTGAATAAATAAAAAGACTCCTTATTTGATTAAATAAATAAAAATAATTTATTTATTTCCTTGTCAAACAAGTCTTTTACTTTTAGGAAAGATTTGTTTCTTTAATTAAATAATTAATCAATAAATTAATTAATTCTTATTTAATTAAAACAAATGAAACAAAATAATATTTTAGGTTAAAATTTTAACCTTGCCGCCCCACTTGATTAAGATTGGGCCTAACATTATTTTCTTATTTCATTTAATCCATTGGACTTTAAATAAAAAGCCCACATGTGAACCAGACCCATTCTTACTAAAAGAAACAAGCCCACATGTCTTTCATTAATATATTAATATAATTGAGCAGCCCATTACTTAAATAATGTGCAAATTATATTCTTAATATATTAAATGCAATTCTAGATAGACCCTTAAATTGGTCCGGTAGAATATATCAAGTGATCCATGCAAGTCCGTGTGGATTGGGGATCTTGGCGGGCCATCTAAATTTAAGCTTCAATAGACATAACCTAATCACAATCAACAAATGATTCACTTAGGTCCAATCCATTAATTTTAACTCATTCCACTAAAGAGCTAAAACTGAACTCTTAAATAAAGATAGAAAAGGAAGATGCTCCTCATTCATACCCTAGACAATCATATTGGAGATAGTGTATCCTCGTGATTAATATCAGTAATCGCCAAGAGTTCATAGACCGCCTATAACTCTCAAAGTTACCATATTTACTCATATGACCACGTTTTGAACTTGGATATTTTGACTTGTCCAGAAGCCATGTTTTCAATAGACACTATTGAAAACTCAACGTTGAGATTTAATATCCAATTACCTCAAAACATCCATATGATGATATTATACTCTCATTTAATTAAATGGAGCCACGATGTCCATATCTATAAATGAAGTCCTCTATCGATTAACAAATGAATATCACCAAACTATCGAGGATAGACTATGCGATATAATCGTACTCATTGATAACTCAAATGATATCACTTGCAACCATAAGTCCATCATTTATCTCAGGATTAAGATAGACTCTCCGATTGTCCTGATAATGAAAAGACTATTATCTATTGACGGTTCTAGATAAAGCTTTTCATTGTGATCCAGTTCAATGCACCCAGTGCACTAGATCCTTTTGCTCGAAGACACTCCGATGATTTTAGACTTATCATATCTCATTTGATCCCACTCAAATGCTAGCAAAAGAATTCTACAACTTTAACAAGATAAAGGTGCCCAACCTTTAACTTAAGTTGTGAACATTATTCAAGACTAACTAAAGAATTGTGTCTACCACATACATATCCAGATGTACGAACAATTCTTCTTTTCCCATAGTCTTTAGACCTTATGATTATTTACTTTGATAATTATAATATAAACTATAAATGCTATATGATTTGTTAAACCAGAAATCTCTTTATTAATATGAAAAAGATTGTTAATTACAACATTACACTCTTGCTGTTGAGCATAATCCTAACAATCCCATCCTCATTTCTCTGTTTTTTCCTGTTTTCCCTGTTTTACTAAAAATTACATACTTAAAAAACCAAACAATACATTACAAATTTAAACACAAATGCAAAATAAAATCCATTATAAATTCAAATGAAATCTAATATTGTTCTTTCATAATATATATACATGGGTGAATTCAAAAAGAGCCAAAAAATTTATAGACTTATTATTTTTATCCATAAGTTTATTTTTTATTGTTTTCATCACTTTTTACCACTTTTGGACAAAAATGCCCTTAAATTTGAAATTTGAAAAAAAAAAAAAAAAAAGGTCTTTCAGTGGGTGGGTGGGTGGTAAAAAGGAGGCATTTTATCAGGGTGGGAACCACTCATTAGTAAAAGTGTAAAACGATCAAGAGAAAAGAGAGAGATCGTTATCGCCGTGAAACCATTGTCGTCGTCACTACCGGTCACTGTCGCTGTTGCTCGCCGTTCGCACCTCTGTCGTCGTCGCTACAGAGAGAGATAAGAAGAGAAGAGGTCGTGTAGTTACCGCTGCCATCGCCTCGAATCTTTGTCGCTGCCATTACCGCAGTCACCGAATCCACACATTTAATTCTCAGGTTTGCTTTGGATTGATTTTTAATTGTTTTTCAGTGTGTAATCAGGATCTTGTTTTGTAAAATTATTTGTTTTGACGGTATCTACGTTAGTGAGAATGGGAAAATAATCGAAGAGGAATGATTTATTGATTAGCTATCATAGTAATGTTATGGAAGCATGGGTTAAACATTTTGTTCTTGCGTTTAATGTTGAGTATGAGAACTTTTTATTTGGTTGTCTGGAATTTTTGGATTAGAGAATATTGGATTTGTTATGTAATGTGTTCTAATGTTTCTAATTGCATTAGGATATGAATTTTATAGTTCTACATCAACTGCTGTTTATTGTTATGTACTTTCTTAAAAAATCTTGTGTGCAAAAAAAAATAAAAATGATACTAACTACAATATAACAGAATTTATAATTTCAGGATTTAAATGATGCAACAATGGAGTACCCAGATTCCCAACTACTTTATTTCTTGTGATTAGATTTCAAGCAATGTAACAAAAAATCAAAGCTGAGCCACAAACTAACACAAACAACAGTTTTGTTTCCTTCTTAAATAATGAAAGCTTGTAAATCTACCATCTACCTTTATCAACTGAATTATGCATTCAAAAGAGTCTCATATATCAGTGTCTTCATCTATACAAGTAAAATTTTTGAACGGGAATAGATCTTGCTCTAATAGTGACTACATAAATTATGACTAGTAAGTTAGCTAGACATTTGGGGGTGAAATTTTAAGAATTGTGAGAATGGATTACTTGCTAAAGATGATTTTGAATGAAAGGACTGAGCCCGTCAGGAGTAGCAATTGATATGGTGTCAATGAACTGTAAAGTGAAGCTGTGTGGGGTTTTTGATAAATTTTTTACATTGTTTGATAATTTGATGATTTTTTTTTCTTAATTGAACTACTTGATTAATATAGTGTTTGGTGAATATGCAGGGCATGAGCAATGGGATATACAAAGCACTGAATGATAGAGTAGTAGTACATGCTTTGTACAAAACTCTCACTTCACTATCAGTGTGAAAATGCTTCTTAGGAAGAATACAATTAGCATAGTGCAATTATCATGTTACTAATGAGAGTATGTTGAATGTTGGACAAGTATTCTCTGTCTAATTTTGTTGATACTATGATCAATAATAGTAAAGTTTGTGTTTGGTTTCAATCAATTTGTATAGTTATTGGCATGCTAATTGTATTCCCAGTTACATGCCACGTGAATTTAGTTGTTTGTACTGGCATGTAAGTTATGTATTGGCATGCAACTCTGGGATGTAATTTGAAAATAAACTAGCATGTAACTTAAGATTCAATTGGCATGTAATTTAAAAATACACTGGCGTGTAACTTAAGAATTAACTGGCATGTAACTTAAAAATACACTAGCATGTAACTTAAGAACTAACTGGCATGTAACTTAGAACACTAAGAACATTTAACTTGAAACACAACAAGCATGTAACTTGAAAGGCATGTAACTCCAAATAGTTGGTACTCAACTCACATGTAACTTGAAATTAAATTAGCATGTAACTTGAAAATCAATTGACATGTAACTTCACAACCAACTGGCATGTAACTTCAATTTGATCTAGCATGTAAGTTAAGAACCGACACTGGCATGTAACTTCAATTTGATCTGGTATGTAACATAAAATTTAACTGGCATGTAACTTACAATTAAAATTGCATGTAATAATACTGAAATTTGATCACTGAAATAAATTCATACAATACTAGAATTTGATCTTCAAAATAAATTCATTCAATATTGGAATCTAACTGAATAAAGTTTACAATACGAAATACATGTAAGAATTAAAACATCATTGCTAATAACTAAGTTGTACCACCAACTTCCGATGCCAACATACATTTCTGTGAATTGTGCCATTCTTCTTTCATTAAACAACATAAAGATTACAAGAAGACCAACTGAAAATCTAGCTACATATGTGCTACACTATTACAAGCTCTAGGAATATGACACATTACATTCTAGATATGGGCTCGATTGACCGCTCATCTTCATCTCTTTCAAGAGAAAAATCTGAAAGCTCTCTTCTAAATTCATCTGCACATGTTCATAAAAACACATGAGCAAAAACGCTTATATATATTTTACAATAGAATCGAATAATTTTTCAGCCGTATATTACCAAATATTGTATTTAAAGAAGTACATGACAGTTATATGACAATTAATAATGAAGTTACATGCCAGTTCATTTAAGTACCATATTTGGAAGACTGATTTCAAAACAAAATTCCAGTAGTTTTACATGCTAGAAGTTACATGCCAGTTGATAATGAAGTTACATGCCATTTAATAATGAAGTTACATGCCAGTTCATTTAATTATCATATTTGGAATACTGATTTCAAAATAAAATTCTAGTAGTTTTACAGGCTAGAAGTTACATGCCAATTGATAATGAAGTTACATGCCAGTTAATAATGAAGTTACATGTCAGTTCATTTAATTATCATATTTGGAAGACTGATTTTAAAACAAAATATCACCTGGGAACAAAATATCACAGTAGCTGGGTTTCACCTCTAAATCGAAATCGATCTCTTATTCTTCATATCAAACATAACGATCCTTGTAAAAAAGAAACAAGTGGGTAAGGGATACATATCGTTGAAGAACGTTGTTTGGCTCCAGATCTACTTCACATGAGAGAGATCTAACTCATAAGAGAGAGACACACACACAAAATTATTGTTGGGTTTCAGATCTAATTCATTAGAGAGAGACACACACACACAAAGAATGAAAGAGTTATGTTGAACAAGCAGAAATTTGCACTGGTGAGAAGAAATTTAGATGAGCAAAAATGTTGAAATGTTAACGAGTAGAAATTTATTCTTCATAGCATAAATTTTCAGATTGTGGTTGTCTTCTTCACGGTGGTTTTCTTCGTCTTCACAGCGATTTTCTTCGTCTTCACAGCAGAAAATTTCAGTAGAAATTGCTTGACCAAAAATTTATGCTTAGATTTCTTGTCTAGAAATTTCTGCTGAAATTTTCTTGTCTTCGTTGTTGCCACTTCATCTTGCCTAGAAACGAACATAAATAAAGAGACGAATTGGAGGCCGATGAGATGAAGAGAAACGGAATGATAAGGAATTGACGAGTTGGAGGTCGACCAAAAGAGAGAGAAATGGAATGGGTTTCTAGTTGAGAGAAAAAGAAGAGAGAAGAGAGAGAGAGAGAGAGAAGAGAGAGAGAGAAATTCTGATTTTGAAAAATTTGGGACAGCATGACCAAACATATCAAGAGAGAGAGGGAGCAAAATTTTGGGAGGGAATATTCAAGATAATTATAAAATCTAATTCAGGGTAATTTTGGCAATTCAAGGCTAAAGATGACGAAAACAATAAAAAATAAACTTTTGGCTGAAAACAATAACTCCATAAATTTTTTGGTTGTTTCCTGCAATTTCCTATATATATATATATATATATATATATACATATAGTCTTTCTATTGTCAGTTCAAACTGATATAAAATATATAAGTTCCTTACATGTGAGCCATTGGATTTCAATGCTTTGATTTGACTGCTTGTCAAAATATCTTTTAAATCCAATGACTCACATGTAATGAATTTATATATTTTATATCAGTTCGAACTGACAATAGAAAAACTATATATATATATATATATATATAATTATATAAGATTTGAGGAAAATGGGGATGGGTCATCTCCCCCATCCCCATTTCAATAAATTTGTGGATGAAAATCATCACACCCCCCCCTCCCCCATTTCCACATTTTCTCCAAAAATTTAGGTATCCAGGGGATAGATGTCCATCCCTATTAACAATGTTTAAGGCTGGTGATTATTTATTACTGATAATTGCAATTATAGATGTATGTAAAGAACCTACAAATACATAAAATCTAGAGGAAATAAGGCTTTTTAGTCAAAAATTTTAAGGCCTTATTATTTTTGTCAACAATTATCATTTTTATTGTTTATCTCAACAAATGGGCTTTGAATTGTTTTTGTTAACAAATGGGCTTTGAAGACAAAATTGCCCTTATTTTTTTAAAAAAAAACCTCTTCTCTCTCATTTTCTCTCTTATCTTCACCAAAAAAAATTTTTCCTCTTTTTCTCTCTCCTTTTCTCACACTTCCTTCCTTCTTCTTCTTTCTCTCATTCTTCTCTCTTTTTCTCTTCCTCTCTCCTCCTCTCTCCTCCGTCCGATCGTCGTTTTCTCTTCTTTTTCTTCTTCTTATTCTTCTTTTTCTCTTTCTCTTTCTCATTTTTCCAGATTTTTTAAATGAAAAAAATTTCAAATCAAGTGATTTTCCGATCGTTGGTTGTCCGATCGTCCCTCCTCCTCCTTCTTCTCTTTATCTTTCATGTTTTTTTTTTCAGATTTTTTTTTTCAGTTTTTTTTTATTATTTTAATTTATTTTTTCAGATTTTTAAGTTTGAGTTGTGGTTGTTGTTGATTATCCAAAATTTTTAAAAAATTTTAGGTTTTTTTTTTCAACAAAAATTTGTTAGGATTATGCTCAATAGCAAGAGTGTAATGTTGTAATTAACAATCTTTTTCATATTAATAAAATGATTTCTGGTTTAACAAATCGTATAGCATTTATAGTTTGTATTATAATTGTCAAAGTAAATAATCATAAGGTCTAAAGACTATGGGAAAAGAAGAATTGTTCGTACATCCGGATATGTATGTGGTAGACACAATTCTTTAGTTAGTCTTGAATAATGTTCACAACTTAAGTTAAAGGTTGGGCACCTTTATCTTGTTAAAGTTGTAGAATTCTTTTGCTAGCATTTGAGTGGGATCAAATGAGATATGATGAGTCTAAAATCATCGGAGTGTCTTCGAGCAAAAGGATCTAGTGCACTGGGTGCATTGAACGGATCACAATGAAAAGCTTTATCTAGAACCGTCAATAGATAATAGTCTTTTCATTATCAGGACAATCGGAGAGTCTATCTTAATCCTAAGATAAATGATGGACTTATGGTTGCAAGTGATATCATTTGAGTTATCAATGAGTACGATTATATCGCATAGTCTATCCTCGATAGTTTGGTGATATTCATTTGTTAATCGATAGAGGACTTCATTTATAGATATGGACATCGTGGCTCCATTTAATTAAATGAGAGTATAATATCATCATATGGATGTTTTGAGGTAATTGGATATTAAATCTCAACGTTGAGTTTTCAATAGTGTCTATTGAAAACATGGCTTCTGGACAAGTCAAAATATCCAAGTTCAAAACGTGGTCATATGAGTAAATATGGTAACTTGGAGAGTTATAGGCGGTCTATGAACTCTTGGCGATTACTGATATTAATCACGAGGATACACTATCTCCAATATGATTGTCTAGGGTATGAATGAGGAGCATCTTCCTTTTCTATCTTTATTTAAGAGTTCAGTTTTAGCTCTTTAGTGGAATGAGTTAAAATTAATGGATCGGACCTAAGTGAATCATTTGTTGATTGTGATTAGGTTATGTCTATTGAAGCTTAAATTTAGATGGCCCGCCAAGATCCCCAATCCACACGGGACTTGCATGGATCACTTGATATATTCTACCGGACCAATTTAAGGGTCCATCTAGAATTGCATTTAATATATTAAGAATATAATTTGCACATTATTTAAGTAATGGGCTGCTCAATTATATTAATATATTAATGAAAGACATGTGGGCTTGTTTCTTTTAGTAAGAATGGGTCTGGTTCACATGTGGGCTTTTTTATTTAAAGTCCAATGGATTAAATGAAATAGGAAAATAATATTAGGCCCATCTTATATATAAGTGGGGCGGCTAGGTTAAGGTTTTGACCTAAAAATATTATTTTGTTTCATTTGTTTTAATTAAATAAGAATTAATTGATTTATTGATTAATTGTTTAATTAAAGAAACAAATCTTTCCTAAAAGTAAAAGACTTGTTTGATAAGTAAATAAATAAATTAGTATTATTTATTTAATCAAATAAGGAGTCTTTTTTTTATTTAGTCAAATAAAAGAATAAAAATAAAAGAGTTGGATTAGGGTTTGAAGTCTATAAAGTTAAAAAGAATTAGGGTTGAATTTTAGTCACCCTATATAAGTGACATGATGAAATTCGGCCAACCCTAATTAGATACTACATAGAATTCGGCAACCCTAAAGGAAAAAGAAGAAAAATTCGGCCAACCTATATATATGTTCTTATAGGGTTCGGCCACATCAATTAATTGGTGCTTGAGTTTTTATTTTCTTCTTCTTCTTAATTCTAAGAGAGTTTTTATTCTAGAGAGACAAAAAGGAGTGAAAAATTATTCTTTGATAGTATACAATTGCTTAAACATCAATAAGCTTGTGTATACGATATCGATCTAGGTTCACGCGAGTTTCGATCATAAGATTGTGAACTCAAAAGTGACCGGAATAATTTTGACATTCTTTTGATTGTTTTGTGACTAACAAAGAAAAGAAAGTATTTGTTTGGTCCATTCACAGGTTTGCAATTCAAAGGAAAGGGAGACCACGCTCCTAGGTGATCCACGTTCGTGCTCGGATTGAAGGTCTTGCGGATTACTATCGACGTAAGTCAATCGGATCACGCGACAAGAGGTAATTTACTTTTGTTGATATATATGCATGTTTATTGATTAAAAGGGTTTAAGGTTCATAAAGGAAAAATTTTAAAAGTCACTAAATTGTCATTAGTATCGCTTCCGCTGCGTTTACCACTTTTATTTATTATTTTTCCCTACAAAATTTTCTAGAATTTTTTAAAAATTTTCATTTTTTTTTTGTTGAAAATTTTTTAGATTTAAATAAGGTTTGGATTTGAATGTTAGTTGTTGATTTGAAGTGTTATTATTTTATTTTTTTCAAATTTTTTTTTTTTAAGAATGGTTCTGGTTGTGGCTGTGCTTTTAAAAAAAGGGATATTATTATTTTCCACCCTCACTTATGAGGTATTAGACGTTTTGTACCCTCTAGTTTTGGTATTAGCCATTTTCCACCCTAACATTTCATTTAATAGTCAAACTCCACCCTTTTTAATAGAATCGTTAACTTGACTTTATGTATGTGAGGGTAATAAAGTAAATTAGTGGTATTTATGATTTAAAACAAATTTAAAGAAGGACAATATAGTAAATAAGCATTAAAATAAATTAAAATAAAAACCATTTTCTCTCTCGTTATCATCATCTTCACTGTTTCTCTGACTTTTCACCATTTCTATGTTTTCTCACTTTTCTCCACCTCTCATCTCTCTCTCTCTCTCTCTCTCTCTCTCTCTCTCTCTCTCTCTTTCACACACACACACACCATTCACCACCGATCTCCACACCAATCTCTCTATTTCTCTTAAAAAAAATTAAAAACCAATCACCTATTCACCTCCCAATCTCCCATCTTCAAATTAAAAATAAAAAAAAAAGGGGGGGGGAAGGGGGGAGTTTCATTCCCATCTTCAGATCAGACCCCATCTTCAAATCAAGATTCCTCATCTCTCTCTCCTTCTCCTACTTCTTATCTCACACATTTGATTTAAGGTTTAGGTTTTGTATTTGTGTTTGAGTGGTATGTGTATTTGTGTGGTAGTTAGGTCTAGAAAATGTTTGAGATTTCTGGAAAATGTTTTGACTTTTTTTTTTTGAAAAAAAAAAATTTGATAAAGGTTTTTTGAAATCTTTTTTGTTCTTTACATGTTTAATTTTTTTAAAAAATTTTTATCTTTGGATTTGGTGGATCTAGGCTTGGTTTAGCAATAATTTTGTATGTGTTGTTAAAGAAAAATAAAATAGAAAAGAAAATCGGAATTGCTTTTTGGTGTTGGTGATGATGAATTGATTTTTTTCTGGGTTCTAGGTTTTGGTGTTGGTGATGAATGATTATGGCAGTCTGGGTGTGATGGTGATGATGAAGGTTAGGTTATAGGTTCTACAGGTGTGTTGATGATGATTTTCTAGGTTTGGCGGTTTGTTGATGATTTTTTTTTTTTTTTATGGGTTTGGTGGTGTGTTGAATGTTGATTTTTTTTTTGGGTTTGGAAACTTTGGATGATAATGGTGATGAAGTTGTTGAATTTGTTTTTTTATTATCTCCACCATATATCTCTGATATTTACAACGATGATTGAAACTGGTGATGCCGTTGATGACCAGAAGTTGAATTGTTTTTTTTTTTTTTTTAAATTAAAAATTAAAAACTGAAGAAGAGAGTTAGAAGGGTATATTAGTAATTTTGTTAATAAGTTAACAGAAGGTGGATTTTGGCTATTACTCAAACTAAAGGGTGCAAAATAACCAATACCTCATAAGTGAGGGTGGAAAACAATAATAACCCAAAAAAAAATTCAGATTTGTGGTTCTGTTTAGGTTTGAGTTGTGGTTGTATTTATGAATGATGGGAGTTGTATTTGAGTTTGAATTTTGTTGAAAAAAAATTCAGATTTGTTCGGATTTGATTTTTTAAAAAAATAAAATTTTCAGATTTCATTTTGTTTGAACACATCAGGCCAAGAATAGTATTGTAAAAATGGACCAGACCCAAGTGAGTCGGTCCGTTTGGCTTGCCAAGCAAAATGGGCTGGATCAGGTCCGATCCGCGAAGGGGATGTGTCGGATCAAGACCGGCACGGAGGCATGCCGCGTGCCGGGCTGTAGGGGTCCGGTCCACCGTACCAGCCCGCCACGGCACGTCAAGCCGGTGGACCAAGCCAGGCGGACTGTAGCCAGACCTGTCGGACGGGCCGACCCCAAGGTCCGGCCGTTTGATTTTTAAAAAAAAAAAAATTAATTTTTTAAGCCATCAACGGTTGAATTTTGAAATTCAACCGTTGATGGCTTAAAAAATTACCAAAAACCCCCTAAACTCTTCTAATTTTTACTCACAATTCTAATTTTTCTATAAATACCCCTATCCATTCCATTTTTCAATCACTTTGACACTTTCTCTCATTCTCTCATTCTCTCAATCTCTCTCCATTCTACAAATCTCTACACATTTTCATTTAATTTCATTGTTTCTCTCTCTCTCTCTCTCTATATATATATACATTTATTACATTTTATAATACTATTATATTAATTCCCTATTATCTATCTATCGATTGACTATTGTTCTCTTCATTTTCCACCAACACACAAAACCTTTAAGGTACATTGTTCTTTAAATGTTATTATTTCTTTATGTGAGTAAATTTTTAATGTTATGTAAACACTTTAGCTAATTTTTTAAATATTTGTGTTTATTTAGTAAATTATTTTTATTTTTTTTTATTAGTTAATTAATCATTATTATGTGTACTTGTATAGAAGTTAATTTTAATATTTGTGTTAGTAAGATAATTTTTTTAAAGTGTACTAGTGTATTAGTTAATGTAAATATTTTTTGTTAGTAAATTATGATTTATAAGTGTAATAGTTAATTTAAATATATTTTGTTAGTAAATTATGATTTTTATGTGTAGTAGTTAATTTTAACATTTTTAAGTTAGTAAGTTATGATTTTTAAGTTTAGTAGTTTATTTAATATATTTTGTTAGTAAATTATGATTTTTATGTGTAGTAATTAATTTTAACATTTTAAAGTTAAAGTTATGATTTTTAAGTTTAGTAGTTTATTTAAATATATTTTGTTAGTAAATTATGATTTTTATGTGTAGTAGTTAATTTTAACATTTTAAAGTTAATAACTTATGATTTTTAAGTTTGGTAGTTAATGTAAATAATAATATATTAATGACTAATGAGTTCATATTTGTATTTCAGGAAATGGATCATTTTTTCATGGACGGTTTGAACATGCTGAATGATGATCTTGATCTTGATCTTTCAGAACAAACGGAACCCCAAGCTAGAGGTTCATGTTCCGCCGCTACTGCTACTGATACCCTTGTAGGGAAAAATAATAAATAAAAGTGGTAAACGCAGCGGAAGCAATACTAAAAACGATTTAGTGACTTTTAAAATTTTTCCTTTATGAACCTTAAACCCTTTTAATCAATAAACATGCATATATGTTAACAAAAGTAAATTACCTTTTGTCGCGTGATCCGATTGACTTACGTCGACGGTAATCCGCAAGACCTTCAATCCGAGCACGAACGTGGATCACCTAGGAGCGTGGTCTCCCTTTTCTTTGAATTGCAAACCTGTGAATGGACCAAACAAAAAACTTTCTTTTCTTTGTTAGTCACAAAACAATCAAAAGGATGTCAAAAATTATTCCAGTCACTTTTGAGTTCTCAATCTAATGATCGAAACTCGCGTGAACCTAGATCGATATCGTATACACAAGCTTATTGATGATTAAGCAATAGTATACTATCAAAGAATAATTTCACACTCTCTTTTGTCTTTTTAGAATAAAAACTCTCTCTTGGAATTAAGAAGAAGAAGAAAGAAATAAAAAACTCAAGCACAATCGATTGTGGTGGCCGAACCCTATAAGAACACATATATAGGTTGGCCGAATTTTTTCTTCTTTTTCCTTTAGGGTTGCCGAATTCTATGTAGTCTAAGATTAGGGTTGGCCGAATTCTATAATGTCACTTATATAGGGTGACTTAAATTCAACCCTAATTCTTTTCAACTTAATAGACTTCAAACCCTAATCGAACTCCTTGATTTTTATTCTTTTATTTTTGACTAAATAAAAAGACTCCTTATTTGATTAAATAAATAAAACTAATTTATTTATTTCCTTGTCAAACAAGTCTTTTACTTTTAGGAAAGATTTGTTTCTTTAATTAAACAATTAATCAATAAATTAATTAATTCTTATTTAATTAAAACAAATGAAACAAAATAATATTTTAGGTTAAAATTTTAACCTTGCCGCCCCACTTGATTAAGATTGGGCCTAACATTATTTTCTTATTTCATTTAATCCATTGGACTTTAAATAAAAAGCCCACATGTGAACCAGACCCATTCTTACTAAAAGAAACAAGCCCACATGTCTTTCATTAATATATTAATATAATTGAGCAGCCCATTACTTAAATAATGTGCAAATTATATTCTTAATATATTAAATGCAATTCTAGATGGACCCTTAAATTGGTCCGGTAGAATATATCAAGTGATCCATGCAAGTCCGTGTGGATTGGGGATCTTGGCGGGCCATCTAAATTTAAGCTTCAATAGACATAACCTAATCACAATCAACAAATGATTCACTTAGGTCCGATCCATTAATTTTAACTCATTCCACTAAAGAGCTAAAACTGAACTCTTAAATAAAGATAGAAAAGGAAGATGCTCCTCATTCATACCCTAGACAATCATATTGGAGATAGTGTATCCTCGTGATTAATATCAGTAATCGCCAAGAGTTCATAGACCGCCTATAACTCTCCAAGTTACCATATTTACTCATATGACCACTAGTAGGAATGGAACCGGTCATTTGAGAAGACATATGCTCAAATGCATGCCTGCACATGGACAGGTAGACATTAGAACCCAAACACAACTACAACGGCACCCAGATGGGTCTGTTACGACATGGAGGTACGATCCCGAACACGCTAGAAATTGCTTGGCACTATTCATTACACAAACTGATCAACCAATCAATTTTGCTGACAATGTTTTATTTCAAGAGTTGATCACATCTGCATTCTGCCCCCAATATCAAACTGCTTCTAGAACCACCACTAGAAACGATTTGATAAGATTGTTTGGAACCACTAGAGATGACTTGAGTGCTGAATTACACCATCTAAATGTCTGTATTGCATTAACCTCTGATATTTGGAACGCATGTTCGAAACAGGACTACTTATGTGTCACTGGACACTACTTAAATTATGATTGGAGGATAACAAAAAGAATTCTTGGTTTTCGTCCTATAGACTTTGCACATACCGTTGAAAATATTTTTAATGTCATTATTTCTGTTTTAGAAACATATCAAATCACAGATCACATCCTTTCTATTACATTAGATAATGCATCTGCAAACACTAGCTCTATTGCATTGTTTGTTGAAAGAAATATCCCGCAAGATGGAGGTTATTTCTTCCATCAACGGTGTGCATGTCATATTATAAATTTAGTTGTACAGGCTGGTTTGAAGAAAGTAAGCGACCGTGTAGATCGCATCAGAAATGCCATTTCTTGGATTGGCAGCTCTAATCCTAGATTCCAAGAATTTCGTAGACACTGCAGATTAAACAATCTACGCCCCCGACGATTCCAAACTGATATGCCGGTAAGGTGGAACTCTACTTACTTAATGCTGGAAAATTGTTTGCCATATGATACAACTATTTCAGGTTTTTATAACATAAAGTTGGCCGAAGTTGGCCTTCCACAAGCACAAGCACAAGCACTGACATCAGACGATTGGTATGTGGCAAGGGTTTTTGTTGATTTTTTAAAGATTTTTTATGATGCTACTGTAGCTCTTTCCGGGGTCTATTACCCCACATCTTATGAGGCAATTCATCGAATAGTGGAAATGTCTGAAGCGTTAAACGCTTATAGAGAAGATGTTCATTTAGGCACTGCAGTTGTTGCCATGGAGGCAAAGTTGAAAAAATATTGGGCTACCATTCCTTTACTTTATGCCTTAAGTGTTATAGTAGATCCTAGAGTTAAATTATCTGGTTTAGAAGTCTTCCTTGAGGTTATTGGTACTAATTTGGAAATAGATTATTCAGAACAGGTTATTGACATTCAAAACAAGTTGTTCAAAGTTTTTCATATTTATGAGTGCAAGTTTGGCGGCATTGACACCCAACCATCAGCAGAACCGGAGACACACCCGAAGACATCAAGTTGGAGCATTCTCAAACGCCGAAAAAAGGACAAATCAACAAGTACTTCTTCAACCCAAAGATCTGGCCCATCTTCTTGTGCCGAACTGAATAGGTACCTTGAAGCACAGTTCGATGCTGTCGAAGACAAGGAAGATTTTGATTTGTTGTTATGGTGGAAGTCTTATACCTACAGGTATCCGATTCTGTCACACCTAGCACGTGACGTACTAGTTATCCCCGTGTCCACGGTATCTTCAGAACAAGCATTCAGCACCAGTGGACGCATAATTGAACCAAGAAGAAGTTGTTTATCTCCGGACATGGTGGAGGTATTAACAAGCCTTCGGGATTGGGAGCATGCTAAAAAGAGGTTGCAAAACCAAATTGTAGATAATAAACTTATTCAAAATTTCAACAATCTATATGTTGATGAGGCTTCTGGTTCAGGTAGTAACCAGTTTCAGAACTTGTAAATTGTAATACGATTGCACTCTTTTTCCCTTGCCAAGTTTTTATCCCATTGGGTTTTTCTTGGTAAGGTTTTTAATGAGGCAATCATGTAAATATGTAATACTGAATTCCATAAGTTAGAAAAAATAAATACTTCTTCATTTCATATTTTCATAACTTCATCTATTTTATATTTTTATAATACTTTATCTTTATTCATTTTTTGAATTATCTTATTACCAAAAATAATAAATCTATCTAACTACATTTACATAATTCAATTGTTAAAATGTTAAGTATTTTAATTTGTAATTATGTATTTTATTTTTCCCTAAACCAAAAATCCAAAAAAGAAAATTAAAAAATTAAATAATAAGTGGTCCCGGTTCGACGGCACGCCGGCACAGTCCGCCAGAAACGGTCCACGTGCCGTGCCGTGCCGGGCCACGATTTCCGAATACGTGCCGGACCTAGTCCGGTCCGCCTACCGGTGGGGTGCGGACCAAGTCCGGCCCGTTTTCAAAAACGGGCCAGGCGTGCCGGATTGCCGGATTGAATTGGGCCGGACCGGTCCACTTTTACATCATTAGCCATGAATTAAACACACTAGACAAAATGAATTAAACACATCAGGGCTAAAACAATTAAACACACCAGACCATCAATTAAACACCCCACACAAAACTCATTAAACACACCAAGGCGCAAAAACAATTAAACACACCAAACAAAGCAAATTAAGCACACCAGAACAAACGAATTAAACACATCAGACAAAATGAATTAAACACATCAGGACAAAAAACAATTAAACATACCAGGGTAAAACGAATTAAACACATCAGACCATCAATTAAACACACCAGACCACCAATTAAACTTACCAGTCAAAACTCATTAAACACACCAAGACAAAAATAATTAAACACACCAAGACAAAACGAATTAAACACACCAAGGAAAACGAATTAAACATAACATGGCAAAAACAATTAAATACACCAAGGTAAAACCAATTAAATACACCAGACCACCAATTAAACACACCATGGAGGTCCGGGAAGAAGAAGAAAAAGAAAAAGAAAAAGAAAAAGAAGTTGTGTTTTTTTTTTTTTGGGAGGAAGAAGAAGAAAAAGAAAAAGAAAATATTTTTTTTATTTTTTACAAAGGAGGGCAATCTTGTCCAAAAAGTGGAAACTTTAGTAAAACTAGTAAAATAATAATCTTGAACAAAAATAGTAAAGGGACAAAATTTTTGACCAGTGATAAAGTTCTCCCCAAAATCTATATAAATAAACAAAATTGAGTCATTGAATGGATCGAAAGGGAAACCAATCCTCTCCTGTAAATCCCAACCAGACAAATTAGCAACTTCTGTCAAAGTTGTC